>SJYT01025829.1:742926-788788 GCA_006410635.1 Cephalophus harveyi
ATGCTGGGAGGGATTGGGGGCAGGAGAAGAAGGGGACGACCGAGGATGAGATGGCTGGATGGCATCACTGACTCGATGGATGTGAGTCTGAGTGAACTCCGAGAGATGGTGATGAACAGGGAGGCCTGGTGTGCTGCGATTCATGGGGTCGCAAAGAGTCGGACACGACTGAGCGACTGAACTGAACTGAACATATGGATATTTTCCACTTTACTAGATAAACAAACTGGTTTTGTGGTTGTTTAACCTGTACTCTGTTAAAAGTTCATAAAGCGACTAATGGCACAGACTACCCAGGCACTGTAAGAATATCGGCATCTGTGTCACCCCATTCATCTAAATGCCATAAGGGAACCCACTGCTAGATTAGGGTTGATTCAGTTTTTAACAGTTTTAGAATTTTTTTTTTTAATGAGTGTCTGGAATACCAGACACTCATTGTGTTAGCTACTGAATATTTGAACATTTTGATTTTTCATGGTGCCAGCTTAAAAGTAAAACCCAATGCTGCTTATTGGGGGAGAAAAAAGTAACTATAAAATGTTCTTGTCTTGGGATTGGCCCTTCAGTAATTTAATTTGCAGACTTTATGATGATTAGAGAAGTATACAGGATCAGCACCTAGAGGTTACCATTATAGTACCCTGGGCTAACTCTATCTTGCATAAGTTGAAATTTAGTTTTTTCTAGAGAAGGCAATACCAGTCTATAGTGACAAATCTCAGCAGAAGTTCATCAATCACAGTTTAGGAAAACTAACAAACATCTACTAGAAAGAACAGTTCAGAGAAGGAATCCTCATGTATATCTTTAAATACAATGACTCTTTCTTTAATCCTAAACCAACTAAGATTTGATTTATGGCAAAACAATATCCAGCTCAAGCAAAACAAGTATATCAAAAAACGATGAGGTGCTTTGACAAAATTATACAGCAAGAAGATCCAACCAATCAATCCTACAGGAAATCAACCCTGAATATTCATTGGAAGGACTGATGCTGAAGCTCCAATACTTTGGCCACCTGATGCGAAGAGCTGACTCATTGGAAAAGACCCTTATGATGGGAAAAAAAGAGGAGAAGGGGACAATAGGGGATGAGATGGTTGGATGGCATCACTGACTCAACAGACATGAGTTTGAGCAAGCTCTGGGAGTTGGTGAAGGACAGGGAAGCCTGGTGTGCTGCAGTCCATGGGGTCGCAGAGAGTCAGACACGACTGAGCATCCGAACACCAACAACAAAGTGGTTAGGTATGTGGGTGGAAGAAAGAAAGGGAGGGAGAGAAAAAGAGAAGAGACAGGAGAACTATCCTGACAATATAAGTTTAAAGATTTTCAAAATAAAAGACTGAAGAGAAAAAAAAATCTAGAAGATATTTACTAAAATGCTGATAAGACACTAATTACAAAATTGCAAGCAATCTTTAAAAATTTCTGTTCAGCTGGATCTTCCTACAATAATCATGTATTACTTGTGTAATCAGTTCAGTTCAGTCGCTCAGTCGTGTCCGACTCTTTGCGACCCCATGAATCGCAGCACACCAGGCCTCCCTGTCCATCACCATCTCCTGGAGTTCACTCAGACTTACGTTCATCAAGTCCATGATGCCATCCAGCCATCTCATCCTCGGGAACTCTCTTGCTTTTCCCATGATCCAGCGGATGTTGGCAATCTGATCTCTGGTTCCTCTGCTTTTTCTAAAACCAGCTTGAACATCAGGAAGTTCACGGTTCACGTATTGCTGAAGCCTGGCTTGGAGAATTTTGAGCATTACTTTACTAGCATGTGAGATGAATGCAATTGTGCAGTAGTTTGAGCATTCTTTGGCATTGCCTTTCTTTGGAACTGGAATGAAAACTGACCTTTTCCAGTCCTGTGGCCACTGCTGAGTTTTCCAAATTTGCTGGCATATTGAGTGCAGCACTTTCACAGCATCATCTTTCAGGATTTGAAACAGCTCAACTGGAATTCCATCACCTCCACTAGCTTTGTTCGTAGTGATGCTTTCTAAGGCCCACTTGACTTCACATTCCAAGATGTCTGGCTCTAGATTAGTGATCACATCATCATGATTATCTGGGTCGTGAAGATCTTTTTTGTACAGTTCTTCTGTGTATTCTTGCCACCTCTTCTTAATATCTTCTGCTTCTGTTAGGTCCATACCATTTCTGTCCTTTATCGAGCCCATCCTTGCATGAAATGTTCCCTTGGTATCTCTAATTTTCTTGAAGAGATCTCTAGTCTTTCCCATTCTGTTGTTTTCCTCTATTTCTTTGCATTGATCGCTGAAGAAGGCTTTCTTATCTCTTCTTGCTATTCTTTGGAACTCTGCATTCAGGTGCTTATATCTTTCCTTTTCTCCTTTGCTTTTCGCCTCTCTTCTTTTCACAGCTATTTGTAAGGCCTCCCCAGACAGCCATTTTGCTTTTTTGCATTTCTTTTCCATGGGGATGGTCTTGATCCCTGTCTCCCGTACAATGTCACGAACCTCATTCCATAGTTCTTCAGGCACTCTATCTATCAGATCTAGGCCCTTAAATCTATTCCTCACTTCCACTGTATAATCATAAGGGATTTGATTTAGGTCATACCTGAATGGTCTAGTGGTTTTCCCTACTTTCTTCAATTTGAGTCTGAATTTGGCAATAAGGAGTTCATGACCTGAGCCACAGTCAGCTCCTGGTCTTGTTTTTGTTGACTGTATAGAGCTTCTCCATCTTTGGCTGCATAGAATATAATCAATCTGATTTCGGTGTTGACCATCTGGTGATGTCCATGTGCAGAATCTTCTCTTGTGTTGTTGGAAGAGGGTGTTTGCTAGTATGTTTTTAATAACCTTCTACTTTATGCTAAAAAAAACCACCAGTCATATTATAGAATATCATTTGCATATACTTACACATCCACAGGAATCTGGTCCCCCATTGAATAGGGAACAAGCCATCCTCACAATCTCTGCCTCTATCTTCCGGAGTCCGGGGAAGATATCTGGATGCAGTGGATTACTCCATGCAAAATCTCCGTAAGCCTAGGGAGAAATGCAAGCACATGTGGAGACGCTTACATCACACAGGAAAAAGCATCAGGCAAACTATGTTAGATACAATAGGAACTGGGAAAAGGGTAAGATACGTCCTCTAGTCTAAAGAAGTTCGAAATGTTGTAGTGAAGGAGACAGGAATAAAAATTATTTTGACACAGTGGTAACAGAGGAAGTATAAATGTGGTTAAAAGCACTGACTAAAACACCCAACAGACCCAGTTTGAAATCTTAGCTTTATCTGTCACTTCTAGCTGTGTAATCTTAGGTAAATAACCTCACTGAGGCTGTTTCCCCATATGTTAAAGAGGATAATCACAGTACACAGCTGATGGGGTTCTAGCCCTAAGTAAGATAACACACAGGAAGCAAACACACGCGAAGCACTTAGTAGAGTGTGTGGCACAACTGTTTTCAGTGTGATACCAGATTTGTGTATGTACATGAAGGTAAGGGGCCTCAAAGAAGGAGCAGCAAACATTCTGAGTGGTCTGGTGATGTTTGCTGAGTGGAACCTTGAGCCGTGAATAAGAATTCATCATTAAGAATAGGTAGCAAGAACGAGGGAAAGGAAAACAAAGGAGCAAGGTACTCAGTAAACAGAAAAGGCAGGAGTTAGTGTTCATGTGGGAAAATAACAGGAATGGTTGAAAAAAAATAGGTGGGATCTGGCTCATGAAGGGACTGGTATTTTTGGTTGCATAAGTAGCTTAGGATTTGTCCTGTAGACAACGGGAAGTCACTGAAAGATTGTTAAGCACAGAAGTAAGGTCAGGGTATTATGTCAAAATACAGCTGAGCAAAACACGTAGTATGTAGTAAGGCATGCACAGTTTCATAGTTCTAATAATCGAACACAGAGACCTTAGAAAGCAACAGTCCAATGCCAATTCTGTATGACAAAGTGAGACTTAAAAAATAAATCTGATTAGAAATGGAAGAAGCTAAAGCACTTCTAAAGTCAACAAAAAAATATGAGAATTATATGAATTATAACTGAGACCACTGCTCATTCTCAGATTCTCTGATTTGAGACTCAAGGGGTACAGGAAACCATGACCAAGTTTCCATCCCTTATCTCTTCTGATCCAACAAAATATATCTTATCATTAACAATCGCAAATGATGGACTACCTTCCCTAGCAATCTGCTTTCCACACAAGGTGTCTATTAAGCCTGGAGACATAAGTTACATCTTACTTTTTTACAGACTGAAGATGTCTTGGACAATGTTATGCATATTTGTCTATGTTGGGTAAGAGACACTGAACCTCTTTAGTTTTAACAATAAACTTTCCTTAAGTAATTTTTTTTTAATTACAAGAATAAAGAGAAAAAGCTGTGATCATCTAAACCAGCAGAGCCGCACACTCCTTCCAAGGACTGGGCACTTGCTCACCTTCACGAGGAGGTCGGTGAGCTCCTTCTCCCCACTATACACTGCTCCGGAGGCTTTCCCCTCTTGCCACAAGACATCTGCAGAGAAAGGGCAGACCACTGGATCAGTAAGCAGAGCCTCTGGGGAGACAGATTCTAAACAAGAAACAGGGAGAAACTCCTCTGCGTACGAGAGTTGGAGCGGGAACTCCAAGGCGTCCTTACATTAAATCAAGAAAAAGAGCTTCAGTAAAGAGTGTCACAGCAAAATAAAGATGAAAGGTCAACCACTACCATCAACAACAGTGTGAAAAAGGTAGCAACAGCATCTAGGTACAATAAAGAGTGTCCACTAGTAACGTCATCATCCCCAACTGGCCTCTAACAGCAGAACCACTTCCTCTATCTGCACTCGTTTTCTGTTCTCTGTATGGCTCCGCTTGACCTTTTTCTGCAGTGGCTTCCACCTTCTCTCCCTTTCTAGCCAGTCAAAGGAAGTGTGGCAACTGCTATGAGCAGAGTTAGCAGAAAAGAGTAAGGCAAAGGGCAAAATCTCAGCACAGTATCACCAGAGCTGGAGTCAGGGAACTGAATCTCTGCCTGGACAAACCATGGTGAGATATGAGCCATCAGCATCATCCTCAGACAAGCCTGGAAACCCGTACAGAGTGAGCCACCTGCTTCCAGCAACATCTGCCGCAGCACTCAGCGTCAGCAGCACTGGGAGAAGGATCACAGGAAAGGTTCCAGACCAGGATGCAAGGTCCAACCTTCCACTGTTCTTTGAGGTGCTCCCCCAGAGACACTCCACAATACCAACAAATCCACTCATGTGGGGGTCTCCGGTCCTTCAAGACAACATGCCTGTGCTCTGCTGAAAGTGAGCAGTGAGAATTACAGAAGCCCTCAAACTGAAAACTTGCTGCCATGGTCTAACAAAGCCAAGGCCTGCAGCTCCAGTGAGAGTAGCGACGGGGCAGTGACTATCCAGGCAAGCCCGCAGCCTCACGTGACCGGCCAGCTCTGGCTTGTGGCCAAGCTGACTGTGTCCTCAGAGGGACTGGTCTGTGACAGGCACGTCTTCAGGGCAGAGGTCACCTGCGCTTCACAGGCAGGGCGTGCGCTTTCATCTCCTGTCCTTCACTGGGGCTGCAGAGCGGTGGCCATGGACAGCGACTTAGAAATGGGAGGGAGGGAGACAGGCGGCGGCCAACCCAGCCCTCTGCAGGCCTCAGAATGCTAAGCCCTGTCTTATATCCTGTCTAAGTCCTGGACTGTATCTAGTTTTGTATCAGCTGATCAAAAATATCATTAAAAATTCAACACATGTCAATTAGAACTTTTAAAATACAGTATGGTACCCTGGATCCTAGAACAGGAGAAAGGACATTATAGATAACCCTGGTGAAATAGGAATTGAATCTGTGGTTTAGGTAACAGCACTGTGCCAATGTTAATTTTTTTAGTTTTGACAAATGTACCAAGCTTATTTTAGATGTTAACATCAGAAGCTGAGTGAGAGGTTTGTGGGAAATCTCTATATTATCTTTGCAAACTTTCTATAAATCTAAAATTATGCCAAATGAAAAAGCCTATGTTTAACTTATTTGTAATATAATCCTAATTTGTAACAAACATGTTTGCATTAATAATAGTTAACATTTATTGAAATTTATTGAGTACGTATTATAAACCAGGTGTTATATGCTTATATGTATGACCTCATTTAATCTCTACAATTATCCTTTCAGGTAAGTATTACAATTACTATCCTCACTGTAGAAAGATAGATACAGAGGCCTAGAGAAGTGAAGTAACTCACCTGAGGCCATCTTGTTAAGTGGCTGAACTAGATGTGAGTCAAGGTTGAGTCCATGGGCTATACTCTTAACACTAGGCTGCTAAGTGCATTTATCCTTCCTACATGCATACATGTACATGTGTGGGCTTATTACACAAAATACCATTAGCATTTTGAGATATATATATATATATCATCTGTGTTTGTCTTTTGCGGATGAAATTATACTGACTTCTTATTTCTCTGTGCCTCTATACAGATTCCATAATTTCTAAAATGAATCTCTATTTCGGTCTTATCACATATTTTGTCTTTCCAAAAAACAAATCTATTTTATTCAGGCTTAGAAAAGAATGGAACCAAGTTCCATCTTCTCTGAGATCTGCTTGCTTTATAGGTGAAGAATGAATCTAAATATAATTTTTAAAAGATGAAATTCAGCCTTTGAGACAGGAGGTGGGTCCTCCTGAACACAGAAGCACCACGGATGAACTCTACTTAACCTCTATAAACATCCAATAGTGAGCGAGTGACCAGCCCCATTAAGGAAGTAGGCAGCATGCATTTGCTGAGAACCGTACCCTTACAGCTGTATTCTTTGAGCTTCTCCAGGACTGCAGCGGGGCTCAGACCTTGAGAGGGCAGGGCTTTCACGTAATCTTGGTCCACTTTCAGGAATGACATGTTCTTGCTAATATCTTCCTTGGTCTTGTTCAACTTATCTTGGATCTCCAAAGGTAAGGAAGATAAAGTTAACAGGGAGACAGGAGAATACAGTACTGAGAGTGAAGAACCAGTTACATCACCAAACCAACCGCTTGATGCTGGGCACTGAACAAGTGCTTGAGAACAAGGACGGTACTTTTTCTTAAAGAGGTACGTTGACATTTTGACTCCTTCAGCTGTTATCTCACCTGGACAACAGTCTCTTAGAAGTCTGAAAAGTCAATTGTCTCTCTAAAGGTCAAAGATACACTCGGCTCCCCACTCCACCCCGTCCCTTTCCTTTGTCACGTTGCTATCACCAATGCTTTGCTTGGTTTGCATTTGCTGAAGTCAGCACTTCTCTGTGGACAAGAGTCAGACCTTGTTCGTGCCTTGGCAGCAGCTACAACATATACACCGAAGAAACCAAGGTGGAACCATGAACAGCAGCCAGAAAACAGGCCAAGCAGCAGTAAAACAGATTCCGGGGCTCGAGCAAGTGATGGGCTCCTTCACCAGGCACGCCCAGAACCCGCCAGGAACTGGAGGCCTTACGAGAATCTCACACAGAAGAGTAAGACAGACATGCCGGGGAGAGCCAGGGAGGCTGCCACCTGCCCCCTCAGGCTGACCGCTCGCACTGCCCCACTCTCCAGTGCAAGGAGGCCTAAGGTCCTTTCTGCCACATAATTTATCAACTATGGTCATTTCGTTTCCATCCTCATCAGACATGTTCATTCATTCCTTCACTTAGTAAAACATCTGCTGAACTATACAACAGTGATGCACAGTGGGCAAGGGATACACAGTGAACAAAACAAACAGGCAGTACACAGCTTAGGTGGGGCGGGGGTAAGTCCTGTCCTGAAGCTTATCTTTAAGCATCACAGTCAGAAAATAAAGGTAATGAAACGTGCTAGGGTAAGGGGGGAGGGGAGAAACAGAGCAGATAGGAAGAATACAGCAGAGGTTGCTAGTTGTAATGAGAGACTCTTGGTTTGCAGATTTAGGGAAGCGTGGCTACACATTACAACTTGTGTGTGTTACAGTGACATGGTTTTAGCCCTATGTCTGTTAAAGTTTGACGTCTCATTCCCAACATTTAGGTGGTCTCATCTCTAGCAGTGGATGATTAGAATTCAAGATGGTCTTCTTAGATGTGGCCCTCAATAAAACCACAGGGAAAGCCCCTCCTTTAGAACACGCCTGCAACAGTCTATTAGGCAGGCACTGGCAAGAAGAATAGGGAACACTCCTGGACAATGCCAGGGCAGCATGTGATGGACATGAAGATATTTTTTGGATTTACATAAAGAATTGATCAACCCTGGGATTTCTTTGGAAGAAATGATGCTAAAGCTGAAACTCCAGTACTTTGGCCACCTCATGTGAAGAGTTGACTCACTGGAAAAGACTCTGATGCTGGGAGGGATTGGGGGCAGGAGGAGAAGGGATGAGGAGGACAGAGGATGAGATGGCTGGATGGCATCACTGACTCGATGGACGTGAATCTGAGTCAACTCCAGGAGTTGGTGATGGACAGGAAGGCCTGGCGTGCTGCGATTCATGGGGTCGCAAAGAGTCGGACACGACTGAGCCACTGAACTGAACTGAAAGAACTGTGCTGCATAAATGTAACCAGAACTATGAAAGCTGGGCTTCCGTGCACAGCTGATCCTACTGTAATAAAACAGACAGAAATGACCATGAGAGGGTATCAGAAAGCACAGCAAGCACTTCCTCACGTCACCTCATCAATTCTTGCCTCCGAAGCTCCACTGCATTTTAATTTCTTCACAACATTTACCTCAAAGGGAAATTCGTATGTATTTGCTTCCTTATTCATTTTCTGTCTTTCCTTAGTACTGAAATGTAGACTCCATGTGGGAAGGGCGTGGCCTCCCAAGTGGTCCTGCACTATGTCCCCAGCACCCAGAATGGTACCTAACGCTGAGCAGATGCTCAATGAATGAGGAGGGACACACACACTCACTCAAAACAAGTAACTTTTGTCTCTGCACCTCAAAATCTGCATCTGAAAGTTGAAAGGTGATTATACATTTTCTAAGTACCTTCCAATGCTGTTGTATTTACTAAGTAACACAATTGAATAGTATCTTCCAATGCTGTTATCATATAAATTTAATGGGTTCTGGAACCCCAGCATTCATTGGTATAAAAATTAGAAATGGAAGGAGCCAAGTGTAACCGAATCAGGGTGGGGGAGGGCATACAGGAAATGATAAGGGGAAACACTCTTCTCCCGTGTCATCAGCCTGTCCTCCGCATCCTTCCTCTCCCCTGCTCTTTGTTCTCTAAGGAATACAGCGGATTGATTTTAGGGCTTAATATGATTAAGGGTCAAATAAAAGCCCTCATTTCTCTCCTTCTCCAGCCGTTATTACTTCCACTTCCCCACAGGAAATGAACCTAAAAATACAAAGTTCTGGGAGCATTCACACAGTGGTCTGAATGGACATCAAAAGCTGGAACTAACTGCCGTCTTTTCTGATTTGGCCAGGAAAGGGGGAAAGGAACTGAAAGCCAAAAATGAAAGAAAGCGTGCACGGAAGCTGAGGGGGAGGGCGGGAGGCGGGGAGATGGAGCCATCGGGGGCCCTGTGCCTTCCTTACGGCCCACAGTGGGGCCTGCCCTGTTTGTCTTCATCTGTGATAAGGAACCGTAGGAAGGCAGCGGCAACTGTCTCATCCTGAGTGTGGGTGAGGTCAGAGAGGAGCCAGTGAAGGGAACAGGCTAGAGTACAGATATGAACAGAGAGCGAGGGAACAGCTCTGCTAAGCTTCTGAACCCGGGCGCAAGCAGCAAACTACAGGCCGAGTGCGGGCTGTGGCTATGAAGAGATTCTCACTGCGACACAGGCCCTCCTCCACCCGCTGTTCTCCTGCTGCTTTCCCTCCACAGGGACAGAGCTGAAAAGCTGACAGACGTGGCGTGGCCTGCCACGCCTGAAATGCTTCATATCCAGCCCGTTACAGACAAAGCCTGCCAATCCTGAACCATGTAAGCACTCAATCCCTGCTAAGTATCTAAACTCAGCTCAGCCAAATATTGCTCCGCTTCCCTCATAGCTCAGTTGGTAAAGAATCTGCCTGCAATGCAAGAGACCCGGGTTCAATTCCTGGGTCAGGAAGATCCCCTGGAGGAGGAACTGGCAATCCACTCCAGCATTCTTGCCTAGAGAATCCCCATGGACAGAAGAGCCTGGCAGGCTCATGGGGTTGCAAGAGCTGGACACGACTCAGTGCCTAAACCACCACCACCAAATACTGTTCCAAAGCTTCCTGCCACTTCTGTCAGGTTGTCTAATTTCAAATTCTTCCTGAACAGACATCTCCTTTCTCCTCTGGTCAAATACGGTGGAGAAAGAGCGTCGTCATGCTTCTCACTCGCGGCACTTCTGGCATTCCGAGTCCAATGGGTCTCCGCTGCGTGGCCTGCCCTGCGCACTGGAGGATGTTTAGCAGCATCCCTCGCCCCTGTCCGCTCCATGTCCAGAGCACCCACCTCCTCTTCTGATATCCAAAAATGTCTCCAGACGTGGTCAAACGCTTCCTGGAGATGGGGGACAAAACGCACCCATCCCCCTTGAACTCCTAGCTTTAGTAAATAGAAAGAAAGAGGAAAGCAGTAAGGCAAAGTGAAATGACTCTGCTTACCTGACGACCAATGATAGGCATCTTCCGGATAAGCTTAAAGCATCTCTTCTTAAACCTTGACCATAAACCTAAAAGAAAGAAATGGTTCTACTGAAATTCCCATGAATTATGACCTGATAGTCATAATGTCTGAACTATTCAATATTCAGCATGTCCTCTGTAATCACACTTGCCTTTAGATTACAAAGGGAGCTTCTTAAAAAAAACTTTCAATTTTTTAACAAGTAATATATTATAAGATGGTTCAAAAAAATAAACACACACACACTCTCTCATCTATCCCCCAGACCCTCACCCTATCCCCCGGTTAATACTACTACTACTAGTTTCTAGATACCCTTCTAGAGTTTCTGTATGCATATGCAAGCAAGAGTGAAGACACGTTCTTGTCTCTTTTACACAAAGGTAGCGTACTCCAGCACCGCACTAGACCTGTTCTGCTCAGCAGCAGTCTTACAACTGTAGAGTATTCCATTAGATGGACGTGCCTTAGTTTATTTAACCTGCCCTTTCCTGATGGAAACGTAGGTTGTTTCTGATGTCTGCTGTTACAAACCACACTGAAGTAGCTTAGCCTTGTAACACATGCTGTACTGCATACATAAGAGCATATCTGCAGGATAAGTTCCCAGAGACAGAACTGCTGGGCCAAGTGTACCGCAGAGTTCCTTACCTTCCCAAGGTTTCCAGGTGCCCAATACTTCTCTCCCCTGCCTCAAAACAAATGACCAACCCATGCATCTTCTCAGAATCTGTGCTCTAGTTTCTCATTCAACACATATCCCAACAATATTTTCTGGACCTAAAAAGGCTTTCAGATGTCATGGACACCAATCAGACTTCATTCTGTTGGACAGTACACAGGACAAATCTGAAATTCTGATCCTGTAAATTACAATTATTATAAATACATGGCATCTAAACACACAGTCATGCCTTTTAATGAATTCACGTTCAGTGTACTCCAACAGCAAGATTTTGAGGCTGGCATAGAAGGCACGACCTACTATCCAAGGGCAGCTGAGGATCAAAGCATTAATAACTTGCTCAAGGCCGAGGATCATATCAGTGATGGGGCAAGGATTTAAATGAAGTCTGTTTTTCTAGTCCTAGACTCCTTGGACTCTACACTGCTTCACATGCACAACAGAATTTTCAGTTATCCCAAATGAGTTTCAAAGGAACCTAGACCAATGCTTTCTGCAAGGATACAAGGCATGAACTGATGAACTTTGCTGCTTTCCTAGGAGATCTGCGTATTCCAATTTCCTTGCCGAAAAGTAGCTTTCAACAACCAAAGAAGGTGTCTGCACTATCTACAGGTATTTATTAAATGATGCTATACATCTTTATAGTAGTTTTTGCCTAGGTTGCATCCCTAAGTGCCTAGCACTGAGGTTAACACTCTATAAATGTCTGGGCAAAACCAGGTATCTAAGACACAGGCTGACTAAGACAAAGGGCTGAAGCCAGTTACTTTTTGCTTAAATTTTAGAGTATTTCCATTCAGTCCTGAACTCTTATGGTACACAGAATATTGTATTCTCTTCTCATTTACAGCATTTCTACATTATTAAAAATTCTTCTGAAGTGTATTTTTAAATGTCACCACAACAATCCATCAGACGAGCAGCATTTAGTGTGAGATGGTTCAGCCGCTTGTTATTTGATTATTTCTAACAGTGTTAAAGCTGTAAAGATTCAGAACTACTCCCTATTTTAACGGATGAAGCAATCAATTAATGAGGTAGAAAGAAGTCTAAAAGTCAGCAAGCTGAATCAGGTGTCTGAAAGTACATTAATATGACTGGGTGGCGGAGAACAAATAATTTTGTGAAATCTGTGAGATAACATGGTACGGAGTAAAAAGAACAGAATACAGATCAGAGACAAGGGAAATAAAGAATGAAAAGACCACGTGGTCGAGACCTAAAAAGATCATCTCCAAAGTGAAAGTCAAGCACGGGGAGAGTGGGACTGCCAGAGGGCACGCTACTGTGCGCAGAGCAGGTGGCTACTGAGAACCGACCGTGCAGCTCAGGGAACTCCGCACGGTGCTGTGTGTGACCTAAATGGAAAGCAAAGCAAAACAGACATGTATGCGGAAAGCCGATTCACTTTGCTGTACAGCAGCAAGTAACACAACAGGGTAAAGCAACTCTACTGCAATAAGAGTTAATTTTTTTAAACAGTAAAAATCCCCAGAGGTCCAGAAAGAAAAGTAATGAGAATGTTTTAAGGTAATAAAATAGGAAATGCCAGTGTAAGAACAACAATGCCTGCCTCTTTTTAGTTTACAAACCCCTTTCACACCAGTGATGCCACTCAAGCCCCACAGCACTCTCTGACTGGGTAAAGCAGTATGAGTATGGCCATTTCACTGCGAGGAAACAGGCTAACAGGCTTAAGGGCACTGCCCAAGGTGCCATGGCTAGAATCCTCCTGCAACCACAGAACTCTGGTGTCTACTGATGAACTACAGACAATCCCACAGGTGAAGCCAACATCAATGAGGAAGGATGTGAGCTGATAACTACAGAGAAGTAAAAAAGAGATCACGCCTTACAAGACTGCCAACCCTGCCCTACCCTCCTGCCGCGTCCAGTTCTTATCTACCTGTGTCCATCCTGTGTTCCACAATTACCCTCTCTCCTTCAGAAGGGTACCCAGAATTTGAAGATCAGCAAAATTTATCACTAGTTCGGACTTTAGACTCCTCTAGGGCAATACACCAAAAGGAACTTTATGCTCACTAATACACAGAATACTTCTACGTGAGCAAGGTGGTAAAAAAAAAATTGGCAATTCTATCAAAATTACCAGATTACTGGAGGGAAGACATTTCTATCTGTGTCTAAAGTTCAAGTTGGAAGTTATAAAATAAAAAGTGTGTTGTGTATTTAAGCAATATGAAATTGCCAATATTCAGCAATTTTCAACCTACAAAATTAATTTTGTATGATTCAAATACAGAAAGAGATGGGTGCATGCATGATCAGTTGCTCAGTCGTGTCCAACTATTTGCAACCCCATGGACTGTAGCCTGCAGGCTTTTCTGTCCATGGAATTTTCTAGGCAAGAATTCTGGAGCAGGTGCCATTTCCTCCTCCAGAAGATCTTCCCAACCCAGGGATCGAACCCGCATCGCCTGTGTCTTCTGCATTGGCAGGCAGATTCTTTACCACTGAGCCACCTGGGAAGCCACAGACAGACATGCAGATACATAAACGGTGGCTATCTCTAGGTAACAAGACTGTAACCTCATTCTTATGGCTTACCATATTGCCTGATTTTATACAGTGAAAATGTACTGCTTTTATAGCAAGAAAAAATGTTACCAATAACCATGCAATGGCTTGGAGTTCACAAAGATCTAGATGGCACATGCCATTAACACTGCTAGCATTAGTGTTCTCATGGCGTACGCAGAGCTTGCACATTCGTTTCTGAACACTAAAGGCAGGTAAGTAAGTACCAGGACTTCAGATGGCTGAGGTTCTACCATGGGTTAAACAAAATAGGCACGGGCACTGTGGGCTGCACAATGGAAAATACAAGTAAACACCTAAAGCTAATACCCAGCATATTGAAGAAATATAAACCTCAAGGTCCCTGACCTTGACTCTGGTCTGACCAAGGTCTCTGACCAAGACCAAGTAAATAGATAGTTTCTCTAACAGGAAGACATGCTTATGATTGTGAGTAAGTAAATCTGTAGCTCAGATTTACAAACGCGCCGCTTTAAAAGGAAAAGCACACAGAATGGTGAATGCCAGGAGCTGAGGAGAGAAAGCGGTGGGAAGGTCAAGTTTCATGGGCACAGAGCCTAAAATTATGAGAAAGCTGGTGGTGATGGCTCCATAACAACGTGAACGTTCTTAATGTAACAACTTTCCACTTAAAAATGGGTAAAATGATACATTTTATGTTCTATATATTTCATCACAATAAAAAAAAGCAAGAACTGCTTACTCCTTAGAACCCTCTAGAATCAGACAGAACAGTGGGCGGCACTGAATCAAATGCTTCCCAGGAAAAGAATAAGCCTGAGCAGAAGGACAAGGGTTGCGTCTGTTTCCAAACCATGGAGCAAATGAAGCACAAGGGTTAGCCTGTCTCATCTGGCATGAATTTATGAGAAAGTCTTGCAAGCACTAGGAGCAGAAACTGAGGACACCTCTACTTTAATTAAGTGCAATGCTAACTCTGCTATAACTTGGCAATGTGGCAGAGTGTTACCGGACGGCTGGCTAATCATCATGATAAAGGGATAAAACAGAATCTGGCCTCTAAGCTGACTTTCCTAGGGGAAGAAGAAAAAAAAAAACAGAAAAAAATATCAGTTGAAGAGCCCCTTCAAATAGATGTTATCAGGGAAGCAAACAGTTAACGGAAATTTTAAACAGATGAGAAATGATAAGGAAGTCTCATCAATGTTACTAACTCAGATACCCTACTATGGGTGAGGAAGGGGTGCAGGGGCATGTACAGAACACCCATCACCTCTCCTACCATTGACTTATGCAACCCAGCCCACAGGGGAGGAATTTGTAAGAAGCCAGCACACCACGAGGTGGTAGGGGGTGGGGGTGGGGTGCAGGGAACATGAGCAGGGTCTTAGGAAGGATGGAAGATGGACAAACTGATCACTAAAAACCTTCTCAGCTCCCACACTCCCTGAGGAGTGGCCTTCTCTGCCCATCAGTCTGGCTGCCGGAGTCCCTACCCAGGAAGCTCAAAGTGCACTGTCTCCTGACAGCAGAGGTTCAATTCCAAGAGGACAGGGAGCCTGTATTACTTGTACTGGAGAGATATCTCTAGAGCAGGGCAGTGCCTGACACACAGCAGACATTCCAACGGTCGCTGCATGGGTGCTGTTCTAATTTCACATAATCTTTATTGAAAAAAAAGCCTACAATGAAAGCAATAAATCCATGCTTGGAGAACTCCAGGTGACACAATTATGTTCTAGGCAAGAAAGTAAAAGTGAAGAGGGTCTGAGCCACACTCTGGATCCTTATGATGACTAATCTCTCAGGGGTTTTAATGTAAATTACAAATCCAGAAAAATCAACATAAATAGTTACAGTCACACAAGAGTCCTATTAAAACGTTACCAGTCAGAAAGCAATGCCCTTTCTATCTAAACAGATTTTTAAAATCAGAACCAAACCAACCAGGCAAGAAGTTAGCCCAATCCATTAGTCCCGAGTTCCAAAGCTGGTGTTAACTCCACTATACCTTTACAGAGGGGGGGCAATATACTTACTCTCTGGCTGGAAGACAAACTCATACACCCAGACTATCAGCAGAGTCCACACGACACTCCACACAATCAGTTGCCAGGGCTCGTACTTGGTACAGTGCCCGTTCACGTAGTTCTTGGCCTTTGTGGAATATACTTCCAAAATCTCAAAGTAGGGCTCAAACGCCTTCTAGAAATACAAAAGAAAAAAATATTACTTTCAGAGAGAGAAAGGAAGTCTGTTCTTAGTCTGTTTTTCAACCCTGATTTTTTCAAGGGCAAGGCCATTCATGATGTGGCCCATCCCCAGCAGTAATCTTATCATCCTCTAAAGTCCACAAAGCTTCTGCTCCAGGAACTGCAGTGGACACTGCCCCTTAACAGACATGTGGACTTTGACAAAGTTTCTGATCCTCTGTCTGTAACATAAAAGGTTAAGCTGGGTCATCATTTCAGCTCTGAAACTTCCGGAAGAATGCAGGACTTACTGTCCTACCATCTTCTCTGTTGGCTGCACTGGGTCACTGCAGTGGCAAAAAAAAAAAACAGAAAAAAATATCAGTTGAAGAGCCCCTTCAAATAGATGTTATCAGGGAAGCAAACAGTTAACGGAAATTTTAAACAGATGAGAAATGATAAGGAAGTCTCATCAATGTTACTAACTCAGATACCCTACTATGGGTGAGGAAGGGGTGCAGGGGCATGTACAGAACACCCATCACCTCTCCTACCATTGACTTATGCAACCCAGCCCACAGGGGAGGAATTTGTAAGAAGCCAGCACACCACGAGGTGGTAGGGGGTGGGGGTGGGGTGCAGGGAACATGAGCAGGGTCTTAGGAAGGATGGAAGATGGACAAACTGATCACTAAAAACCTTCTCAGCTCCCACACTCCCTGAGGAGTGGCCTTCTCTGCCCATCAGTCTGGCTGCCGGAGTCCCTACCCAGGAAGCTCAAAGTGCACTGTCTCCTGACAGCAGAGGTTCAATTCCAAGAGGACAGGGAGCCTGTATTACTTGTACTGGAGAGATATCTCTAGAGCAGGGCAGTGCCTGACACACAGCAGACATTCCAACGGTCGCTGCATGGGTGCTGTTCTAATTTCACATAATCTTTATTGAAAAAAAAGCCTACAATGAAAGCAATAAATCCATGCTTGGAGAACTCCAGGTGACACAATTATGTTCTAGGCAAGAAAGTAAAAGTGAAGAGGGTCTGAGCCACACTCTGGATCCTTATGATGACTAATCTCTCAGGGGTTTTAATGTAAATTACAAATCCAGAAAAATCAACATAAATAGTTACAGTCACACAAGAGTCCTATTAAAACGTTACCAGTCAGAAAGCAACGCCCTTTCTATCTAAACAGATTTTTAAAATCAGAACCAAACCAACCAGGCAAGAAGTTAGCCCAATCCATTAGTCCCGAGTTCCAAAGCTGGTGTTAACTCCACTATACCTTTACAGAGGGGGGGCAATATACTTACTCTCTGGCTGGAAGACAAACTCATACACCCAGACTATCAGCAGAGTCCACACGACACTCCACACAATCAGCTGCCAGGGCTCGTACTTGGTACAGTGCCCGTTCACGTAGTTCTTGGCCTTTGTGGAATATACTTCCAAAATCTCAAAGTAGGGCTCAAACGCCTTCTAGAAATACAAAAGAAAAAAATATTACTTTCAGAGAGAGAAAGGAAGTCTGTTCTTAGTCTGTTTTTCAACCCTGATTTTTTCAAGGGCAAGGCCATTCATGATGTGGCCCTACCCCAGCAGTAATCTTATCATCCTCTAAAGTCCACAAAGCTTCTGCTCCAGGAACTGCAGTGGACACTGCCCCTTAACAGACATGTGGACTTTGACAAAGTTTCTGATCCTCTGTCTGTAACATAAAAGGTTAAGCTGGGTCATCATTTCAGCTCTGAAACTTCCGGAAGAATGCAGGACTTACTGTCCTACCATCTTCTCTGTTGGCTGCACTGGGTCACTGCAGTGGCACAGGCCTTCTCCAGTTGCGGCATGTTGTCTGAACTGCCCCACAGCATGTGGTATCTTAGTTCCCTGACCAGGGACTGAACCCACATTCCCTGCAAAGGAAGTGGATTCTTAACCACTGGCCCACCAGGGAAGTACCCATCCCATTATCTTAACTCAAACTAATCCTCTCAATATGTCTTTCTCTTCTTCTCTTCTTTATTTGAATCTTTCCCATTCTTTAATCCAAAAGGCAAACAGACAATTCATTGGAAAAGTCCCCAGTGCAGGGAAAGATTGAGGCAGAAGGAGAAGAGGACATCAGAGGATGAGATGGCTGGATGGCATCACCGATGAACATGAACCTGGGCAAACTCCAAGAGATGGTGAAGGACAGGAAGGCCTGACATGCTGCAGTTCCTTGGGGTCGCAAAGAGTCAGACACGACTGGTCAACTGAACAACACAACCCAGAAGATAGCAGATTTCTGCAAAAGGCCACAGAGTAAATATTTTAGGTGCTACAGGCCAAACAGTCTGTGTCACAACTACTCAGCTCTGCAGCCACAGCAAACGCAGCCACAAAACAGAGGGTGAAGACTTGAAGGGAGCCGTGTTCCAACAAAATTTAATTCCAGATGCTAAAACTTGAATTTCATGTAATTTCACAATCACAAAATACTTTTTTATAAAAACAATTGCAAAATTAAAGTATCATTCTTAGCTCACAGGCTATACAAAAACAGGCAGCAGGCAAGGTTTGGCCCCATAGGCCATAGTCCACTCATCTCTGCTCTAAGGCCCCATTTGACAAAAACTCTTAAGGCAAGGAACTGTATCTTATGACGTGAATCATTCACAACAGCTAGCACAAGCAAGAAAAAAAACCCTCTCCTCTGAAAAGTCACCAGAATACCCAACTCATGAGAGTAAATCTCTTGTCGAGCATTCATTCGTGCCTCAACACAGAGCTTATGACAATGTGCCATGCAGTCGACCCATGATCCTCATCTCCCTGCACGGTTGGGTACCTGAAGACTGACCAGATCCCAGCCATATTCACAAGCGCCCCGAGTGCCCCAAACAAAATAAGTTCATCTTTAGTTTGCCATTCATTCCCTTCCTCGACATTCAGGAAGCTTCTCCAGTGTTTAAGGCATTAAGCTGGGGGAACATCAAGGTAAACAGTGTAAGTTCTTGCCCTTACTGAGCTTATAATCTAATGAGAGAGGCCCATACATGCACACACAGACACACATGGGCACGTGCATAAATAAATGAGTAATCAGAACTATTCAGGATAAACACTATAAAAAGATGCTAAGAGAGATCACTAAGGAAGGCCTAGCTACCTCTACCTGTGGGGAGATGAGGAAGACAAGACAGAGGATAAAATCTATAGAATGACCAAATAAAAGTCTCTAGGCAGGAAACACAAAAACTCACACCCAGAAAAGAGAATAGCGGCAAATGCATCAAGGAGCCTGGGAATGGCAAAAAGCTCTGTGCAGTAAGCACGCACATGATGGGGGCAGAGGCCGTATTCCGTCTTCTCCAGAATTCATCCCCATTGCCGAGCATGGTGTCTGGCAGGCAGGCCGTATTGAACAAAGGCCTGGACGCTGGCTGACAGAGGCCAAGTAACTGAGGGAACACATCAAGTTACAAGTGAACCGAGGCTAGGGGAGAACACTAGGTCCAGGTTTAAAATGTGCTTTAAAAAAAAAGCACAGATTGGAAGCATAAATTGACATGTACTTTTGTAAGTGATTTGTCAGTATCTATTAACATTTTACGGAGAAGGCGATGGCACCCCACTCCAGTACTCTTGCCTGGAAAATCCCATGGGAGGAGCCTGGTAGGCTGCAGTCCGTGGGGTCGCTTATGGGGTCGCTTAGAGTTGACACGACTGAGTGGCTTCACTTTCACGCACTGGAGAAGGAAATGGCAACCCACTCCAGTGTTCTTGCCTGGAGAATCCCAGGGACGGGGGAGCCTGGTAGGCTGCCGTCCTTGGGGTCGCACAGAGTCGGATATGACTGAAAGCAACTTAGCAGCAGCAGCAGCATTAACATTTTAAATGTACATTCATTTTGACTCAGTAATTCCAATTTGTGGTATCTACCTGTTTGTATCTATGTGCATGTTCAAGGACATACACTTTGTGACAGCAAAAGAAAAAAATATATAAATAAACATAAACATCTACTGATAGAGAAACAGTTAAATATACTATAATATATACATTTTATATACCCCTACTTAGCAGCATTAAAAAGACAGATTTAAATGAACCACAATGAAAATTTTCCAGAATACGGTGTAGAGTTTAAGAAAAAGGCAAACTGAAGAACAATTAAAAATAAAACAAAATGCATGGGTTATCAAGAGAGCAATTTTTTTTTTTAAGATAACTTCATGGGAAAGGAATAGAAACAGGACAGAGATTATAGAGACAAAAAATTTTAGTTAAGAGGATTGTTGAAACAGTCCAAAACAGAAATAAACTGGGTTTGACCTTAAGAGCTATATATCAAGGCCAAACAAACAGCACAATTTGGAAAACAATTTTAGAGGTAGAACAAACAGGGTTTAGTAACTTATTAGACATAGGAAGTATGGAGTGGGAAGCATACAGATAATTCCAGATTCTCAAATTCCCGTTTGAGAGACTGGGTAAGCAGTGACAGCATTAACTGCGGTAGGCAAGAAAAGGGAGGGAAGCTGAAGACGGTGGAGATTGTGCAAAAAAGACAATGCTGCTGCTTTACATGCCTGTTGGCAATCTATATGCCATGTTCCAGCAGCAGCATGAAAGCTCCGGAGGAGGATGGGTGGCTCAACTAATGTTTGCTGAGAACATGTATGCCCTTGGCAATTAGGCTGTGGTATACAGTAATTAGCACTGGGCAAGTCCTGGGTCCCCAGAGGGCTATCCATAGAAACACAGCTTATTTGCAACCCCCTGCCCACAGTTCTTGGTGGCCATTCCCTGGAGCCCACTGTTGCTATCAACAATCAATCCCGCACAGCAGTGGCAGTGCTGGCTGAGACCTGAGAAAGATCAGAGGAGTCTGCCATCATCGAAGGTATGTCATAATCTCGATTATTACAGAGCATCTTCAGTGTTAAAGCTGTGATAAAACCAAATGGTTAAATAGTGTGTATGAATGGGACGATGGGAGAACCATCATTCCAGCTTTTCAGATCAGTTTTCCCTGTGGTGATTCTAGTTCCTAGTTCACCCATAAAATAAGAGGTTACCAATGTTATAAGATAACTGGATGTTATCACAGCACTGACTTAACAAAAAAGTAACATAACTAGTATTAGGGAAAGAGCAAAGGATCAGCAAATGCTGACTATTAATAATTCCATTGTAAAAAGCCTATTAAAATACAAAGGCATTCCTTGCTAATGTTTACAAAATTATATTCAACAGAAGTATATTTTCTTTGTAATTGCTCTGAGAAGATAATGGGAATCCATGAATTTGAAGTCTTTGACTACATCTCCTTAAGCACAGAGAAACACCTCTTAAGGAGATGTATTTCTATATTCTCTTATTCCAATGATAGAATGCTACTGTACTTGGACGGGTCCTAGCAAGTTTTCTGAATAGGTAACTAGTTGGTCACAGAAATTACACCTCCTGGCCTCATTCCAAGGTCGTTTTAGGTCACCACAAACAACCTAGGCTCAGTCCTCAACGAAGAAGCACCTCACAACACTGGCAGCTCACTGCAGGAAAGGGCTGTGGGGGTAACGTTTGCTGTCTGAAAGGGCTGTGGGGGTAACGTTTGCTGTCTGAAAGGGTTGTGGGGGTAATGTTTGCTGTCTCCTTGGATAGCAAAAAGAAGGTGGCAGTTCCTCGGGGCCTTGCAAACAACACCAATGCTCGGCTGGATTCTGACGCAATAAAACAGCCCTGGGGAAGCATGCAATCTAAATGCTGAAGAGAACTTTAGAGACCAAACCCACGTTTTCATTTTATAGAGGCCCTGAAGTAGAACATGGTGCCTAAGCTCACCCGGACTAGGAACCCAAGCCTCCTGACAGTATCCAGTACTCTCTCAAGCCTTCATTCTCAGTGTCACAGGCAGAAGAGTATTAAACACATCACAATCCAGTGCCATTCCAAGAATTTTCTTTCCATAATTTATGCTCTGGGTAGAATATACCTTGGATATATGGTAACATACAACTACAGAGGCTTCTATTTATTCCAACTTAATCTCTACACTGTCTCTCTGGAAATACAAAAGCTATGAATGGTCATCTACGAAGGCCACTAGCTTATTGTACACCTCCAGGCAAATTATTTCACCTATCTGTGCCTCTATTTCTCTATCTAGAAGGGACACAGAATATTCACTAAACAGTGTCTGTGTGTATGTGTCTGTGGGTGAGTGTTGGTGTGATCTATTAAGCAAGGATCTTCTCGGTATTGGTGAAACTTCCACCAAAAAAGCATTCTCTCCACACTGTTAGAAAACTGAAAATGTATTCTTGTAGAGGAAAAAAAACAAAACATTTTGCCCAATGAATGTATATAAAATGACAGTAAAGAATACCATAAATCTTTTAAAAGTATAATATTAAAGGAAAAAAGATCAACGTTAGTGTGAAGATTCAAACATTAAGCACTTTAAGAAGCTATCAAATAACGATAAAAGTAACCAGACTTCCTCTTTTTCTTTATCCCATTTCCAATCTAAAGGTTTATTCAATAATCCTAATGATTATTAAACAAAAGGCAACTGCTGGAGTGTCTGGGAGCATGGTAGCATTCTAATACTGAGCTCTTTCACCCCCCACGTCATTTCAAGGGAGCAAGACACTTTCGTGACCCCAACAGTAGCAGTATGCCAAATCTAGTAAATTTAGAGCCTGTTGCTTTTTTAGACTGAGTTTCAAACTTTCCCAATGCAGTTCCACAGAAATGAATTTTACAAACAAACTCATATACATAGCAACAGAAGATATAAAAACAAAACAAAAATTTCCAAAATACTTTACACTTTATTACTAGTGACAGACTTACATTTCTTTTCTATTTCTTCCTTCTTTTTAAAGGCTTGGCCCACTGAATTGATTCTGCATCCCTCTAAATGGATCATGACCTTCAGGTTTAAAACCAGTGTCTTAGAGTGATTTCCCTCCTGGCTTCCTTAAATTCAGAATGTGGTTGTATAACAGCACAGGAATTAACACTAAGGTTCCACTCAACACAATCACAGTGCTTTTTGTACTTAGGGTTTATTTTCTTAACATTTTCACAAGGCCAGGACTATGATGTGACAGAGTCCATCCAAGTCCAGGAAACTCAGAATTCTTGCATCACAAATTACTTTCCTATCAGCACAGACCTACAGATCTCCCCAATGATAGTAACCATTTTCAGTCCTTGAATCCCTTCAAGAGAACTTGACTGTAGGCAAACTTTGCATAATGGCACCATCCACATCTTCTTTCCCCCTCTCCCCTCCAAAAACTTCTTTGAGAAACAGTACTGCACTTAATCAACTTCCTAATTATGCAGTGATATTTTTTTCCCCCAAGAAGCAGTCTAAAAATTACTATCACTCAAAGAAGGTATTTCCAGACCCAAAAGGGTTGATGCTTCTTTCCTTAATAATAACCATCCTTTCCATTACAGGGAAAGGATGGTTATTATTACTTCTAACCAGTAGAAGGCACCAAAATCATCCAAGGAGCTTTTCTCAGAATAATCCCCCCTGCAGGACTGTACGTACAGAGTGGAGCCCAGAAATATATATTTTGGAAAATGTCCCCCAGGTAACAGTGACATCCTCACTTGGTTAGGAGCCCTTTATTACATATTACTAGATGGGGGTAAAAGACATCCACCAAGCTTAACTGGAAGTGTTAAAGCTGGGGCCCAGCCACATCAATTCACTGCTCATGGCTAATATTTATTCTTTGGCGAGATACTAATGATCTAATCTAATTATTAGATACTAATAATCAAAATCCTCTAGTAAAAGCGCACAACTCAACACTCAACAGTCTCCACAAGAGCCCGAAGTCAGAGCTTTAAAGCAGGAATGGGCTGTTGAGGAAAAGAAAAACCTGTTTTGCCTAGTCCACCCACTGCCTTAATGTCTTAAAAGCAAATCATACTCTAATGACTGAGACTGCAGTAAGGGCGTGAAAGTGAAATAGAGAAGAAAGCCAAAGAGTTAAGAGCTTATTCTTACTTTATTTCTACTCTAAAAATAGGAGGAAAAAAGTTAACTGAACCTGATTCTCCTTCAGATTACATTCTGCAAAACTTCAAAGTACAAAGTAAACAGGTAAGAAAACACTATTGTCTTTAGAGCCTCAAAAGGCATTAAGGTTTATCAGCAAAAACAGATCACAAGCCCAGAGGGAAAACTCCCTTGAGTCACTAAAAAAACTGAGCAATAAACCAAACAGCTATTCCAACCAACCAGGGGCCACTGTGTGACACAGAAATGCTTGAAGGGAATGAGTCAGCACTTCCTAGGAGGTAAAAAGCAAACCATATACTTCCCCCAAAATTCCGCTACGTAAGTCAAATGATCCAGTATCTGAGGAGTTCATCTCAAAACGCTTAACTGTCCACACGTTCCCTTCCAGTCAGGCCTCAACAGTCAGATATACATTCTCAGGATTAGTTCACAGGCCTGACAAGACTGACTGCTCTACACTTAACACTAGATTATTTGGGCAAAGCACCTCAACCATCACGGGAACACAATCTTGGCCTAGAGAGGAGACAGCCATGCAACGTAACACAGTTGTTAAGAGTGCATTCACAGAAAATTCAAGCTCCTAAAAGCCGGCAGCTACCAAATGGTCGTTGAAAACTTTTTATTCCTTTAGGGCAGGAGCAGGCATCCCGTGAAGACAGATGCTGATTCTGTCAGCTGACAGCTCTGAGCACCGCTCTTCTAAAATACATCAAAAAAGACACTATGGGGAGCTTCAGCCTAGCAGAGAATACTGAAAGACATAAAACTAAGTTCAACAAGCAAAAGGTACAGACTGAGGGATACAGTGTGTGCTCACTCACTCAGTCGTGTCCAACTCTTCTCAATCCCACAGACTTAGTCCTCCACACTTCTCTATCCATGGGATTTTCCAGGCAACAACAATGGAGCAGGTTGCCATTTCCTTCTCCAGAGGATCTTCTTGACCCAGGGATCGAACTGGCATCTCCCACATCTTTTGTATTGGCAAGCAGATTCTTTACCACTGAGCCACCAGGGTTTTCTTGGTAAATACGACCGCAGGCTGAGGGCAGTAGGGCAGATGTGGGGGGAAAGCACTCCGCACATTTGAGCACCTAATGCTGCCAAATCTGCAATGAACTCCCAGAGTCTCTTACAGTCAGTAGCTAAAGGACTTACTGTGCACGTGTACACAAAGTTACCTGTCAAAGTACAAAAGAACTTCATCATCCTCTTAAGACCAGAAAGGACCCCTTGGATAATAAGTAAGGTCTAGTAGAAATAGGAGAAGGGGACAACAGAAGATGAGATGGTTGGATGGCATCACTGACTCGATGGACATGGGTTTGGGCGGACTCCGGGAGTTGGTGATGGACAGGGAGGCCTGGCGTGCTGTGGTTCATGGGGTCGCAAAGAGTCGGACACGACTGAGCAACTGAACTGAACTGAGTGGGAATAATCCCACATTCTTCACACAAAAAGGAGAATTCTTGACTTCCCTGAACAACTGGGGAAGAAGTCAGTCATCTAAGTTTCTCCTTTCCCGTACTTCTTTTACTAATAGGATTATCCACCTACCTTTGTCAAGAGTTAAAATAGCTAGACTTTCCAAATTATAACTAGTTACAGAAATCCCCTCCCTTCAATAACAGTCACGCAGCTATTAGAGATGAGAAATACTGAACACATGCCCACAAGTGTGACCTAAGTAAACTGCAAGGGCTACTTCTCTGGAACTTTCTAACAAGTAACACTGTTCAAAAAAATAAACTAGAGACTTATCCCTGGGTCTCTGACTGATCCTCAACTGATACAAACACTTTCTAACGTCTGCTTTCAAAATCTAGTCATGAGGGAGTTACTTTTTAAAGCTGAAGACCTTAAATTTAACATGAATACTTGGAAGACTTTCAGACAATTTTTGGATAATCTGTTGAAAGCGTAGGAGAAAATGTGTGCTTCCAATGAAAAAGTATATACTGTCAAGGACAACTCTCTGAGTTACTGGATTCTGATTATATGTAAGTTGTTTTACAGGTTTGGGCTTTGCAGGTGGCTCAGTGGTAAAGAGACGCAGGTTTGATCCCTAGGTTGGGAAAATCCCTTGGAGGAGGGCATGGCAACCCACTCCAGTATCCTTGCCTAGAGAATCCCAACGACAGAGGAGCCTGGTGGGCTACAGTCCATAGGGTTACAAAGAGTCAGACATGTACAAGCTGTAGATAAGATAGTAATGCAGACTGCTCTTAATCTATATCTGCATGACCAGCAAAGGTTCAATGACCTCCCTTCTCCACTATGGAAGAAACTGTTTTGACTCTATTTGCATATTCATTTTAATACTCCTGAACTACAAATGTATTGGTTCGCTGGACTTCTCTTTTTAAACGCTGTAAGATAAAAGTGTGTATTCATTTCATACCTGTATGAGTGTCGCAACTTCACCTTCTGAGGGAAGTCATCTTTTAACAAAAGCTGTGGTCATGTATGGATGTGAGAGTTGGACTGTGAAGAAGGCTGAGCGCCGAAGAATTGATGCTTTTGAACTGTGGTGTTGGAGAAGACTCTTGAGAGTCCCTTGGACTGCAAGGAGATCCAACCAGTCCATTCTGAAGGAGATCAGCCCTGGGATTTCTTTGGAAGGAATGATGCTAAAGCTGAAACTCCAGTACTTTGGCCACCTCATGCGAAGAGTTGAGTCATTGGAAAAGACTCTGATGCTGGGAGGGATTGGGGGCAGGAGGAGAAGGGGACGACCGAGGATGAGATGGCTGGATGGCATCACGGACTCGATGGATGTGAGTCTGAGTGAACTCCGAGAGATGGTGATGAACAGGGAGGCCTGGCGTGCTGCGATTCATGGGGTCGCAAAGAGTCGGACACGACTGAGCGACTGAACTGAACTGAAGTGTTCTCAGTCCCCTATCCTCCCCCATCAAGAAATGCTTAGGAATATAAAATCCCACAGATAACTACAAAGGGTTCAGGGCATCCTAAAGGCCAGTCCCTGGGGTCATATTCCTCAGGTTAATAACTCCTCTAACATGACAAACTATCCTATTGTACATAGCAAACCCAAGACTCCTATGTTTCCTGCAGGTGAGAACAAAATAGAAACACTGAATATATCCATTACTTAAAATTCTTCAGGAAAAGCCTCACACCTACAAATAAATAGGAATGACGTTCTGATCCAAGCTACAACATGGATGAATCTTGAAAACATTATGCTAAGTGGAAAAAGCCAATTATAAAAAACCACAAAGTATATAATTCTATTTATAAGAAACGTTCTGAACAAGAAAATTTATCAACAAAAAGTAGTCTGGTATTTGTTCAAGACTAGGAGACTGGGAGGAAGTTACTACTAAAGAGTAAGGGGTTTCTTTTGAAAATGTTCTACAATTGTGGTGATGGTTTCACAAACTCTGCGAATACACTAAAAACCACTGGATTGTATACTTTAAAAGATAAAAAAGCATTATGACTCAGCAATCCCATTTATGTTCACCAAATGTTCTCTCAGCTAAGACCAACCACCTAAACTGTTTGTATTCATAGACTGTAAAGAAAAAAAAAAAAAAAAGTCTTTCTGAAAAAACGTTTCCATATGACCAAAGATAGCAGACGCTTTGCAATTCCAAAAACAGAGATTAAAGCTTTGGGCTCCAAATGAAAGGATCCGGAAGTGTCTAAAAACAATGAAGAAATCTGTAGAGTAATTATGTATAAACTAGACAAAAAGGATCACTACTGTTTAAAGATATCATTTTGAGAGTTCATAAACAGAATTACTAACTGCAAAAACGATGAAATTTTTTAAAAACATCTTTTGTGATTTTTTATGAACACATTCTCCAGCCACTATCCAGGATATCTGAAAAGGACACCCACCTCTGAGTACTGTCCTGAACTTATACCTCATCACGACCCTGTGGACTCTGAGAGTTGTGTTAATAGTGTTTCACAGGCCACTGTTGTATCCTAGAAAGTCTGGATAGTGTTCAAAGGCTTCTACTCTAACTTTAGTTCTAACTTAGAAGCTGTGTGACCTTTGGTAGTTACTGAACCCCTATGCAACTGGATTTTTCTCATCTGCAAAAACAGATGCTGTTGTTATAATTCAACCAAAAAATTCACAAGAAAAATAATAATTCAAGGGTTGCTGTGAATCTTAAATGCAGTAAGGTGATGAGCAAACAGCTTCAGATAATACACACTTAACTAAGTATCTGATGAGTGAATTCTCTGGTGATAAACATTTTCCTTTCCTTTTCATAATCAGCAAGGAAAAGTGACCTTCGCAAGGTTCCAAGCAAAGCCATACAGGCCGAGCTTTAAGAGGCTTTACAGAGTTTGATTTCCCTGCCTATGCCGTATTTTCTTACAGATGATGCTAATAAATGCAGGTAAATAGTAAGCTGCTCCTCAGTTTTGTAAGACAGATGTTAAGTCATCTTATTGCCTTCATCAATTGAATTCAATCAGAAGGTTGCAAATGTCCCCTTCCATTCCAAGAAAACCAGATTAAACCAGTTACCTATTAATAATTATGTTTACAAATCATAAACCTGATTTCAGTCATCCAGATAGACTGCTGCTGACTGCTGCAGTCATGATTTGTGGAACATTTGAAACCTTATCAAAAAAAAAGGCTAGATAACGTAATCCTAGGCTTTCTTTCACTGTGGCTGTGACACAACTCAACCATGAGCAGAGCCACAAAGGCATTCTCATATTTGTCCTCAATTCCGTCCCATTAAAATTTGAAACAAGTATCGATTTGCCTCTCTCAAAGACTCTCTTTGCTCTCTTTGCCTCTCTTTGCTCTCTCAAAGACTCAGCAGCCCATTAAGATGAGAACTCAAGATAGGATCAATGCATTCCTTTTTAGACTCATCAGCCAAAATGCAATTCAAAGGACTGAATTCAAATGCCTCGCGGTAAAAGTCTCCAAAGAGACAGGTCTTCTCACTACTGAGCATTAAGTGTAAATATTCCACAACTCCTACTTAGGTTCCAAAGAATTCCAAAGGATTATGATTTCAGCCTTGGAATTAACTGCTGCTGCTGCTGCTAAGTCACTTCAGTCGTGTCCGACTCTGTGTGACCCCACAGACGGCAGCCCACCAGGCTCCCCGGTCCCTGGGATTCTCCAGGCAAGAACACTGGAGTGGGTTGCCATTTCCTTCTTCAATGCATGAAAGTGAAAAGTGAAAGTGAAGTCGCTCAGTCGTGTCCGACTTTTCGCGACCCCATGGATTGCAGCCTACCAGGCTCCTCCGTCCATGGGATTTTCCAGGCAAGAGTACTGGAGTAGGGTGCCATCGCTTTCCCCGGAATTTACTGCTACAAATGATGGTTTACAAATCTAAACTTTTAATATTCAAAAAAGACCAAGTTTGCTTGTTTTTCCCATCAAATGTTTATTAATATTTACAGACTAGATAAGAATGCAGAGAAAAGAAAGGGCGTAATCACATTTTAAAAGTACCTGCATTACTTCAGGCAAGTTCTCAAAGCTCTCTCCACTGTCTAGTATGCAGGTAACGAAAAGTGAAGACTTTTTGCCCAAAGCTAAATCCAAAAGTTACATATTAAGAAAAAACAGACTAGATAAGAATGCAGAGAAAAGAAAGGGCGTAATCACATTTTAAAAGTACCTGCATTACTTCAGGCAAGTTCTCAAAGCTCTCTCCACTGTCTAGTATGCAGGTAACGAAAAGTGAAGACTTTTTGCCCAAAGCTAAATCCAAAAGTTACATATTAAGAAAACACAGGAGTAGCAACTGGTACAACCACTTTAGAAACCTGTTTGGCAGTATACCTCGTGACCCAACAACCGTACCCAACAACTGTATTTATGGTTACTAAAGGATATGTTCAAAAATGCTGCACTGTCACTGATAACAGCCAAAAAATAGAGACATAAATGTCAATTATAGGATGAATAAATTGTGGTATTTCATACACTGTAAAACTGCACAGCAATAATTTTTTAAAAATCTTCCTACATAGGACCATGGATGAAATTCACAGATACAATCAACATCGGAGGGAAAAAGACATTAATGAAAGATAATGTATGTTTCCATTTACACAAAGTTGAAAAATCTTCAGAACCACCTATCGTAAGAAGAGTGACCACCTTTGGCAGCAGGCATCAAGTGGGAGGGAAATGAGGAGCTTGCTGCAAGGCTGGACACTTCTCACATCTTGATCTGGGCAGTGAGGACATGTATCCATATGTCCACATAATTAAGACTGGGGTGCTTTACTGTATACAAGTTGTACCTCCCAAAAAGAAAACCCTATTGCCTTTTTTTTTTAAGTGCTTGTTCATAGGATAACAGGACACATAAATAACTGTGCCAGGAGAACAGACTTGGTGGAGTGCTCTGAAGCTCCTGCCTCTACAACAGCTAAGTCATTCATTCACCAAAAATTTATAGTTTGCCTACTTCATAACAAAAAGCTCATGTGGCTATGTTATATTAAGTCAAAAAGCATTGTTAGATAAAAATCGTAGCTTACTAGGTAAGATGTAACAATTTTAAATCTATTATGTACCTAGTAAGAAAACACCAAATTATGTACAACAAAATATAACAGAACTACAAGAGGAAACAGATAAATAATAAAGTATAAGATTCAAAGAGGCATCCACAAAACAGGAAATCCAAATAATCAATAAACATTTAAAGGACACAACGTCATTAGTAATCAGGGAAATGCGCAAGGAAAGCAATTAGATTTCAACCCTACTGGACTGGTAAATAAATTTAAAACCTTTTAAATATCAAGCTTGTCAAGCTCTGTAGAAACAAGAACTTGCATATAATGTTGCTAGGAGTTATAAACTGTATCAACCTCTTTGAAAAAGTTCCAATCCCAAAGAAAGGCAATGCCAAAGAATGCTCAAACTACCGCACAATTGCACTCATCTCACATGCTAGTAAAGTAATGCTCAAAATTCTCCAAGCCAGGCTTCAGCAATACCTGAACTGTGAACTTCCAGATGTTCAAGCTGGTTTTACAAAAGGCAGAGGAACCAGAGATCAACTTGCCAACATCCGCTGGATCATGGAAAAAGCAANTTGGGGGTAGGAGGAGAAGGGGACAACAGAGGATGAGATGGCTGGATGGCATCACTGACTTGATGGACGTGAGTCTGAGTGAACTCTGGGAGTTGGTGATGGACAGGGAGGCCTGGCGTGCTGTGATTCATGGGGTCGCAAAGAGTCAGACACAACTTAGTGACTGAACTGAACTGAACTGAGGGAAGTTAAGGATATATATTCTTTAGAATCCACCAATTCCACTACTAGGAATAAATCCCAGAAAAAATCTTTTACACTTGTGATCATCTGTCATACACAAGAATGTTTGTAACAGTAATCTTCAAAAAAGTCCCAGATTGGAAACAATACAAATATCTGTCTTCAGTGGTATGGCAAATAAATTGTGATAATCATGCATTGATTATGCTATAACGAAATGCTATACAACAATGAAAATGAATGAACTAAACTATGAACTACACGCAACAACATGGATGAATCTCACAAATACTAAGTAATATAGGAAAACCATCAAAAACACATATAAATCATTCAGTGCAATCCCTTATCAAATTATCAGTGGTATTTTTCACAGAACTAGGACAAAAAAATTTTAGCTTGTATGGAAACATAAAAGACCCCGAACAGCCAAACCATTCTTGAGAAAGAATGAACTGGGAGAATCACATGCCCTGACTTCAGACTATACTACAAAGCTACAGTAATCAAAACAGTATGGTGCTGGCACAAAAAGAGACATATAGAGCAATGGAACACAACAGAAAGCCCAGAAATAAACCCACACACTTATGGCCAGTTAATCTACGACAAAGGAGGCAAGAATACACAATGAAGAAAAGACAGTCTCTTCAGTAAGTGGTGGTGGGAAAACAGGACAGCAACATGTAAAAGAATGAAATTAGAAAACTCCCTAACACCACACACAAAAATAAACTCTAAATGGATTAAAAACCTAAATGTAAGACCAGATACTATAAAACTCCTTTTGAGGAAAACACAGGCAAAACACTCTTTGACATAAATTGCAGCATTATTTTTTTGGACCTGTCCCCTAGATAAACAGATACAAAAACAAACAAATGGGACCTAATTAAAACTTACAAGCTTTTGCACAGCAAAAGAAACCATAAACAAAACAAAAAGATAACCTATGGACTGGAAGAAAATATTTGTACATGACGCTACTCAACAAGGGATTAGCTTCCAAAATACACAAACAGCTCATGCAGCTTAAATATAAAAAACACCAAACCACTCAATCAAAAAATGGGCAGAAGCTCTAAACAGACTTTTTTCCAAAATACACATATATAAGAATGTTCGTAACAGTAATCTTCAAAAAAAGTCCCAGATTTTCTGGAAACAGTCCATATATCTATCTTCAGTGGTATGATAAATAAATTGTGGTAATCATATATTGATTATACTATAATGAAATATTATGCAACAATAAAAATGAATCAACCATAAACAGATGGCCAACAGGCACACAAAACGATGCTCATTATGTCTAATTATTAGAAAAACGCAAATTAAAATTACAATGAGGTATATAACAGAACGGTTAACATTAAATAGTCTACAGATAATAAATGCTGGAGAGAGTGTAGAGAAAAGGGAACCCTCGTACACTGTTGGTGGGAATGTAAACTGGTGCATCCACTATGGAGAATACTAGGGAAGTGTCTTAAAAAACTAAAAATATAGTTATATGATCCTGCAATCACATTCCTGGACATATATCTGGGGAAAATTCTAATTCAAAAAGGTACATTCACCTCAGTGTTCATCACAGCACTATTTACAACAACCAAAACATGGAAGCAACCTAAACATCCATGAACAGATGAATGACGAAAGAAAATGTGGTACATAAATATAATGGAATACTACTCAGCCATAAAAAAGAATGCAATGATGCCATTTGCAGCATCATGGAGGGACCTAATGGATTATCGTATTAAATGAAGTAAGACAAAGACAAATATCATATGATATCACTTATAAGTGGAGTCTAAAAAATGATTCAAATGAACTTATCTACAAAACAGAAATAAGACGCACAGACACAGAAAACAAACCACTGGGTACCAAAGGGGACAGTGGGGACAGGAAGGGTAAATTAGAAGCTTGGGATTAACATATACACACTACTGTATATAAAATAAACAACCAAGACCTACTGTGTAGCACAAGGAAATATAGTCAGTATCTTGTAATAGCTGATAATTGACAAGAATCTGAAATATAAATGGATATGCATATCTCTCTATATATATGCTACTGCTGCTAAGTCGCTTCAGTCGTGCCCGACTCTATGCGACCCCACAGACAGCAGCTCGCCAGGCTCCCCCGCCCCTGGGATTCTCCAGCAAGAACACTGGAGTGGGTTGCCATTTCCTTCTCCAATCTCTCTCTCTATATAAATCTCTCTCTATATAAAAATGTATATATATGTAACTGAATCACTTTGCTGTACACCAGGAACAAACATAACATTGTACATTAACTATATTTCAATTTTTTTAATAGTTAAAAAAATACATATAAATCCATTTGTAACAAGTTGAAAAATAAAACTAAAATTAGGTATGCACAAATAGGTGGTAACACAATTTTTTTCTTAAACAGCAAGGGAATAACTATTCTCCAAAATCAGGATAGTAGAGTAGTATCCCTAGAGGAAAGGGAAGGAGATGTTACCAGGGTGGGGAACAAGGGGTTGGGGGTAGATATTCTATTTCCTAACCCAGGTGGTAGATACATGATTGTTTCCTTTATTATTACTCTTTAAAATGAGGATAAGTGCTTTATCGGGGCTTCCCTGGTGGCTCAGACGGGAAAGAATCTGCCTGTAGTGCAGGAGGGTCCAGGTTTGATTCCTAGATCAGGAAGATTCCCCTGGAGGAAGAGATGGCAACCCACTCCAGTATTCTTGCCAGGAGAATCCCATGGAAAGAGGAGCCTAGAGAGCTACAGTCCACGGGCTCGCAAAGAGTCGAACACGACTGAGTGACTAATACTTTCACAGGCTTTATACAGGTTTGTTTGTATAAAAAATTATGAATGCAGGCAAGCTCTTCTCCTTCCCTTTCCTCTTCCTGCCAAATGAAACGCGAACCTGACAGCTCAAGCTCCAAGCAGCTCTTCTGACCCTGAAGGGATGCACTCTGAGCCGTGGAACTTCCTCAAAGAATTAGGAATGATGGTTATCAGTCATCAACTGTCTACTCTGGATCTCTCTTACTTTATAAAAATTTACTTCTATCTTAATCTCTGATACTTTATAGATTTTTCTCTTCTATTCAGCCAAATCTAATCCTGATACATTCTGTGATTTGGACAAATAAAAAACTTTCTAACAATTAAAGCTGTCCAACAATGGAAAGGACTCCCCGAGAAGGTCTTCTGCACCCACTCCTGGCCAGGCATCCTAGGAGGGCTTCCCACACGGCAAGGTAAGTGGCAATGAAGGGCTTCTAAAGGCCCTCTGGCAATTAAGACTCTAAGGCTACTACGGAAACAAACTGGCTCTGAAGTTGTGGCAACTGTGCTTCTGAATCTATAATCAACTGTCTACTCTGGATCTCTCTTACTTTATAAAAATTTACTTCTATCTTAATCTCTGATACTTTATAGATTTTTCTCTTCTATTCAGCCAAATCTAATCCTGATACATTCTGTGATTTGGACAAATAAAAAACTTTCTAACAATTAAAGCTGTCCAACAATGGAAAGGACTCCCCGAGAAAGTCTTCTGCACCCACTCCTGGCCAGGCATCCTAGGAGGGCTTCCCACACGGCAAGGTAAGTGGCAATGAAGGGCTTCTAAAGGCCCTCTGGCAATTAAGACTCTAAGGCTACTACGGAAACAAACTGGCTCTGAAGTTGTGGCAACTGTGCTTCTGAATCTATCCCTTTTATCAACGAGAACATTTCTTTTCTATAATGTTCCCTGACCTTAGTTCTTCAAGACTCTGCTCAAACACTGTCTTCTCACCGTATCTTTCAAAACTAACCTGAGGGTTTCCCTGGTGGCTCAGTGGTAAAGAATCTACTTGCCAATGCAGGAGACACGGGTTTGATCCCTGATCTGGGAAGATCCCACATGCCGGGAGCAACTAAGCCTGCTCACCACATGCCCTAGAGTCCCTGTTCCATGACAAGAGAAGCCACTGCAATGAGAAGCTCGAGCACCACAACTAGAGAGTTAGCCCCTGGCTGCCGCAACTAGAGCAACGAAGACCCAGCACAGCCAAAAAACAACGGCCACTCAAACTGTCAACAAAGTTTCCAATGTCCTGCCTGTCCTCCCTCTCTCCCAGACAAGCCTACAAATAAGACATCAGATGCAAATAACAGAAATGAGCTTTCAGTGTCCATCTTTCAGTTTATGGCTTAAACTCCACTAGAGAGTCATTAAGAAAGCACCCCTGAAAAGGATTCAAGGGTCACAGATAAAGCTCTAAGATCTGGAAAGATTTGATTTTTGAACCTGAAAAACAAACCTGAGACGGGTTTACTGCTTCCAAATCAAGAAAACAGTGCTGCAGAAATGTAGTAAAAGACAGCATTTCTTAGGAATTTCACCATGCTTCAGAAAATTATGCTCTCCAATGTATATTCCAAAGTAGCAGAGCTTGATCCATGGGCAAAATAACCCAACTATCACTGTGCTTATGCTCACTCACCTTAGTCGTGTCCAACTCTTTGCAATGCTACGGACTGCAGCCCTCCAGGCCCCTCTGTCCATGGGATTCTCTAGGCAAGAATAGTGAATATCCAAGAGAGATTCCTGACCCAACGATCGAACCTGCCAACTCCTGCATTGCAGGTGGATTCTTAACTGCAGAGCCACCAGACAAGCCCTTAAAAATGTCTCTAGACATTGCCAAACGTCCTGGGGCAGTGGCAAGGAGGGGAGCAAAAATTATTCCTGGTTGAGAACCTCAACCCTAGATAAACAACTATCACTGAAACCCCACCCAGCACTACCACAGAGCATACAGTAACACTGCACCGTCCCTTTAGAAGGGTCTAAAACCTACACTTAGCTTTACAAAGTATCTTTCTCTTAAAATCTAGGAGCATTTTGCAACTCTCAAAGTGATCTAGCCCCTGAGCACTAGGAAGGAGGAGAGTATGGATAAAAAGAATGGTTGCTAAAGTGGAGAAAGATTGCTAAAAGATTTCCAGACTTGAATTCCCTCTGAAAGTATTGCAATTCTCAGATGAATGAATCCACTTACTCATTTTATTCTCTCTGAGACATAAGTGGAAAGTATTACAGTCCATGGCATAAATGAGCAAATGGAAAAAAGGCAGGCATACCACCTTAACCAAATGAGGACAAAATCAAGGGCGGGAAAGCACTGAGGGCTGACAGCCCAGGAGTCCTCCTCGGGAACCCTAGGCTTGTTATACATCGACTCCAGTTCACCTTCGAGTTATACTGCCCTCCACACAGTGGTATTCAACCCTATCAGACCCAATGCCCTTTTCAACAACTAATATTTCATAATGCCCTTGATTATGACACGAAACTCAAAGAATATAACATTATGCCTATAGACATGACTTTTAAAAATGTCAATATAATGCCCCAACTGCAATGTAAGAGAAAACAAACATGGAGATCTGTATAATAAAACATGTATGTTCAGACAAGACTAGATCAGAAGCCCAAAGCACCCTCCCCAACTCTTCCAAAGTGCCCCCTTAGAGGGCAGAACTATTTCACTCCTGCTCCACACAAACCTGCTCTCAATAGCCACAAAGTTCAGTAACTTCTTTGCCTTTCCGTGAAGACAACTTACAGGTGGCTTCACAAAGTAGACAAGAGAGAGGGTTTTTAAGACAGACTACCTGTGGTTAACATAAAGCTCCACCACCTCATTGCTATGATATGCTAAGTCTGGTTTTTCATCTATAAAAGGAGAATGCCAGCATATTTTTCAAGGAATTTTAGGAAAATTAATTGCATACGTCAAGTATCTATTTCTGCACCTAACGCGTAATATGTGCTTAATAAATGTTAGCTATCAGACTTACATTATTACTCCTGAATCCATCTCTTATTGTTTCTTAGCTTATGCCTATCTGATTCCCCCAGGAGAAAAGATGGATGACTGGATATTAATTTAGCAGAGATACTCTAAAAAGGATGCATGTACAATAAAAGTAAGAAATTGCATCATATAACTTGCAAGGTTGTTTCTAATTCTGAAATTCTACCATATGCTGCCCTATGCTGAGGTTATCTTCTACTAAATCTTCTATTAACTAGAGTCCTTTCTTTCCAGATAGAGGGCCAAGAACATGTGTAATGCATCACACGATACAAAGCAAGTACAGAGAAACACCTTGAACTCAGATCTTGACCAAATGTTTACAGCATCCACATTGAAAACCCAGCCCTGGTCACTGGTTCTTTACCATTTAGCACAGTACAGTCAGAGAAAGGACAATTTTTCCATCAAGACCACCTCAAGCAACATGTACAGTGTCTTCAGAGAGTGATGATTCTCACGGGCCAGCTGTTATTTATATGATTTAATTCCTTCTCCAATGAGCAAAGCAACACTTATAAAAAACTAGATTTTCAAATGAGGAAGTGAAAGGCAGTAGCAATAGCTAGAGAGATACTTCAAAACAAAACTGATTCCAAAGTTAATATTCTAAATAAAAGCACTCACTGCTCAGTCTGCTAAAGGGAGCCCACAGGCCAGGAAGTAATACACACATCTCTGGGTATGGAGTTATATCCTACTAACAGACAGGAATCTTAATTTACATGTACATACTAATTTATAAAAGAGAAAGAAATTGCCAATTATTGCAGATCATTCTGCAAGGTGCAGAATGATAGTGGCTATTTCTGAATAGCAGAATTATTGGGGGCTGCTTCCTTTTTATTAATAGCTTTCAATTCTTCTAACATAACTGCTCTTGTAATAAGAATTTAATATTACAGAACACATTTATTATCTACTAACAATGTATGAAATCTGACGCAAAAAAAAACAAAACTATTTTAGGTGAACCCTTCATCTGAATCTTGGATAAACCAAGTAAGTACTTGTCTATGTCTCCAAAGTCATCCTTGCTCCTCACCGCAAACCAGAACTAGTCACAACTTGGTTGATCTCTCAAGTTCTCCTGCAGACCTTAGAAATTTTGACACTACAGGACATCAGCCGTGGATATTAAAAAAAAACAACAACAACTCACTACTAGTTTTTGCCAACTTCCCAGTGACAGCTATCAACTCTCTGGGATAGTGACATCGAGAGAGGGAAAGGAAATGTTTTCAAATCAATGTCTCATCAGATTCAAAGACGTAACTTATTAAAAACTAAACACATTGCTATTTGAAAATCATGGGTTCCTCACAATCTTCTCACTAACATCCTCTATGAAAAAAATAAAAATCAATAAAGAATTTCTAGGGAATCTACAAACGTCCCAAGAATAAAACGTCACTTTGGTAGACACTCATTTGGCAATTCTATTTTCCCTGCTCACTGGAAAAAAAAAAAAAAAACAGCACAGAAAGATCTCAAGAGAAGAGGGAAAAAAACAGCCTCTACCAAAACAGGCCAACTCCTCACCACAACAGAAGAAAGTAAATTCAAACTAGCTCAATTAATTCATCAATTAGCAACTTATTATATACAGAGCACCATGACAGGTGTTTATCATCTCTAAACAAGTAAGACAAGATATCTGCCTTCCAGGGAATAACTCTAGTCTGGGAAACTAACACTTATAAACTAATATATGGCAGATCCAGACAAAATTTCATTGACGTTTTAAAACGGTTCTGGTAGTATACGAAGAGAGATTAAAATCAACTGCGAGAATTTTGCAAAAATTCTTCATATTCATTAAATAAATATGTATATTCATACATTTATTTCAGTCACTACCCATCTACTCATTAAATCCAAAATAAAAGGAGGCAGAAACTCTCAGCTATCAAAGGCAAGCATCAGAGATTAAATCTACACAACTCATCCTTTGGACTAAAAATAAAACATATGGACAAGTGCCTTACAACAAGAAAGATATTTGGAAAAGGACTCACCAACGACATTAGGTCTGTACTGGGCATTTTCCTCTCCCAGACGTCCTTTCAGTGTCTTCCCTCTGCAAAAGGAAACCAGGTTTGTTTACTTCTAACGCTACAAACTGTCCCGCTGGCCCGCCAGAGCTGCAGAGAAATGGTTCTGTTCCCTCCTTGGAGAGCTCAGCTTTCACTCTTCGCTTTCACACTAAAGCCCAGCACCCCAGCCCAGCGAATTAAGAATCCTGCTGGCAGTCTGCTTCCCTCCCGCCGCTGACCAAACGCCACCAGAGCCAGCCCCCCTACAAAAGCAATTCCCTTCCAGGTAGAAACGAGGGAAACGCCCAGCCCGCAGCGGACCGAGGCCTCGGGGCCCGGAGCCCCGCCCACCTCAAACGAACGCGGCGGACCGGCGGCCGCTCCCGGCAGCCCAGCCCCGGGGGCCCGCCGCCCCTGGCCGCTCTTCGGAAGCAAGCTGGCCTCGTTCTAGACTTCATCCCTCCCTCCACAGAACCCTTTCCTCGCCGGGGAAGGATCGGCAACGCTGCCCACCGCGAGACCACTCCTACCGCGCCCGCGAGTGGAGTTTCACATCCCGCTCCGTCTCGGCCCTGGCGCGAACCTGGCCTTCAACTCCAGACCTCCGTGGCCCGCGCCCCTACCCTCAGCCCGAACCCGAGCCCGCCCCGAGGTGCCGGCCCCTCCGTCCGGTCCGGCCCGGTCCGGCCCGGCCCTTCCAGCAGCCCTCACCCGCCCCGCATCAGGACCCCCGCCGTCCCGACACTCCTCCTCCGCCCCGGCCAGGACCCGCCTCCCATTCAGTCCCGACTCTCTCCAAACCCAAACCAAAGCCTCCTCCCCAGCGCGGACCCGGCTGCTTCCTCGGGGTCCGCGGCGGCCCAGTACACCGCCTCTGCCGGGAGCCGGTTCCCGCGCTCCTCCCCTCCCGACACCCTCAGCCGGCCTCGCCTCTCTTCACAGACACACCGACTCACCGCCCGCGGCCGAGATTAAAGATCCGGCCGCCGGCGGCCCCGCCCCTCCCCGCCCCTCCCCGCCCATCCCGGAAATGGCCCCCGCGTTGCCCCGCGCCCGTTCTCCAGCTCTGGCGTGCGCGGCCCCGCCGCCGATCACGCGCACGCGGGGACTCGGGCGCCGGGCCCGCGTCCCCTCCGAGCCCCAGGGGGCGCGCGCGCCTCCTACTGGCCTGGCGGGGGCGGCACCAAAGCGCTCCTGGGAAGGTGGACCCAGCCCTCCCCGTGAGGTCCCCAACTTCGTCAGTCTCCTTTTTAAAACCAACTTACTGGTCACTTCTGGTGACTTGAAGCCCCTGAGAGAGTCAGCCTGCAGAGCACTGTACAAACTGATCCAGAACGTCGATTCAAGATGTGTCTCTAGAGAGGCTTCTGGGATTTCAGTGAGTGACTCAGAGATTTGCTCCTTGTCTCTTTCCTGAGACTTCTATTGAAGTCAACGATGCGCGAAGAAAAGCGACAGGGAAAGGCTCCTTATTGGAAATGTCATCCCCATCCTTCCCTCTGTCCACAGAAAGGGAGAATAGGGACTATAGGTGTTGGGCAAAAATTCTACCAATACTACTTTATTTTCATGAGCAATGTTGGTGAAAATGCTCACCGGGATAGCAAAGGTCACCCGTCATTTCTAAAAGCACTGACTCTGAAGTCAGTTTCATGACTTGTCTGTGTTGTCGTGACAGTAATTCGGCAGAAGCAGAAGACAGGGTAGTCACTTGTAACTGATCAGTGATTTGCATACAGTATTTTTTCAACAAATTATTTAAATGACACCTACCTGGAATCTTGACATCTTAATAAAAATGATACTTAAGGAGGGTACCGAATTCCATCCTCTTGCAAAATGTTGTCATGACACTAATTGGCGGGGGGGGGGGGGGAGGGCGTCATCACTATTGTTATTACCCTCATCTAGTGTTTTTAGGATGGAATTCCTTGTTATCACACCTGCCCTTCTCTGCACAGCCCCTCTTGCACTTCCCAGTTTCCCAGCTAGAATGGTCAAAATTCTGAAAGAGTCAAATAAGTTCTCTCGGCTTCCCCGGCTTCACTTCCACCCATCAGAAGCCCTGAACATCTCTACTATTCAGAGCTCCTGAGGTGAGGTGAGGTGAAGTCGCTCAGTCGTGTCCGACTCTTTGCGACCCCGTGGACTGTAACCTACTAGGCTCCTCACTCCATGGGATTCTCCAGGCAAGAATACTGGAGTGGATTGCCATTTCCTTCTCCAGGGGATCTTCCTGACCCAGGGATCGAACCTGGGTCTCCTGCATTGGAGGTGGACGCTTTAACCTCTGAGCCACCAGGGAAGATGTGAGCTGCTGAATCAGACACTAATAATGCCAGACCCTTAGCCCTTTTGCTGCTGTTCCCCAGTAGACATTCACTCTCTACTGTGTTGAAGGGTCAGAAAATGTTCTGGGACTTCCTGCCAATGTCTATTCATCAAGAGTAATTTGGGAGGCTGGGGGTCCAGTGGCTGGTGGTCCCCCTGCCTGGTGGTCCAGTGGCTGGGAATCCACCTGCCAATACAAGGGACACGGGTTCAGTCCCTGGTCCGGGGAGATCTCACATGGCATGGAGCAACTGAGCCTACGCACCAGACTACTGAAGCCCACACACACCTAGAGCTTGTGCTCCACCACGAGAGAAGCCATCACAATGAGAAGCTTGTGCTCAGCAACGAGAAAGCAGACTCTGCTTGCCACAACTGGAGAAAGCCTGTGCGACAGTGAAGACCCAGAGCAGCCAAAAATAAATAAATAACATACCTTTAAAAAAAAAAGTAACTTTAGGGCTTCCCGGATAGCTCAGTTGGTGAAGTATGTGCCCGCAATGCAGGAGACCCCAGTTCAATTCCTGGGTCAGGAAGATCTCCTAGAGAAGGGCTGAGCTACCCACTCCAGTATTCTTGGGCTTCCCTTGTGGCTCAGCTAGTAAAGAATATGCCCGCAATGTGGGAGACCTGAGTTCAATCCCTGGGTTGGGAAGATCCCCTGGAGAAGGGAAAGGATACCCACTCCAGTATTCTGGCCTAGAGAATTTAAGTTATGACCAATCTAGACAGCATATTAAAAAGCAGAGACATTACTTTGTCAACAAAGGTCCATCTAGTCAAGGCTGTGGTTTTTCCAGTAGTCATATATGGATGTGAGAGTTGGACTATAAAGAAAGCTGAGCGCGGAATTGATGCTTTTGAACTGTGGTGTTGGAGAAGACTCTTGAGAGTCCCTTGGACTGCAAGGAGATCCGGCCAGTCCATTCTAAAGGAGATCAGTCCTGGGTGTTCATTGGAAGGACTGATGTTGAAGCTGAAACTCCAATACTTTGGCCACTTGATGAGAAGAGCTGACTCATTTGAGAAGACCCTGATGCTGGGAAATATTGAAGACAGGAGGAGAAGGGGATGATAGAGGATGAGATGGTTGGATGGCATCACTGACTCAATGGACATGGGTTTGGGTAGACTCCGGCAGTTGGTGATGGACAGGGAGGCCTGGTGTACTGCGGTTCATGGGGTCGCAAAGAGTCAGACGCAACTGAGTGACTTTCATTTTCACTTTGGGGATTCCAGGTTATATCTTCCCTAGCCCTCAGTCCCCACCCTTCTGCTTTATTTCTTCTTCAGATCCTAGGATCTGCTTTCCCTAGCCTGCTTCTTAGCTGTCACCTCTCATCCTTTAATCTAGAATGTCTGTGCCAGCTGACTGAAGAGCAAGGTCCGTATCTGATTCCTCCCTACACTAGTGTGGTGCTGCTTCACTGGTCACACGCACAGCAGGCAGCCTGTTCGTTCTTCCCAAGTGAATCAGTTCAACCATATTGTCTAATCTTTCTTGTTATGGACTAAAAGATCTCCCCCAAAATTCATCTGTTGGGCTCTAAAGGCAGGGCCTCTGGGAAAGAGCTTTAGGTGAGGCAGTGAGGGTGGAGCCCCATAATAGGATTCAAGTCTTTAAAAGAAGAAGACAACAAGACCAGACAGAGCATGCCCCTTCTCTGTCTCCCTTTCTCTCTCTCCCTATCTCTCTGCACAAAGTAGTCCTGCAGGCACATGGTGAAATTGTAGGCATTTGCAAGCCAGGAAGAAGATCTCGCCAAAAACCGAATTTGCCTGCACCTTGACCTTGGACTTCCCAGCCTGTAGAACTGTGATAAATCAATGGCTCTTGTTTAAGTCATTCAGTCTGTGGTACTCTGCTATAGCAGCCTAAGCTGACTGAGACAGAACTATGCTAGGCACCTTTACATCCAAAGCTCTGTTTATGTCCTAACGTGCCCAGACAAGCTGACTCTCATCATCTCTCAGCTTGTAAATAAGGACATGCGTGTGTGCTCAGCTGCTTCGGTTGTATCAGATTCTTTTCAACCCTATGGGGTGTAGCCCGCCAGGTTTTTCTGTCGATGTAATTCTCCAGGCAAGAATACTAGAGTTGGTTGCCATGCCCTCCTCCAGGGGATCTTCCAGACCCAGGGATCGAACCCGTGTCTACTGCATCTCTGCACTGCAGGCAGATTCTTTACCCACTGCGCCACCTGGGAAGCCTGTAATCAAGGACACTAAACCCCAAAGAAGGTAAATGATCATCCCTAAGACACACAGGAGAATGGAGTAGAGTTCAGATGGGAAGGAAAGACTTCAGATTTTGTAGGAAGGACCTAAAAAATGTTTGTTAATGAATTTGAATCAAAGAATGTGAGAGCTAGAGGGGCTTTCAACTGTTTGCAGTTCAGCCCCATAATACATGCATGAAGAATCCAAGGCCAAGAAAGGAATATGCCTCCTGGCAGAGCCCTGTTGTGGGGGACAGACAGGGGGTGAAGTTTCAGGCCCCACTGCTCCTGTTTCCCACATTCCCTCTGATGCAGCATATCATCAGGGATTACAAGAGAAGCATCACATAGAGAATGACCAGAGAGAAAAGATGTGTGAGAATTAAGAAAGAAAACTTCAGCCTTTACAGGAGAATCACATGTACCAAAACAGAACAAAGTCCCCACTGACTATCAGATTCACGTGTCCTAGCTATATTGGTGGGCCCTGGGAAGAAAGGAAGAGAGCAGAGAGCAAAGGGGACATAAATAAAAGAGAGAATTACAGTTCAGAGAGAGGAAGGATTTGCAAAAGTAAGAGAGGTGGTTAAGGAAGGGACCACATGCCCTCTCCTCCCTCCCCCACCCCCTAGGCACTCCCATTCTAGAGGCTTCAGAAGTTCTACAAATGAGGGGCTCATCTGGCTTGTGGAGGGGCAGAGGTGGGGTGCTGGGGCTCCCATACTGGCAATGAGGTCTCCCAGCAAACAGCCCTGGCATCCCAAGGGAGCTGATTAGAAATGCAGATTCCTGGAACCGGGCTCCAGACCTATCAAATTGCAATCTACATTTTATCAAGATCCCCAGACATGATAATATGCATAGTAAAATTTGAGAAGCACTTCCCTCAACACCTTGCTTGCAAAGAAAGCTTGGTGTTTTTCAGTTACGATTGTGCATTTGTTTGGGATGGTTTAAGGAGACTGATCAGAGAAGGCAATGGCACCCCACTCCAGCACTCTTGCCTGGAAACTCCCATGGACAGAGGAGCCTGGTGGGCTGCAGTCCATGGGGTCGCTGAGTCAGACACAACTGAGTGACTTCACTTTCACGCATTGGAGAAGGAAATGGCAACCCACTCCAGTGTTCTTGCCTGGAGAATCCCAGGATGGCAGAGCCAATGGGCTGCCGTCTGTGGGGTTGCACAGAGTCGGACACGACTGAAGCGTCTTAGCAGCAGCAGCAGCAGCAGCAAGGAGACTGATCAAAAAAAAAATGGATGGGGGTAAAGAAGAGAACTAATGCTCCCCAAGTTGGCCTTTGGTGCCATCATGGAGCCTTTCAGGATAACAGAAGACTGGGAGGGATTAGAAAGGCCAGGAGTGGTGGCGGGAGAGGAAGAGGGGAGGGGGAGAGGCAGGGGGACTGGGGCCGGGGGGCGACCAGGGAGGGACTGAAGTAACTGCTGATGACAGAGGGTCTGTCTCTTATACACATCTCTTACTGGTCACTTCTGGTGACTTGAAGCCCCTGAGAGAGTCAGCCTGCAGAGCACTGTACAAACTGATCCAGAACGTCGATTCAAGATGTGTCTCTAGAGAGGCTTCTGGGATTTCAGTGAGTGACTCAGAGATTTGCTCCTTGTCTCTTTCCTGAGACTTCTATTGAAGTCAACGATGCGCGAAGAAAAGCGACAGGGAAAGGCTCCTTATTGGAAATGTCATCCCCATCCTTCCCTCTGTCCACAAAAAGGGAGAATAGGGACTATAGGTGTTGGGCAAAAATTCTACCAATACTACTTTATTTTCATGAGCAATGTTGGTGAAAATGCTCACTGGGATAGCAAAGGTCACCCGTCATTTCTAAAAGCACTGACTCTGAAGTCAGTTTCATGACTTGTCTGTGTCGTCGTGACAGTAATTCGGCAGAAGCAGAAGACAGGGTAGTCACTTGTAACTGATCAGTGATTTGCATACAGTATTTTTTCAATAAATTATTTAAATGACACCTACCTGGAATCTTGACATCTTAATAAAAATGATACTTAAGGAGGGTACCGAATTCCATCCTCTTGCAAAATGTTGTCATGACACTAATTGGCGGGGG
>SJYT01025829.1:797912-937440 GCA_006410635.1 Cephalophus harveyi
TAAACTTTTTGGCTCAGATGGTAAGGAATCTGCCTGCAATGTAGGAGACCCAGATTCGATCCCTGGGTCGTGAAGATCCCCTGGAGAAGGAAATGGCTACCCACTCCAGGATTCTTGCCTGGGAAATTCCATGGACAGAGGAGTCAGGCAGGCCCCAGGGCATTGGGTCACAAAGAGTCAAACACGACAGAACAACTAACACTTTCACTTTGCAAGGTAATGTCATCGCCTATAAACCTGAAAATTTTGTGGAATGCAGCTATTGTGACCTTAAATGTACAATATATTTGAAAAGAAGGAAATTGAAAGCAAATGACTTAAGCATCCTTGTTAAGAGATTACAAAAACACAAACTAAACTCAAAGGAAATGGAAGAAAGAAAATAAGAGAACCCCAAAACCTAAAATTTTTGGTGGGGGTTGGGGAGACTTCTAAACATAATAACCCTGGCAGGACTGATCAAGGAATGAGAGAGAGAGAATGAGCAAATTCAGTGCAATATCCGAAATGATAAAAGTATCACTGTAGTTTCTAGAGACAATACAAAGACATGTGAAAGTTAAAAAAGTAAAAGTGTTAGTCACTTCTGACTTTTTGTGACCCCATGGACTTATAGCCCACCAGGCTTCTCTGTTCATGGAATTCTCCAGGCAAGAATACTGGAGTGGTAGCGGAGAAGGCAATAGCAAGCCACTCCAGCACTCTTGCCTAGAAAATCCCATGGATGGAGGAGCCTGGTAGGCTGTAGTCCATGGGGTCGCTAGAAGTCGGATGCGACTGAGCGACTTCACTTACACTTTTCGCTTTCACACAATGGAGAAGGAAATGGCAACCCACTCCAGTGTTCTTGCCTGGAGAATCCCAGGGACGGGGGAGCCTGTTGGGCTCCTGTCTATGGGGTCGCACAGAGTCGGACACGACTGAAGCGACTTAGCAGCAGCAGCAGCAGCAGCCATTCCCTCTACAGAGGACCTTCCTGATCCAGGGATCAAACCTGGGTTTCCTGCATTGCAGGCAGATTCTTTACTGTCTGAGCCACCAGGGAAGCACTGAGAAGTTCCTAGAGTTAATACAAAGATAGAGCCAATGCTATAAACTTGAAAAGGCAGATGCTTTGGAAATATTCCTTGAAAAATGCAATAGATGCCAACAGCAAAATTACAAAGGTATTAGAATTATTTGATGTATAAATATGAAGATTTATAGCAGATGGGATTTTTAAAATGTTTCAATGAGCAATAAAGAATGCACTTGAAATAAGTGGGGGAAAAAATAGAAAGCCTTAGCAAAGAAATAGGAGACATAAAGAACCAAAAGAAAATTGCAGAACTCAAAACAGGAAGGAAGGAAGAAAACAGTGAGTTAAAAATATGTGTAAAAATAAATAAATGTATATTTTAAAAATATATGTGTAAATAGGCTTCCTTTCTCATGAGTTTTCTAAATAAATGTTTGACAGTTGAAGCAAAAATTATATCTAACACTGCTTGATATAATTCTAAATATATAGAGAGGAAATTATTTAAGACAGTAGCATTATAAAAGAGGAGAGTAAAGTACATAAAAGATGTCTATACTTAAAACCTTCACTTGAACTGGTAAAACAATGATACCAGTAGACTGTGGTAAGTTTTGTATATATAATGCAATACCTAGAGCAACCACTGAAAAGTTATACAAAGAGATACACTGAAAAACACCACAGGTAAATCAAAATGGAATTCTTTGCAGGCTGATTCTTTACCACCTGAGCCACTTAGGAAGCCCCAGCTGAAATCTCTATAAAAACCCAGAAAGATGAAGAGCTTCTGGGGGTTTGAAGAGCTTCTGGGTTGAGATGTCCACATGTTGGGAGTGGCATCCCCAGTTCCACACGGATAGATGCTCCTGCATACAGAACCTTGTCCTATGTACCTCTTCATATGGCTATTCACCTGTATCCTTTATGATACCCTTTACTATACACTGGTAAACATAGGTAAGTATTTACCTGAGCTTTTTCAGCCATTCTAGCAACCTTTCAAACCCAAGGAGGGGATCATGGGAACCCCAATTTAATGCTGGCCAGTCAGAAATCCAGATAACAGCCTGGACCTGTGCCTGATGTTGTTACAAGCAAGGACTCATGGGTCTGAGGTCACAGAAAGCCAAATTCTGACAGTGGGTGTTTGCAGCCAAGTAAGGGTCTTATGGCCACATACCCAGCAAGGAAGTGGGAGACAAGTCTCGAGTCCTCTCCATTTGGTCTCTGAGTGGGAGGTGTTTTGAAGGGAAGAACAAAGAGGCTGGGATTAATCTGTCATCAGTGACACTTCTGTGACTATAGTTTCGGGATTCAGGAGGTCTCTAGTTTAGGATTCTTTGGCCAGGTTGTCCATGGCTTGAGGCCTGTTAGCTCACTTTGCCCTGGAGAAACAGCGTGACTTAGACCTAAATGATGATATCTACGGTAGCAACCTTAGGACATCAGTGTTGTCAACAACAGCAATTTTAGTCATCTGACTCTGGTTGGTGAGTGTTCTGTTAGCACAGGACTGAGGCCAGAGGGGACAAGAAAGGGAATGAAGTTTTGGATAGAGAGATTAATCATCAACGTGGTAAGGGAACTGGGTTTTAGTGGGACTCAGTTTCAGGGTCTGAAGAGGGGGCAGCCTTGAAGCACTGAGCTCTTAACCTGTGGGGTCTGATGCTATCCCCAGGCAGATAGTGTCAGAATTAAGTTAAACCTGTAGGACACCCAGTTGGTGCCTGCTGAAATGGAGAAATGTATGGTGCAGAAAAACTCCTATACATCCCGTTTCAGAAATACTGAGAGTGGAGGGGAAAAATAGAGTTTTCTTTGATGAAGTTTCACATCACTAGATATCAAGATGTATTTAAAACTACAGTTATTAAGAGAGTGTCCCTGGTGGCTCAGACGGTAAAGAATCCACCTGCAATGCAGGAGACCTGGGTTCAATCTCTGGGTTGGGAAGATCCCCTGGAGGAGGGCATGGCAACCCAGTCCAGTATTCTTGCCTGGAGAATCCCCATGGACAGAGAAGTCTGGTAGGCCACAGTCCATGGGGTTGCAAGGAGTCAGACATGACTGAGCAACTAAACACACAGTATTGGTGGAATGGTAGACTCAGGGCATTCGAAAGGAAGAATCCAGATATAGACCCAAATATATTTGGACAACTGAATTTTGACAAAGATGATACCACAGAGAAGCAAGTCAAGGATAGTGTTTTTTAAACCAGTGCTGATCAGGGACTTCCCCTGAAGGTCCAGTGGTTAGGGCACCATGCCTCTTTGCTGGTCAGGGAACTAAGAGCCTGCATGCTGCAGTGTGGCCAAATAATAGGGGGGAAAATGGTGCTGGTCAAATAGATATTTGTAGGGGAAACAATATGGCTCTTGACCGCTAACTTACACCATACACAAAAACCAATTCCAGATTGAACATAGATCTAAATGTGAAAGGTACAATAGGAAACTTTCCAAAAATAATATGGAAAAAAAAAACCTTCATAACTTTGGAGAGGCAAAGATCTATTAAACAGGATAAAAACAACATTCATCACTAAGGACAAAATTAACCAATCTGGCTAAATTAAATTTAGGAACTTGTCTCCATCAAAAGACTGTATTTGGAGACAGAAGAGTAAGCCATGAGGGGAGAATATACTTTTCTTATATGTAAGAAAGGATTTCTCTGACCATCAGCTTCCTCATCTGTAGAGTTAAATGAGATAGTATGCTTACAAGGATTAGCTCAATGCCTGTCACATAAGAGGTATTCCATTAAATTTTATATTGCTCCTCTTATAACTGAGGCATCTCAGCAGGATGATTGCACTTCAAACCACTTCTAGGCAGACAAGAATCTCCCTCCTCTTTTTGACGCTCAATAAAGAGGTGGCTCAGTAGTAAAGAATCCACCTGCCAATGCAGGAGACACAGGTTCGATCCCTGGATCAGGAAGATCCCCTGGAGAAGGAAATGGCAACCCACTCCAGTATGCTTGCCTCGGAAATCCCATGGTAAGATGATCCTGGTGGGCTACAATCCATGGGGTCACAAAGAGTCGGGGCATGACCGAGTGACTGAACACAAAAAGCAGTCAAAAGGATTTACCCTGAATTCCCTCATAAATCTTACAAAACAGTGTTGAGGGCATCTATAAGGTATCCCCTTCAGTCCCAAAGTGGCAATCTGCACGGAGATCTGGTGTCCAGTTTTAAACAACACAGTGGTAGGGGTAAGAAGTGCAACGGGAGGATGAGTGGGTTTTATTCTTGACTGAGTCAGGCCACATTGTGGGAAATCCCCCAGGTGAGCTGAAAGCAGCGCGGAGGAGTTGGCAGGAGGGAAGAAGCCCTCTCTTCTTTCAAATACAGTCTCATTTATCAGTGTCAGTTCAGTTCAGTTCAGTTCAGTCGCTCAGTCGTGTCCGACTCTTTGCGACCCCATGAATCGCAGCACGCCAGGCCTCCCTGTCCATCACCATCTATCAGTGTAGCCACCAGGATTTCCAGAAGCATGCAAGAGGGGGCTTTCAGAATGGTTTCAAAGGGGTCACCTCATTCCTGCAGGGGCAAGCCCAGGAGAAGCCAGAGCCTTAAAGCCCTAGAGGCAAGGTCCCGTTCAGAGGCCACCCCAAAATGGGTCACTCCAGTGGCTTGAGTCACCACCCCCCAGAGGGGACAGGCAGAACTTTTGAAGGACTTGTGTTTGCCTCTGGCTATTTTCCTTCCTGCTCTTCTCCCCAGCAGAGGACACAGAGTAGAAAAGCCTCAGGCCACTGATAAGAAGCCTGGGAGGCTGAGAAGAAAGACCCTCCAATAGGCCCACACCCATCCATTTTAAGGGCCAGCAGCCTCACTCCTTGGACAGGACCAAGGGCCGTCTGCAGACTCTTCCTTTACAGAGCCTGTTTACATCCCTAGCAGCCTCTGATCTCACCTCAGTCCTGTGGACAAAGGATTGTCCTGAGCCCCCTTTTCAGGTGAGTTTCAAAGAAACAAAGTAAACTGCCCGCAGTAGTTCTCAGGCTCAGGACCCATCCCATGCCCCTCCATCAAGATACCAGTGACAGATTTACAATTAAAAAAAAAAAGATACCAATAACTAGTGATTAGTATTATTACCATTTGTGAGCATCTCTTGTGCGCCAGGCATCTGACAGGTGCTTCGCTTCTATCAGCTCGTTTATCCTTCAGAACGACCTGAGAATTAGGTGAGGACACCCCATTTTACAGGCTCCGAGAGGGTAATAACGTAGGAGATCACATCTGGTGCCAGGGACTATTCTAAACACTTCCATGTGCATTACATTCAGTTCAGTTCTGTCGCTCAGTTGTGTCCAAATCTGCGACCCCACGGACTGCAGCACGCCAGCCTTCCCTGTCCATCACCAACTCCCAGAGCTTACTCAAACTCATATCCATTGAGTCGGTGATACCATTCAACCGTCTCATTCTCTGTCATCCCCTTCTCCTCCTGCCTTCAATCTTTCCCAGCATCAGGGTCTTTTCAAATGGGTTGGTTCTTCGCATCAGGTGACCAAAGTATTGGAGTTTCAGCTTCAGCATCAGTCCTTCCAATGAATATTCAGGACTGATTTCCTTTAGGATGGACTGGTTGGATCTCTTTGCTGTCCAAGGGACTCACAAGAGTCTTCAACACCACAGTTCAAAAGCATCAATTCTTCGGTGCTCAGCTTTCTTTATAGTCCAACTCTCACATCCATAGATGACTACTGAAAAAACCATAGCTTTGACTAGATGGAACTTTGTTGGCAAAGTAATGTCTCTACTTTTTAATATGCTGTCTAGTTTGGTGATAGCTTTCCTTCCAAGGAGCAAGTGTCTTTTCATTTCATGGCTGCGGTCACCATCTGCAGTGATTTTGGAGCCCCCCAAAATAAAGCCTCTCACTGTTTCCACTGTTTCCCCATCTATTTCCCATGAAGTGATGGGACCATATGCCATGATCTTAGTTTTGTGAATGTTGAGTTTTAAGCCAACTTTTTCACTCTCCTCTTTCACGTTCATCAAGAGGCTCTTTAGTTATTCTTTGCTTTCTGCCATAAGGGTGGTGTCATCTGCATATCTGGGGTTATTGATATTTCTCCCAGCAATCTTGATTCCAGCTTGTGCTTCATCCAGCCCAGCGTTTCTCATGATGTACTCTGCATATAAATTAAATAAGCAGGGTGACAATATACAGCCTTGATGTACTCCTTTCCCGATTTGGGACCAGTCTGTTGTTTCATGTCCAGTTCTAACTGTTGCTTCTTGACCTTCACACAGATTTCTCACGAGGCAGGTCAGGTGGTCTGGTATTTCCATCTCTAAGAATTTCCCAGTTTGTTGGGATCCACACAGTCCAAGGCTTTACATTAGGCAGTCTCAAAAATCCCATGAGAATGAGCGCAAGGATCATCTCCCATTTCAGAGACATGAGAACTGAGGCTCAGAAACATCAGGTAAATTGTCTGAGGCTGCACAGCTAGGAAGTAGGGCTGGAACTGGAACCAAGTATTCTCGCCACTGTCCCACACCTCTGGCAGCGCAGATGACATCCCTAGGGCAGCACACCCAGGGAGGGTCAGAGTCCCATTGAGACCCCTGCCACTGACAGTCCCGGGCCCTTCCACCCAGCTCTCCTGCCTGGAGTAGGGCCGCAGGAAGGCTTTGGACCCTGTTGGCGGCGACCTCCTTTCCATCTAAGAGACAGCTCTCTGAGAATCGACTCCCAGAAATAGGGCACAGGGGGACAGACTCCTCCACAGTGGCAGACAGCCTGGTCATGCCAACAGAGCTGGCACCCAGCCCAACCAAACCTTTTTGCCAGTTTTTCTCTCTCTGCCTGCTGCACACTGGCTGAAACCAGCCCCTGATTCTCATTTTCTCCCTTGAGCCCCATTGAAAGTGCTGAATGGGAGAGAGAGGAGGAGCCTGGAGGGCAGGCAAGCAGGGGGTGCTCGGTAAGCCCTTCTGCCCCTCCAGGAAGGGTAAGAGGAGCTGGCTAGGGGTGAGGAGAGGGGTGCTGGGGAGTGGTTCTGGAGTTGTAGGGCAGGGGTAACCTAGCAACCACTGGCTGATGCAGTCACAAAGCGACAGGCTTTCCCACAGAACTGACAAGGCTTCCCGCTGTCATGTCCTTTGGCCCTTCCCTGCTCGGGCAGCAAGGGCTACTCACCCACATACTATAGCGGCCACTTTCCTTGGTGAGTGCTGGGGTCAGCCAGGGGGAGGGCACAGAGGGGGAAAGGGAAGTTCTGTTTCTGAATTGGTATCAGCCTTCAGGGCCCTTGTGCCTGGCCAACTGGGAACCCAGGGGCAGAGGGAAGGAAGGTCAAGGGCAGATGCAGTGGGGCCCAGCCTGGCCCGCTCTGGCAAAGGCAGGCCAGGCCCGTTAGAGGCCCTGTTGACCTCTTCCCAGCAGCTGTGTGATATGACCCACAGTGGCTTATAAAATCAATGAAATAGTTTGATAGCGACAAAATGAAGACAGAAAGTAGGATGACACAATCAGTATGTGTCATATACAACAAGGACAAGAACCGCTTCAGTTTCACATACACACACAAGTAAATGCACACGTGTGTGTGTGAACTGGGTTACAATATAAAAATGAGTTTCTTATGATGGTCACAGTCAAAAGTATTTTTAAAAGTCTCTATCGTGTTGATTCCTTCTACTGTAGGCAGGTGGGTATGGGCTTGTATGCCCTGTCCTCAGCCCTGCAGCATTGAAGTGCTCTAGAGCAAGGGTCCTCCATCTCTGGGATCTAATTCCTGATGATGTGAGGTGGAGCTGACATAATAAAACAGAAATAAAATGCACAATAAATGTAATGTGCTTGACTCATCCTGAAACCATTCCCCCTGACTCCCTGATCTGTGGAAAAATTGTGTTCCACGAAACCAGTCCCTGGTAACAAAAAGGTTGGGAACCACCGCTCCAGAGCCTAGCCTCTTCATCAAGGATGTCCAAACTCCCTTCAAAGGATGCCCTCCCAGCTAGTTTTGTCTTTAGGGAAAGATTAGGAGACTGAGTTAAGGATGCCTGGCTCCTTGATCTCAAAGTCTCTCCCCTTCCCCAATCTCAGGCAGTGCAGTCTGCTCCCCTCCACCCTAACCTGATGGAAGCCTGGCCCTGGGAGAATCTCGGGGGTCCTCTGCAGTTTCTATGACTCAGAGGGTTAATTCTCAGAATGTACTGATTGCTCAGCCCATCCTGGGCACCTGCAGCCCCAGCACTACACTTACAGATTCATAATCACCTTGAAGTGTCAATTTGGCTTTGACATTTATCTTTCATTCATGTCATCTAGCTTATTTAGTAATATGACGAATGCCAATAAAAGCACCTCTCAAACCAAGAACTAGAATACCACCACCAAGACATCCTACGTGCTCCTCTCCTCCCCCCACTCTTTATCTGCCCTCAGAAATAGCCACTACATGAATTTTGCAGTTTCATTGCTTTTGTTTCATCACCTTTATGATGATTCTGCTTGCTTTTGAATTTTATTTTTAAAAAGGATCTCAAGCTATATGGTCTTCTGCAGTTTGCTTTCCCTGACTATTCATTACATTTGCAAGATTCATCTATGTTGTTGCATGTAGCTGCGGTTCATTCATGTTCACTGCAATATAATGTTCAATTGTCTGAATGGGCCACACCATATTTATCCACTCTTCTGCCACTGGACATGTGAATTGTCACCAGGTTTTTGCTAATTTGAACAATGCTGGTTTGAATATTCTTACACATCTGCAAGAGTTCCTCTGGGGTATATTTCTGGGACAGGAATTGTTGGGTTATGCTGGGATATGGCACTCAAACATTCTATTTTAGGGCTTCCCAGGTGGCGTTAGTGGTAAAAAACCTGTCTCCCAATGCAGGAGACATAAGAGATGCGAGTTCAGTCCCTGGGTTGGGCAGATCCCCGGGAAGAGGGCATGGCAACCCACTCCATTATTCTTGCCTGGAGAATCCCATGGACAGTAGAGCCTGGCAGCCTACAGTCCATGGGTCTCAAATAGTCCAACACGAATGAAGTGACTTAGCACGCACACACATGCAATTGCTGGGTTATACTGGGATATGGCATGCAAATGTTCAATTTTATAAGATATTGCCAATTTTTCCCCTAAAGTATCTGTTCCTGTTATGCATCTTCAACACTCGTATTAAGAGCACCAGTCTTTACTCTGTCAGAGGCCCCCCAATGGCTACAGAAGTGAGGGCCCAATTGGCAGAGCATTCACTGCCCAGGTAAGGTCCCCAGTGCCTTCCCTGCTGACGGGGGAGGTGGAGGGAGCTGGGGAGGGTAGAATACAAAGGAACTCAACAGATTGAGGGTCCAAGAGGAGGTCACCTTCCCTCTGCTATCAGTCAGGCACCCAGTGGGCTCTCAGGCCTGAGTTAACCCAGGTCACAGGCAGGGCCCCTCCTGGGTCGGGAGAGGGTGTGGTGGCTCGGGTCAGGAGCATAAACATTCCGGAGGTTTCAGGGGGTGACTTCCACTGTTAGCTGGGGGCAGGGGAGGTCAGCTAACAGTGACATTCAGGGAAGGTTTACTTTATTTCTTTAAGTCCCAGATCCCCTAGAAGCGAATCGAGGATGGAACAGGAAACTCAGGGGCCTTGTCATCGAAAGCTTCAGAGGGCCCCGGGGCAAAATGCCTTGCTTAGCATATCCAGAGTCCATCTACACACCTCCAGAGGGCCTCCCTTCAGCCAGGGCCGCCAGAAGGGGAAGCAGACAGCGAGCAGGCAGGTGGTCCCACCAGGCCCCTGGAGGAGAGCAGCCCATCCCTGGATCCTTGCTAGACCGATTCCACCTATTCCTCTGGGGGGAGGCACAGCATCCTCAGGAGATGGAAGGGGTGCGGGTGGAGGACGGAGAACCTGAGACGCTTGTCTCCAGTGAAGCGAAGCGAAGCAAGAGCTTGAAGCTTCCCCACAGCGACGCAGCCCAGACAGCCAGACCAACAGTTCTGCAGCTCCCAGGGGGGCCCTCATGGGAAGAGGACTGGCTGGCCTAGTCTGGCTTTGGCATCAGCTCCTGGATGCTGAGTCTGGGCCAAAACTGCTCCTGAGGGCAAGGCGGGGGGGCGGGGGGCGATGATGAAAGTGAAAGAGGAGACTGAAAAGCTTGGCTTAAAGCTCAACATTCACAAAACGAAGATCATGGCATCTGGTCCCATCACTTCATGGCAAATAGATGGGGAAATAGTGGAAAGAGTGACAGACATTATTTTCTCAGGCTCCAAAATCACTGCAGATGGTGACTGCAGTGATTAAAATATTAAAAGACACTTGCTGCTTGGAAGAAAAGCTATGACCAACCTAGACAGCATATGAAAAAGCAGAGACACTACTTTACCAACAAAGGTCCGTATAGTCAAAGCTATGGTTTTTCCAATAGTCATGTATGTATGGATGTGAGAGCTGGACCATAAAGAAAGCTGAGCATCAGAGAATTGATGCTTTTAAACTGTGGTGTTGGAGAAGACTCTTGAGAGTCCCTTGGACTACAAGGAGATCAAACCAGTTAATCCTAGGGAAATCAATCCTGAATATTCATTGGAAGGACTGATGCTGAAGCTGGAAACTCCAACAATTTGGCCACCTGATGCAAAGGATTGACTCACTGGAAAAGACCCTGATGCTGGGACAGATTGAAGGTAGGAGGAAAAAGGGTCAACAGAGGATGAGATCTTTGGATGGCATCACCAACTTAATGGATATGAGTTTGAGCAAGTGCTCCGAGGTGGTGATGGACAGGGAAGCCTGGCATGCTGCAGACTATGGGGTCACAAAGAGTTGGACACGGCTGGGCAACTTAACTGAACTGAATGGAAATTCACTAGGGGGAATTCCCTGTTGGCTCAGTGACTAGGACATCACACTCCCAAGTGTAGAAGGGGCCCAGGACTAAGCCCTTGTCAGGAAACTAGATCCCACAAGCCACAACTAAGAGTTCATATGCAGTAACTAAAGATTGCACATGCTGCAGCAAAGACTCCACACACCACAAATAAAAGATCTCACATACACAACTAAAAAAAGAACATACATGCCACAAGGAAGGGCATCTGGGGGCGGGGGGTGGGGGGTGAGTGACAGCCTATAGCTGGCTTCTCCTGGGCCGCCAACTGCTTGGCTTGAGAAGAGGCCCGTGCTAGGGTCAGGTCCCTGGCCCTGGAGGTGCACATCATGTGCCTTTGCTCCAACGCAGGTGTCTGGACGAGGAGGTAGGTCTATGGCTTCTCCTTCTGGCTTCGGAAATGGTCTCTGAGAGAAGACTGGGGTCCTGGGAGATTCCATCTGAGTTCTCTCAGATGGATCCTGGGTCCCTACGCAGGCATCGTAGGAAAACCGAAGGTTCCCCAGGGCCGGATGGCATGGCTGAGAGAGGACCTTGGGAGAGGCCCAGCTCTAGTGCCATGGGGGTGGTGGTGGCATCTGTTAAGCAGCTTTCAGAGTATCTCAGGAATGGACTCCCATAAGCTCGGGTGGGCACTGCTGCCTAAGGCTCCATTTGCTTCTCTTTGGCCCTCTCCTTTAGTCCAAAGGCTGAGCCGAAACCGGAAAAGAAGTCGGGTTGCCAGCCAAGGAGCCACGGGGACAGCGGGCCACAGAAAGAACCGATGATCCCAGGGATCATGGATTTCAAGCTGATCCGAGAGGCAGTGAGGACACCCAAGCCCCAAACTCCCAGTGCCTACCGCTTTGGTCGCCTCAGCCACCACTCCTTCTTCTCCAGGCACCACCCCCAGCCCCAGCACGTGACCCACATCCAAGGTAGGGCTGGGGTAGGCCAGGGCCTGATGGTGGGGGTTGGGGGGCCGCTGGAAAGGGAGGACCCAGCCACTCTTGGCCAAGCCAAGACCTACCTGGAGCAGGGTGGATTCCAAGGGCAGACTGCAGAGCCCTACAGGATTTATGTCACTGCCAATTCTCCCACCTTACAAATCAGAGAAAGGGATGAATATTCTGTTCCAGAGCTGTGCTCTCTTCTCCGACTCAGGCCATTTCATCCATTCAGCTATTTGTTCATCAAAGATCTAATGAGTGTGAACTATGAGTTGGGCACATTTTCAAGTCCTGGCGTTATGACCAAGAAAGACAGATGGTCCCTGGTCTCACAGAGTCAACATTTAGTGGGAAAGAATAGGAAATAGATAAGGTGTCAGAAGATTGGAAGAGCCAAGGCTATATACAGAGCCAAGGCCTGACCAACGTCATGATACACGAGCAAAGGCTAAAGGAAGACAGGGCATGACCCACGTGGATCTCAGGGGGAAGGTGCCCCAGGCAGATGGAAGAGCCGGGACAAAGGCCCCCAGGCAAGAGCCTCCTGTTGGAGAATAGTGAGGACGTGGGTGTGGCTGAAGCAGAATAAGGAGGAGAAGTGAGACACATTAGAGGCAGCGGGGCCCACGTCGTGTGGGCCTTGGAGCTCACCGTGGTCATCCTTAAGCCATCTCACTGAGTCAGATGGCAACCATCAGAGGGTTGAGAGCAAAGAAGTAACAGAAGGGCTCTGCTGGCTTCTGAATGGACAGTGGCTTGGGCCAGAGAGATAGCAGTGGAGGAGTTAGTGGCCTTGCTCTAGAGAGATACAGAAGGCAAGGCCAACAGACTTGGCTGATGGGTTAAAAATGGAGTATGAGATGGAGAGAAGAGTCAGGCTGACTCCCAGGTGTTTGGTCTGAGAAGCTGGAAAATTGGGTTTGCATTGACTAAGACAGCGGAGCCTATAGACGGGGCCAGTGGAGGATGGGAAGGGTCGGGGTTTGGTCTGAGACGCTGGGAGATGCAGCACGTGAGATGCCTCTTAGAAGTCCAAGGTGGGTGGGTGGGGAAGCCCGAGGGGAGGTGCCAAGCAGGCAGTGGCCTCACGTTCAGGCACAGATCCAAATGTCAAAGCTACTCAAATGGGAGTGGTGTTTGAAGAGGTGTGCTGGATGGGGATCATCACAGGACCCTGCAGAGGCTAGGGAGGAGAACCTGGCATGAATCTGGGGACCCCAAGGTTAGGGGGTCGAGGAGATGAAGAGGAAGCGGCAGAGCAGTGACTGGTGAGCTAGGAGGACCCTGGAGAGAGAGGGGTCCTGGCGCCAGAGGAAAGTGTTCTGGGAGGAGAGAGTGAGAAACTGCGGTTAAGTCCTAACCTCGCTGCTCCCCATTGCATACATGCTAAGTCACTTCAGTCACTTTGCGACCCCATGGACTGAAGCCGACCAGGCTCCTCTGTCCAAGGGATTCTCCAGGCAAGAATACTGGAGTGCCATGCTCTCCTCCAGGGGGTCTCCCTGACCTAGGGATCAAACCCACGTCTGTTTCATCTCCTGCATCGGCAGGCGGACTCTTTACTACAAGTTCCACCTGGGAAGCCAACGATGCTCCAGCCCCACACAGACCTTAGCCCAGAGTTTCCTCACATGTAAGCTGTCTCTCACCACCCCCAGGCTGCCGTGTGCTCAGACCTGCAAGGCTGACAGGTGGCATGAAATTTTTCCAGAGGGTCTCGCCCCCTGTGGTTTGAACCCAGGCCCTTCTCACCACAAACTGTGGCTTAACGCCCGGCTCCCACTCCTCTTGAAGCTGCCTGCCTCTGTGTGCTCCACACACTGTGCGCTCACGCCTGCACTTCGTTACCCTGTCACAGAAAACCTAACAGACCCCCAGATAAGGGTCCCAGGTCGCCCGGGTTCGCCTCTCCCCTCGGCCAGTCTCACTATGTGACCTGGTACCCATGGCACCACACTTCGCTGCCATGCTAAGTGTGCCCAGGGGAAAGGTCAGAGGGGAGGCCCCTCTGAGAGGCCTTCCCAGCCCTAGCCATCTCTGGGGTTGTGTTTACTGGAAGAAGTGGGGCTGAGTGCTTCCCTGCCCACCAGCCTCCTCCCATTTTCCTGGAGTTCTTGGGGCCCACTCAGGTCCCCTTCCCCACTGCCTCCAACCCCTAACAGATCTCACCGGGAAGCCTGTCTGCGTCGTCAGGGACGAGCTCTCTCTGGCCACCTCTCCTCAAGCCACACTCCTAGCCCGCTATCTGATCAGGATGCCCACCATCTCGGTGCCTGTTGGAGACCCGCAGGCCAATCGGGACCCCCGGCTGTATTCTGGTGGGTACTGGGGCCCTCTACCTTGGGGCTCTACCTGGCCCCAAGGGCTGCCTGGCTTGGGCAGGTGCCTGAGAAGGAAAGGGCCACGGCTCTTAGGTGGGTGGGGGTCCAAGGTCCTCAGAAATGTACCCCTGCTTGGCTCTGGGGTGTCTGAGGAGTCAGAAAAAGTAGAGGACAAACGGATCTGGGCAACAGACATGTGACTTCCAGCTCTAGCCAGGAACAGTATTGGAAATACTGAATTTTGTAACCTGTGTGCTCAGGCACCAGCCAGTCAGAACAGTTAGCCATGGAGAGTGCTGGGGCCGCATTTCAGAGGCCTCCACTGGGGCCAAGCCTCTCTCTTCCCCCCAAAGAGCAGGGAGGATCCTGGAGAAGGAGCAGAGGGGCCCAGAAGGCTTCCTCAGTGCTCTTTACCAACCTGGCCAGGAGTCACTCAGTGTTGTAGCAACTGGCACAGCCTATTAACCTAATCTCTGCCCTGGCTTCGTTTTCATAAAAGAGGCAAAGCTAGTCTAAATCACAATCATCTCGGTACATGTAGCCAAACATTCTCCAGCATTTCCCAATTAAGACACAGGCTGGGACGCAAATGTCAGCAGCAAGCACTCCCACCCACCCACCAAGAGTGTGATTCCAACTCCTTCTTTCAAGGGCACCACCTGCCCTGTGAAAATACCCTTCCCTTTAAGATGTTGGGTGGGAGGGCAGGGAGGAGAGGAGGCTCTTCCACCTATCCCCCTTCCACACTCGGCACAGGGAGGGTGCACAGGGAGACCCTGGGGATCGGTCAGCCAGATCTTGCCCTCTCCTCCCAGAGGCCTGGAAGAAGGAGTTGAAGGACCTGGCTTCCCGGGTGGCCAACTTCACCAAGGAGAGTGAGCTGAAGAGCAAGGAGGTGGGTGCAGAACAAAGCAGCTGTCCAAGAAGAAATGAAATGGACCCACTCCTTTGTAACTAAACCGCTCCCACATGGTTCCAACCACACCAGCACAGAGCAGGAAGGCGGGAGGCACTGCTCTTGGCAAAGGGGAGGGGTCCCTGAATACAACCCAAGGGACAGGGTCACAGGGAGGGTTCAGAGGACACAGTGTACCTGGTGGAGAAATCCAGGAAGGGTTCATAGTTTAGAAGAGGACAGGGGGAGGGGTTCCTGGTGGAGGCACATGGCACAGATGTTCACTCACAAGCTAGAAAATACAGGACAGCATCTTACAAAATGGAGGGTTTAAAAGTACAGGAGATAAGTGGGCAGCAGTGAGAGAGGAGTTGGAGGGGGGGCGACCTTGGATGTGGGCAAGATCAGCTTGCTTCTCATTTCTGAACTTAGTTTCATGTTTTACCTGACAAAGGGATGGAGAATCACTGAAGGATTTCAGAGAGATTGGAGGAAGCCTGAGTGCTATTTGCTGATAAACCAGTAAAGACAAGTAGGAGGCAGCTTGAAGGTAGTTGGAACTGGTCCTAGGACAGGCCTGGCCCCTGTTGGCTAAGATTGGTCTTACCCTTGTCTTGCGCAGCAGAGTTCTCGTTCTCATTCCACAGCTAACTTGCTGTAACACTCAAGGTAACTCAGCTAAGCTCTCTGGGCCTCAGTTTGCTTATCTTTAAATGGGTAGTCCCGTAGTTAAAAATTCACCTGCCAATGCAGGGGACACGGGTTTGATCCCTGGTCCAGGAAGATCCCAGTTAAAAAGTTCGCAAGCCACAACTAAAAGGTCCCCCATGCCGGAACTGATACCGAGCACAGACAAATAAATAAATATTAAAAATAAATAAAATGGGGAGAAGGATACTACCAGTCTTAACTGGAGTTCTGGGGGCAGGAGGCCCCAGGCCTCGTGCCCACCTGGCTCAGGAAGGTTTTCCAGGGCAAATAAAGGATGCTAAGCTGTGGGAGATGGGTTTGGGGGCAGCAGAGCTAAGAATTAAGGAAGGCAGTGGGGGTCTTGATACAGGATACTATTTTCAAATCTCTGATGGGCCGAGGGGAGGGACCTGAGGGAGGGCCTACCCAGGCAAGACCGAGGACCATGGGGGTGGGGGCAGCCAACCTTCAGTAAAATTCCAGGACAAAGAGCAACGGCTATAAAGGAAGGGCTGCCCCCACCGGTGAGTGGGGTCTAAGACAGGTTGAGGCTGGCTGGTGGACATCCTGGGTCCCTGGCCGCCTCCTCTTCTTTTCCCCTCTGCTTTCTCTTCTTTCTCTCTGCCTGGAGTCTCTGGCCACATTTTTCCCCAGCAGAAGGAGGAGCCTCAGCGGGAACAGGGGGCAAAGTACTCAGCAGAGACTGGCAGGCTCATCCCTGCTTCCACCCAGGCCATGGTCCGCCGCCACTCCCACCAGGGCCGAAACCAGCCTGCGAGCAGAGACGGAGGAGACCAGACCTTTGTCCTACAGGATCAGGAGCTGCTGGTGAGGTGCTGGGAAGGCTGGGGGCTGTGGACCCTATGGAGGCCCTCATCTGAGGGCAGAGAACTTGGTGGAACCTGCTCCCAGACTCATGAGGATCCAACTAGGACCCTTGCAGAGTGCTTTCAAGTATGGCTTCTCCCAGGGAGAAGGTCTTGTCCCTGAGACCCTATGACTCAAAAACCCCAGCTCTGGGAGTCAGGAGCCTAGATTCCAGTCCCCAGCTGCCTCTAGGTTTCTGTGTGAGCCTTTCCCTTCTAGGGACCTTAGTTCTATCATTTAGTCAAACTGGAAGAACAGATGTTTTATCATAACATCTGGCCCCACGGAGGTACTTGATAAGTTAAGGAAGGGAGCCACAGCAGTGGACTGAGAAGCATGGAGGTGGAGGTCTGTCTGGAGGTGGAGGCCCTGCCTGGTAAATCCTCACCACACCCAGCGGGTTGCCCCTGCAGTCTGCAAGGCTGGTCCCAGCCAGGTCCCCACACTCTGGAGGGGTCTGGTCTGTGCTGGAACAAAGCATAAAGACCCCTCCTCTGTGTTCGAGTTTCCCATGAGGGCCTGGGAGGCACGCAGGACTCATGCCAGTGGGCAAGGCAATGCAAGTTCCTGTTCAGAGGTGCACATGTTCTCCAGCAGAGGCCAGACTGTGGCAGCATCTTGACACCTGCCCCGTGACCAGTGCTTTAAAGCACGCGGTCCCCTTGGAGCCTTACGACAGCTCAGGGGACAGACAGAGTAGACAGGACAGGGATCCCCACTCCACAGATGAGGAGGCTGAAGCCCTGCCAGGTGATGGCCCGTGGCCCAGGTCCCCGGAGAAGGAGCAGTCTAGCAGGGGCTCAAACACAGTGCTTTCTCCACCATAGGGCAGCCTCACCTTGCCTGGAAGTAGGTTCTCAGGTCCTGTGGGGAGGGGGCACAGGGCAGGTAAGTCGGATGCGGAGAATGGAGGAGGGCCCCGGGCCGATGGAGGGTGGGGGTCACCTCAGCAAGCGGGTTCCCTGGGGGAGAGGGTGGGCAGCCTAGCAAGCGGGGGCCTGGGGCGAGGCCTGGCCCAGTTTCCACTCTGCCAGGGACGTGGCAGACCTGGGGAGACTGGCCGCCAGACACTAAGGGGACCCCACTTTCCTAGGACTCCAGGAGCTCCACCACCCACTGCAGGCCCTGGCTCTACGTGGCCGCCGCCGCCGTCAGCAGCCCGGCCTAGGGAGCCCCCGTAGCCCTCCTCAGACAGGCCTGGATCTCCTGCCGCTGACCCTTTACTGGAGCACGCAGTGGGGAAAGGGTCCTGAAGTAGCAAAGATGTGGGAGGTTGAGTGGGCTGAGAAGGACCCTGGGAGCGAAGACAGCCCAGCCCTGGGTGGGAAGGGGCTGCCGACTAAGCGGTGCACAGAACCAGCTGGCTCCAGCCCTCAAGCTGTCCACAGGGATCAGCCCACCGCTTTGCTAACATCTCCAGACTCTGAGCTTGGGCGCTTCAGGGAGGGGAGGCCCGTGAGGTCCCTGAAATTTCCACATCAAGAAGCCAGGCATTCAGGACTCGGTGCGTCTCTGAGGAGCTGACGGCCAGCTCTGATCTCGCCTTCCCAGTGAGGGACCTTAGGGTACAACCACACAGGGCTCAGGAATGGGGGGTCCAAGAAACTGACTCAGAGGCTTCGATCTGCCACAGCATCTCTGCCAGGTAGCCTCCTTAGATCCCTCATCTGTCCAGGAAGGGGGTGAAGAACCTTCCTCCAGGGCTGTTAGCAGAGAAAGCTTTCTACAAAGTGTAAAGTCCATGCAGAGGGTAGGCAGGGACCGTTGTGGGGGCCAGTCTAGCCAAGGATGTAGGGAGAGAATACTTTATGGGGAGGGGATGTGCTGCCGGCTAGAATGTGCTGTCCAGCCACGCCGACCCAGGCCTGTCCTCCTGCCCACAGATACTGGAACTGCTTTCGCAAATTCTGCAGACAGACTCCTTGAATGCTATCCAGTTCTGGCTACTCCACGCGCCCGCCAAGGGTGAGGACATCGTCTTGGGCCCAGGTCCTCATCTGAGTGGAGGCTGCTGAGGGCCGTGTCCTCTGGTTCTGCAGGACTCAGAAGTCACTCGGCTCCCATCCCATGGCCTTACACAGGGGCTGCTCCTCCTTTCTGGAGCCACAAACTAACCTTTTCCAGCTAGACAACATCACTGCCCTCTCCTCTGCATTCCTCCGCAGGGTTTCCATGACACTGCTTCTTAGAGCGAACCCTCTTGAATGCTGACCATAGGAGTTGGCCCCGGAGGGAGACAGACAGTCCTTAATCCACCTATGTGGGAAACACACATGCACAGAGATGCAAATACACACATGTAAGAGCACACACGTATGTGTACACATGAACGGACATACAAATTCATGCTAATATACGTACATAAGAGCACACGTATGTGAACACGTAAATGGATATACACATTCATGCAAACACACACTCATAGGAGCACACACATGTGTACACGTGAATAGATGTACACATACACACTGGGATGGTGAGTGGAGAGTATCTAAGTAGAGGAGTGAGGAACGATCAGTGAACTGATTGGACCAGAGAGTGGAGGAGGAAGGAGAGGAGGAAGGGGAGGAAGGCGGGTCCCCAGCAGGCTTCCCAGAGGGCCAGGGGGTGTGATGGCAGGTAAACCAAGAATAAGGTACACACGAGCAGGTGTATAAAGGTGTGGAAGGCTGAGGCATGCTTAGAGGCAAGATGCATGGCCCTCCCCATGGACTCCTGTGGGGCAGAAGAGCTGGAGGCCCTGCTGCTGCCCGTCCCATCCAGCAGCAAGACGGGGGGCCGAGGTCTTGCACCTGAGCATCCTCCCCCCACCCCGGCTGTGCTTACAGAGAAAGATATGGCACTAGGGCTCCTGCAGACCGCAGTGGCTCAGCTCCTTCCCCAGCCCCTAGTGTCCATCCCAGCAGAAAAACTCCTGAACCAGCTCCTGGAAGTTCAAGACTCACTTCAAGAGAGGCACCAGCTACCCTACAGGTGGGTGTCATACCCCTCACCTTCCCCTCTGTTCCCGGAACTGCTCCCTCATCTTCAGCCACCTGTCTGCCCAGGTGTGGCCCGAGGAGGCCCAGGGAAGGAGGCCAGAGCCTGGGCTGCCNGAACCAGCTCCGGGAAGTTCAAGACTCACTTCAAGAGAGGCACCAGCTACCCTACAGGTGGGTGTCATACCCCTCACCTTCCCCTCTGTTCCCGGAACTGCTCCCTCATCTTCAGCCACCTGTCTGCCCAGGTGTGGCCCGAGGAGGCCCAGGGAAGGAGGCCAGAGCCTGGGCTGCCTGTGCCTGCACTGGAGGAAGAGGTCCCACTCTCCCCAGGACCCTTGGTGCCACCTGATGGCTCAGAGGCTTTCTCTGCCAGACCAGACTCCAGAGGCCTGCTGTGGAGGATATTGGGGGGAGGAGCGGGGGAGGCGGTGACCTGCATCACTTGTAGCAAAACAGAGCTGGATAAGCCACACACATCAAGCTCTCCAGGAGCTCCTGGGCCTTGGGAAGACACAAGCAGAGAAGGAAGGGTAGCATAAGGCAGCAGAAGTAACTTTGTGCTGGTACTAAGTTCTCCGGATGGCTGAAAGAAGGATTAATGGCAGGCTGGGGAAGGGGAAGGGGAGGGAAGGCTGCGCGCAGCAGGGCCTGAGTGTCAGCCACGGGGCCAGCAATCCTGAGTGTCCACTGTTCATACCGACACGGCTGGGTGTTTAACACATTTCTAGTCCATGCAGCCACCCATGGAGGCAGTATGGCTTCCCATTTTACAGATGAAAAGACTGAGGCTCAGGACAGTTGAATGACAGCCCAAAGTCACCCGGGTGGGCAGCAGCAAAGCTGGGACTCATATTCAGGCTTGGGCTTCTTAGGTGGCGCTAGTGGTAAAGAACCCACCGGTCAATGCAGGAGACATAAGAGACAAGGGTTCGATCCCTGGGTTGGGAAGATCCCCTGGAGAAGGAAATGGCAACCCATTCCAGTATTCTTGCCTGGAGAATCCCATGGACAGAGGAGCATGTCAGGCCATAGTCTATGGGGTCACAAAGAGTCAGACAAGACTGACGCGTCTTAGCATGCATGCAGACTCAGGCTTATCCAACTTGCCAGCCCAGCAGCACTCAGTCACCGAGGAGCTGGTTGGAAAGGCAGATGCCCGGAGATTGCCACATAGTGGAGTGGGGGTGAATATGGATATGTGTGTCTTGAACAAGCAAATGCAAGAGTCGGGCAAGTCAGGAGTGAGGAGGGCTGGGAAAGCCAGGAACTTGAAGCAATAGGGAGTGTGAAATGTGGGAGTGGCTGGGGACTGGGCACATTTAGAAGAAGGAGGCGGGATGCAGTGCTGGCTTGAATGCGTTAAAGGTATAGGCGCTTGCTCTGGCCCCAAACTTGGTTTTCTTGTTTAACTTGAGACCAGTGGAGACTCAGTGGTAAGGCAACTTCATGGTGATCTTGGGCAAGCCACCTCCCATCTGCGAGCCTCAGTTTCACTCTTTCAAAAACCCCCTCTCCTAAAGTCATAGAGAAGAAACATTACATCGCGTGCATCAGAAGGCTTGCTGAAGTGCAGAGCCTATACAAGACAGGAGCGTTATCCACGCTTGTCAGTAATTCCCTAGGGTTCCCATCGACAGGAAAGCAGCAGGCCCGGGGGGGCCAGTGCAGTGGGCTCTCTTACAGCCCCCTAGAGAAGGGCCTTGGTTCCTTGTGGCCACAGTGCGCGATGGTGCCGCAGTTGTTGGGGTCCTGCTCAGGGTGGGGCCATCCCTGGACAGATACCTGCAGGCTCTTCTGCCTTTCCCAGGGACACCTATCCTACCTCCCCGCCCGCCTGTCACTCAGCTGGCTGTCTGGCTCCAGCCTGACCTTCCTAGCTCTCCTTGTATTGGTTTTAGCCAATCCCCGAAGAAGATGAAGACACCACCTCTATCAAAAAGCGAAAAACCAGGTAAGAGTCCCCACAGCAGGGCACTGGGGGGCTCACTGAAGCCCACCACGTCTAGATCCCTTGGGGGATTCAAGGACCCCTCTAGAGATGGGCCCCTGCCCAAAGAAGCTGCTCATTTTATCCATCCATCCATCCACTCAGCAGATCCTTAGTTAGTACCCAGGTGCTAGCCTCTGGGGATCACTGGGGGAGAGCTCAGAGACGGGTTCTGCTGCCTTGGAGCTTACATCCTAGGGAGAGACGCGCAGACCACAAAGGCACCTGAGGGAGACAGTGCCAGAAGGGAAATAACAGGGCATTGGAGAGTCAGAAGGATTGGGGGGGGGTGGGGCATGAAGAAGGGTCCCTGGAGCCGAGAGGCAGGAAGGATCCAACTCTCTGTCGCAGGGAAAGCCTGTGACAAGGCTTCCACTGCCACGAGTGTGGGTGAAAGAGCAGGCGGGTGGGCCAGGGCGGACGGGTTCTGCTGCCTTGGAGCTTACATCCTAGGGAGAGACGCGCAGACCACAAAGGCACCTGAGGGAGACGGTGCCAGAAGGGAAATAACAGGGCATTGGAGAGTCAGAAGGATTGGGGGGGGTGGGGCATGAAGAAGGGTCCCTGGAGCCGAGAGGCAGGAAGGATCCAACCCTCTGTCGCAGGGAAAGCCTGTGACAAGGCTTCCACTGCCACGAGTGTGGGTGAAAGAGCAGGCGGGTGGGCCAGGGCGGCTGGACCCTTGTGGGCTGGGAACAGTGGGAAGAAGTGAGACAGGTGGGCAGAGCCAGCCCACAGGCTGTGGCCTTCCCCGCAGGGAAGGTCAGGCGTGTGGTCTCATGCAGGCTGCATGGGGTTCACTGGAGGGTTATCAGGGCAAGGGGGGGACCCCTCGGGCAGCCGTGTAGAGAATGAACTGTGGAGGTCCAGAGGGTGAGGAAGACAAGGCAGGAAAGGGGTGCCTTAGACCACGGCAGGAGGGCAAAGGGTGGAAGGTTGGAGGGAGAGAAGACAGGCATTCTTGACGTACACTGCTCTCCCCCACAGATTGTAAGGGGTGTGTGCCAGGTGTGCCAGGGCGAGTGTCTGACACACAGTAGGTATTGTGCAGACATCTGTGACCTGGATATAGTAGTGACACCCAAATGTAGTAGAGGGTGGAGGTGAGGCTGGGGGAAGGCAGTCAGTCCCTCCCAGGTAACCGGGGAGCCGGAGCAGAAGCCGGGCCTGACCTGGGCACCGGGGCCTGGAGCGGGGAGCAGGAGTCTCCCCAGATCTCCTGGGAAGCTCCCTCACACTCTCCTGCCTGCTGTGTCCCCCCGCCCCATCCCAGAGAACATTGGAAAAGCTCAAGTTCTTCGAGTGCACTCCAGCCAGAACCCAGAAGAGAAAGCAGCAAAGGCAGAGGGCTGACGAGTTTGCGTCTCACTCAAGAAAAGCCCCTGAGTTGGAAGACTCCGTCCCTAAGTCCTCAACAGCAGTACTGGTTATCCTATCACGTGGAGCCCATTAAACTACTGTCTTCCCCTTAAGAGGACAGTTCCACTCTCCCATTAGGAGGAAGTCTCTCTGTGCTTATGTAGTTTGCTCCGGGAAGGGGGATGAGCTGAACAAAACCATCACGACTCCCCTGGAGAAAGCCTCCCTGTGCGGGGCTTCCCTGCTTCTGTTCGCTTCCAGAGAATCAAAGGGCAAGGGGTAGACAGGTCTGTGCTCATCCCTGAGCCAGCTCACAGGGCTCTGGGTAGATTAGCGCAGAGGTGGGGAACTCACAGGCCACTTTAGAAGACTCATCCATAGCAACGACTGAATTCCTACCAGACATTGGGACAGGACTAAGGTACTAGCTACTGACGAACACTCTGAATTGTTGTGCGTACTTTATATGTGGTACTGTTATCTGATGCTCACCCCAAACCCTAGGAGATAGAGAATCACTCTCATTTTCTAGATAAATAAACTGAGTGACTGTCAGAAAGGTGAATCAGCTTGCCCAAGGCCACACAATACAGTGAGAACCCAGGATCCAAACACAACACGTCTGCTTCTAGAATTCCTGCTTCTATCTGCTGGACTCTGCTGCCTTGTGAACATTTCAGTTCAGTTCAGTCACTCAGTTGTGTCTGACTCTTTGTGACCCCATGAAATGCAGCACGCCAGGCCTCCCTGTCCACCACCAACTCCCGGAGTTCACTCAAACTCACGTCCATCGAGTCGATGATGCCATCCAGCCATCTCATCCTCTGTGAACAGTAACCCTCACCAAAAGTTGGGCTTACGTTCAGGACGAGCATAGAGTTAGCACAATGATGGTTGAGAAATTCGAAAAGGAAAGGGATATTACATAAATATGACCCAGATGCAGCTGGGACATCTCTATCCTTCAAGATACAGAGAAGATGGCCCAGGTTCTCTGGGAATCCAATGTCTTCCTTGAGATTTCTGCAGATTTCTTGGTTGGGGCTGGGGGGATTGGCATTGAGTATTTACAGTGTCGTGGTCACGATGGCTCTGAGCTTCTACTTCTACTGACTTGGTTCCGTCCACAGGTTGTGGCTCCATTCTACACCTCCAGCACTGCTGCCGTTCTCCCTGTGTCAGTTCAGGGAACCCCTTTCACACAAAACTTGTGCTCAGCAGGCTTCCATCGAGAAGAGGGACTGGGTGGGGATTTGCTGTGAATCCAGCAAAAAGCGTCATGGTCAGTGTAAAACTGTCCTGTTTTTAAAAGGTCCTTGGCTACTAGGGATGTTTCCCTGGTGGCAGCATCATATGTGACAACCATGCCCTGGGACTCCCCTGGCAGTCCAGTGGTTAGAACTCCACGTTTCCACTGCAGAGGGCACGGGTTCGATCCCTGGTCAGGGAACTAAGATCCCATATGCCAAGTGGCACAGCCAAAAACAAAACATACAGACGAAACCAAAAACTATGCCATCTCGCTGACTTTCTCCTGCTCTGTCCTCAACCCTGCCACCAGTTTGCCCCCCAGAAAGCCCACAAAAATTTTCCAATTTTTTTTCTTATAAAAATATACATAAAATGAACCATTTAAACCACTTCGAAGTGTACAGTTCAGTGTTTTTATCTATATTCACACCACGTCCAACTATCACCATCAGCCATTGCCAGAGCTCTTTACATCTTGCAAAGCTGAAACTCTGAAACCCGTTAACAACCCCCCATTTCCCCCTTTTCCCAAGACCTGGTGCTCTACTTTCTGTCTCTGAGTCTGACTACTCTAGATACACCGTATTAGTATTAGCAGAATCATACATCTGCCCCTGCAGAGCATCATAATTTTCTTATTCTCTGGAGGGTACCTCCCCTTTTAAGTTTCTTAGGGGATTTCCCAGGTGGGTCCAGTAGCTAAGATTCCTCACTCCCAATGTGGGGGTCCTGGGTCCAATCCCTGGTCAGGGAACTAGATCCCGCAGGCTGCAACTAGGAGTTCACAAGCCACAAGGAAGATCAAAGACCCCTCATGCCACAGCTAAGACCTGGTACAGCCAAATTAAAAAATATATATAATTGAAATATGTAGACTTGAAAACACATATGTAATTTTTAAACATACAACTATATAATGGAGACACTTGCTATTTTAAAAAATCTCAAGGTATAGCCTTTAAAGAAAAAATTAAATTTCTTAGCCCATCCTTCATATCTATTTATTTTGCTTTCTCCATCTTGTGTTTGCTTTTACAACTCCCTGCAGAATGCTTGTGTCACTGTATTTAAAGAGAAGACATTCTGGGGCTGGCTTCTTACCTGTGTATTTTGAGGGTAGACTGTGAACAGATGAGATCTTTCTCAGCAGCTCTGCAATCTGTTAGGAGAAAGATAAGGGAACCGAACTGAACCAAGCGCGCATAGAAACACTGTGGAAATAAACACACGACATGCTGCTCTGTTGCAAAAGCACAGATGGCTAACCTCTGGTTGCCTGGGATGATCTGATCTCACTCAGGCCTCATAGCAACCCGTAGGTAGCTTTCACAGGTAGACAAATCCAAGGCTCAGGGCAACAGTAACATCAAAATTCACACAGCCAATAAGCAGTGGATTCAAACCCAGGGCTGTGGGCTTCTCAGTCAGTGCCCCTTACCTCCTGCCAGCTGCCACCTCTCAGGCTCACCCCAAGGCCCACTCGTCTCCAAAGAGAGAAGTGGACCCATCCCTCACTTCCAGTCACTTCACCCCCTCTCCCTCCTGGCCCCTCTTCCTCCATCTCTGGAATATGGAGCTCAGCAGGGTTTGCTGACTTCCTGGCCCTCTTTAAAGTCCTCCAACAGGCTTGCCTACTTTCTCCATGTGTTAAGGGAGTCGCTGCTGACTGCCCAAGGGGCAGCCAGCTGGGGGAATTGGAAGTTTCCAGACATCTCACAAAGCACAGTCGTCACCGGCCTTTCTGGAAACGCAAGTGGCATCAGGCCTGCCTGCATTATCACTTGCACAGAGCGCCCTCTTGACCTAAGGTCCTGGGCAGGTTGGAGGCCGGGCTGGTTACTGGGCTGTGGTGTGTAAGTGCGACTTGGCTTTGTAGAGCTTCTGTGCTCTGCTTAGCAGTGCTCTCTGTCTGAGCCCCTGTTTGGCCATCAGGGGGACTTCTGCTGGGTGTCAATACCCCTTGGCCACTTCTGAGTCACTTCTGAATTTTCCTTGGCTCACGCCGCCCTGGAATTTCTCCTCTCCCTACCTTCTGCAGCTCTGACTGAAGCAAGAAGACAGATTTTCCCTTCCAGTCTTCTCTGCTATTAGGTCCTCCTTGGGATCCAGTCTCCCTACCCACTGTGGAAGCCCCTGTTGGGGTGCCCAGATGTCCCCTGCCCTCCTTGCAGGTGGCCCTGAAACTTAGCTTCATCCAACCGGAGTATCGCATCCCTGGGCACAGGGACTGGTTCAAGGACTGGATAAGCATATGACCCAAACTGGAATAAACACCGTCTGCTCTTGGGATTTTTTTGTTGAGTGGGAAGGAATGTAGGCTTTTGAGATGACACATCATTGGTCATCATTGTTCCAAAAGACAGAGCCATGGATTCAGTCACACTTGATGAGTCTGATCCTCCCCCATTCTTCCCCATTACTTGAGAATAAAATTACTTCTTAATAGAATTGATTGTTATGTAGTTTTAATATAAACTTACCATTTTAACCATTTATAAGATACAATTCAGTAATATCACCCATGCTCAGCGACTCAGTGTCTGACTCTTTGCAGCCCTGAGGACTGCAGCCCACCAGGCTTCTCTGTCCATGGGATTTTCCAGGCAAGAGTACTGATGTGAGCTCCCATTTCCTTTTCCAGGGATCAAACTTGCAACTCCTGCGTCTCCTGAATTGGCAGGTTTCTTTACCACCGAGCCATCTGGGAAGTGATATTAAAGACATGCATATTGTTGGGTCACCATCATCACCAGCCATCCACAGAACCCTTTTCATCTTGCAAAACTGAAACTCTATGCCCATTAAACCATAAGTCCCCATTCCCTCCTCCCCGAGCCCCTGGCAACCTCCCTTCTACTCTTGGTCTCTATGTATCTGACTGTTCTAGGTACCTCATGTAAGTAGAATCAGGCAGCATTTGTCATCTTGTGACTAGTTTACTTCACTTACCATAGTGTCCTCAAGATTCATCCATGCTGTAGCAAGCCCCAGAATTTCCTTCCTTTTTTAGGTTGAATAATATTTCATTGTATGTAATACTCCATTGTGTTTATCAATCCATCCATTGATGAGCATTTGGGTCCTTTTGCCTTTTGGCTGTTGTGGACAGTGCTGCTAAGGACGTGAGTGTACAGTGGGTACAGTGTCCCTGGGAGGTGTGTTGGCTTCAGCGGCACAGCCAAGACTCAGGTCCCAGGTATGACCTACTGCAGGCTCTTATTCACTAAGACCAACACAATCACTCACTGATTCATTCATACATACATTTATTCAAAACACACTGTCTTAGTTTCTCCCCTACACCAGGTACTTCCTGTGACCGTCTATTCTCAAGGGCTTCTCTGCTCTTCCCCCCTGACCAGGTGGATACATTATATGCAGACAAAGCCAGCAGCCCCCAGACTCTGGATCCAGCCAGCCTCCATTAGACGCAGCTCTAGTCAGGGTCAGGAGTGGGGCAAGGGTCAGGAGTGGTCAGCGACACCACATGGCCCCCTGCCTGCCTGCTGCCCAGGAGATGCTCTGCCGCCCTTGGCAGAGATGGGCAGACACCACAGGCCCCCTGCCTGCCTGCCCCTCACACAAGACTCTGCCCTCTCATGAGAGTGAGGAGGAGGAGGAGCTGGGCCAGGTGATTTTGAAGTCCTCTGAGAGCTCCTGTTCTCAAAAGTTCTAGGCTCTCCTGAGCTAAAAATTCTAGGCTGCTTCACCTCTCTGGGAAGGTTGGTTTCTTTTTCCTAAGATTCTACAAGTGCCAGACTTTTATATTTTGGCAACTGATTTAAAAATCTTATGCTTCAATATTTTTGCATATCAGGGGGAAAAAGGACTGCCCCTAACAAGAGGACATCATTAGCCTCCACTCAAGTTACAAGAGTGTACTGCCTCTGGTGATAAGAGGCAGAGTGCTATCTTTACATGTTGCTATTTTTCATTTTCAAAATAACCCATGCTCATTGCAAATATTTGGAAAACAGAGAAAACTGGGAAAAGTAAAAATAGAGTCAAAACACTAAAGAAAACGACTAGTGTATTTTTCATGTCTTTTTTCATTCTCCAAGTCATAATGGTAAATAAAAGAGCATCGTGCATTAAAATGTGTTTTAAAACCTTACACTCCAGTTATTTCCAGAATCCCAGTACCAAGTATTTCTGGGATTCTATGATTCAAACACCCTAAGATTTCATGATCTTAAGATTCCCTGGCTTCAGGGAGACCAGAGTCCTCTTTTCATGCCCTTGTGAGCTTCCGCTTGGGCAGAAGGGGTAGAGAAAGGGTCATCCCATCCTCACAGCTCCCAAGGACCTGGTCAGGTTGTCTAAGCTTCTCATCCACGCCCACACCATCCCTCTGAGGGCCCCCCGCCTCCTCTGCACCCTTCCCCGCAACTCCCTGAGGGTGGGGCTCTTGAGTTTGCCTCTCATAAAGTGCTGGGGGTGCCGGCTGCTCTGGCGCCTCAGCCACCGTGGCCTTGGCGGAGCCTGACCCGTGAAGTGCTGGCTCAGGAGAACCACACTCTTTCCTTCACTCACCCGTGGGAGCTGCACACCTCCAGGTGGGTGCTGCCCACCAGAACCAAAGGTCTAGATTAGGCTGGCGGGGCAGGGGCTCTGGGCAGACCGAGAGGACTCACCCAGGAGCTTAGCAATTGGGCTTTCCCGAGGTGGGGGTCAGAGGACTGGTGGTGGAGGAGGGGGCTCTGCAGGCTGCGACCCACCTCCCCATGAAAGAATGTCATCCTCTGCTAACAGTTAGGGGGGTAGAGCTGGGGCTGGGGACTGTGAGTGCCTTCTCTCTGCCGTTCTCCATCCAGGCAACACCTGGAGCTTGTTTCTTCATCTGTGGCCAGCTCAGTCGGGCACCTCCAGGCAGAGCATGCAGGAAGCCCTGGCAGGGACTGGGCAGCTCTCCCCTACTGCCACCGCCAGCCAGCACGAGAGGCCCAGCCGCCTTCCCACCCCTGGTGTATCTTTCCTGGCCCTGCCCCTCCAGCCTATTCCTCACTCGGGGTTAGGAGCCACCCAGCTCTGCCACTGGATGACTCCTGAGAATGTACATACTTCCTCCCTGGGCCCATCACCCCATCTGCAAAGTTGAGGGTCCAGACAATTTTCAGGCTCCCTCCAAGGATACAAATGCTTGCCCTGGCTCCATGGGACAGGAGTGGGCTCTGCTTGCAGGGAGGCCCTACTCCAACTATCCCAGCACAAACACTTGCCTCGTCAACAAAGCTGCTAAAGCAGAGGAGACTTCTCTACTGCAACTCAGATGTCAGAGTGTGGTTTCGCTCCTTGAGCTCCTCACCGCCTAGAATCTCTGCGCAGTTTGGGGCACTCCTCAGAATTTCTGTGACTTCCTGGAGTGTGTGGGGGGTGGGCGGTGGCCTGCTCGGCGCCTCAGTCTCTCCCCTGCCCCACTCCTGCTTCCCAGGGCTGTGCTCACTATTTTATCTTAAGCTGTGTATCGTTCCATTTTTCTCAGTTTCTACCAAAATAAACGCAAATCCTGACTCCTGCAAAGTCCTTAATGTGGGGGATGGACATTCCCCAAGAATTGAGGGGACAATGCCAAAAAATAAGCTATTAGACCCATTAAGCAAACTGTATCCCCCAAAGTCCCCACCCAGCCATTCCTCCCTGTCCCCACTGCCATCTCGATCTGTCGTTTCCCCCCCCTTCTCTACAACCGTTTTTTTCTCCCCATTAAGGGCGCTCCCCATGGTTACAAAGGGCCCCTTCTCCAGCCTCTCTTTCCCCAGTGCCCCCAGCAGCACAGACCTACTTACTCTGTGATATAAATTCTGCTGCTCCCTTAGAAGGCAAAAGTGGTTGCAGGCATTTGCTTTCAGGACGTTGTTCTCTTCCTTTGGTCAGTGGTGATCGCTTTATCAAAGCCTCTCAAGATTTCCTTAGTGAGCTCCCCTAGCTACATTCAGAACAGCATGAGATTTTCATACATTTGAATTCCAAAGAGTTTTTTTCTTTCCTGTAGCACCACACTGAGATAAAGCGCAATCCTGCAATTCAGGCCTCAGGGAAGAGTGAGATTTATTAACCTGCAACCTGATGGAAGCCTCATGCCAGCCTGGCAGTGCCCAGCATGGGTGGGAAGGTGAAGGGGCCACAGGAGGAATAATCTACCCCAGGGCAGTGAGCTGAGACCAGTGCACCCCGAAGCCCCAGCCCTCCCAAACTTGGGTGCGAGGCTTCCTCCAGCACCCCTCTTCTCCCTGCCCCAGTTCCAGCATGCCCCCTCCCCACCCCAGCAGAGGCTGCCAGGTGGCTCCTCTATTCAGGAGCCTACGGAACTGGAGGGGCTGTCTCTCCTCACTGCTTACCCAGCAAATGCCCCTCACCTGTCTCAGCCTGACCCAGGAGACTTGGTCCCATCCCTTCACTCACCACCGGCCTCCTGGGTGTAGGGTCCAGATGCTCCAGGGCAGAATCCCCACCTGGGCTCACATTCCAGCTCTGGATGCCTTCCTTGGGCAGGTCTCTTGACTCAATGCATCTGTGTCCATGTCTGTAAAGCAGAAGCAAACAAAGAACGAAGTTACTTAGAGAAAGCACCTTACAAACTGGCCCTCTGCCAGTGTCAGGCCCAAGCACAGTATCAGCAAAGGATATCATCCCAGCTCCTGGTTCAGGTCTCCTGCTCCGTATTTAGTCCCTGGGACTCTGGGACCCTCTCCCCCTGCCCATGGCTTCTAGGTGAGAAATCCTTGAACTGTCCCTGTTCCCATTGTCTGAAGATTTCTGGGGCTCCTGGAGACATAGAGACTTGGGGGGCTTGCTGCCTTTGACCCCAGCTCTGCCCCCTCATATCAACCCAGAAGCAGAATTTGGCTCCTGCACAAATCACCAGGAGGAATCCAGTCACAATGAGCACTGGGGATTTCTGGAGATTTTGCAGTTTTGTGGGTCCTAGGGAAGAGCTCTGCTGTCAGCCCCTGGCATTCTACCACTAGGCGCCCCCCTCTCTCTCTTCTCCCATTGCCAGAAGCCCCCGGACAATACCCTCGCTTACAAACCATCATTCCCAGCCTTCAGCAGTCTTCATGCTGGGGGACCCTTGCTTGAATCAGCATCCTCCCAATGGACGTTACCAAGGGCTCTCCCTGAAAGGCACCTCCCTCCACCTAACTGCCCAGAAATAGACGAACCACTCCCCCCAGTTCCCTGTGCCCAGGAGGGGACCCCAACCAGCATCCCTGTGCGGCTGAAAGCCTCTTTCACCTGGGCCCTCCTTCCACCTTCTCAGCCCCCACAGTGTGGCCTGGCCAGCGCACACCCCCACCCCTTCTTAAGCTGCCTCTGCTCAGAGTCACCCTGGCCACACAGGAAGTTCCTGGACGTCAGCAGCCCGCAGCAGGATAGCCTGCTGGAGACGGACGTTCCTGTGCCCCTGGCCATCCCCAGACCCCCTGAATCTGCAGCATGGGACCCTCACCACCACTCTCCCCTCAGGAGGCTGGGGCAGGGGGAGTAAGGCTGGAAATGGCAGCTAACACTCACACAGACTCACCGTGTGCAAACACTGTCCCAGGGGCTTTGCATGGACCGCAACTACGTATGCAATGCAGGCAAAAATAAGCCATTTAATCCTCACTCCAACCCTGTGAACGGAGAAGGCAATGGCACCCCACTCCAGTACTCTTGCCTGGAAAATCCCATCGGCAGAGGAGCCTGGTGGGCTGCAGTCCATGGGGTCGCGAAGAGACGGACACGACTGAGCGACTTCACTTTCACTTTTCACTTTCATGCATTGGAGAAGGAAATGGCAACCCACTCCAGTGTTCTTGCCTGGAGAATCCCAGGGATGGGGGAGCCTGGTGGGCTGCCGTCTGTGGGGTCGCACAGAGTCGGACACGACTGAAGCAACTTAGCAGCAACAGCAGCAAACCCTGTGAAATATGTATTATTATCCCCGTTTAATAGATGAATAAACTGAGGCTCAGAAAGCTTAAATAACTTGCCAAAGGTCACACAATGAGTGACGGAGTCGGAACTAGAACCCAGGGACTTTTCCGGTGGTCCAGTGGTTAAGACTCATGCTTCCAATGCAGGAGGTGTGGGTTTCATCCTTGGTCTGGAATCTAAGATCGCACATGACTCACAGCCAAAAAAACAAAACATAAACAACAGAACAATATTGTAGCAAATTCAATAAAGACTTTTAAAATGGCCCACATTAAAAAAATTTTTTCTTTTAAAGAGGTAATCACAGTGATGTCTCTGTTTAAAAAAAAAAAAAAGAGAACTAGAACCTCGTAATCTGGTCTCTGCTCTCTTCCCCAGGAGACTCCTGAGGCCACACCTCTGTCACCTCCCCAGGCCTATGCTCTGCCTCAGGTAGCACTTAGACCTTTGATGGGACAAAGGGTGGGAAACCACCAGCCCAAGAGACTTGAGATCTGTCAGGAACATACTGCTTGAACATAGGCAAAGCTTGACTCTTGGCCTGGGCCCTGGCACCACTGGCGTGGTTTGGGAATAGCCATTTGCTCTCTCTGGGCCTCAGTTTACCCATTTGCACAGGTGGATCAGACATCTGCACACTGTCTCCTGCTGATAATCCTATATGCATGGAAGGCCTAAGCTTCCTCTCACTGATCCAGCCAGTGACAGTCTCCTCCAAGGAGACATAACCTCCAGCTGCAAGACCCAGTGGGCTCCCCACCCCCACCCCTGTCTTCCAGCTGCCTCTTGGTTTCCAGGGCCTGGCTCCTGGGGAGCTCGGGAGCCCTGTGGGGCCCTGCAGGGAGGCAGAGAACCCACCACCTCTGGGCATCCCGTTTACTTATCCTGCAAATGCTGCATTTATTAAAAGCAAGTCCCACTGTCATGGGCTTATGGTCTAGGGGGAGGACAGGCCTTATTCAGTCACCACGGAGATCAACACATAAGTGAACCAAGTTTTCTAAAGCAGAGGTAGAGAAACATTCCCTGAGGAAGACCAGCAGGGCCTCAGCAACCAGAGGATGGACTTTGGTCTCCTCCCTAAGGGCAATGAGAGCCACCAAATGGCTTTAGGGAGGGCCTCTATGAGGCAGAACTGAACCAGGCCCCAGCCCAACTCCTGGCTTCCTGCGAGTCTCTTTTATGTTACTATCCATCACCAGAATTTTAGGAGTAACCATAATCCCTCACTTGCTAAACACTTTCATAGACACTGACTTCTTTGCTCTAAACCAACCTGTGAGTCATTTCATATTCCCTTTTTGCAAATAAGGGAGCTGAGGCTGGAAGGTGGGTGGTGACTGGGCGGCCTGCACGTGAAGCCAAGTGCTGGTGTGGAGCCTGAGCTTGTCCTGGGCCTCTGAGCTTAGCCGGGTGCCCTCTTGCCGCCACTTCTCTGGGATGAGGCGCTGCCAGCCCTGGGTGGTCACTTGCTCCCAGGGAGTCCTAGCAGCAGGAACAGGTCCTTTGCCTAGGAGCCGAGGACTTGGCCTGGGTGCCTCTGGCTGTGCTTACAAATTTCTTGCAGCATCATGCAGCGAGGAGTCCCAGAGGCCTCTATTGAGGCCTGTTGGGAGGCAGGGGGTGAAGAGAGAAGGACACAAATAAGAAAAGAATCGTTCCTCTCCTCCAGTAGCCTACCTCCTAGGTAAGCAGAGACCCAGCACACAGCACCTCAAAGAGTGATGAACAATCCTGATAAAAAGAAGTATGCCCATTTTACAGATGAGAGTCTAAGGCTCAGAAAGGTAAAATAACTTTTCCAATTCCACCCAGGTGGTAAATGGTGATGCTGGGAATCAAATGGGAGAGGGGAGCAGATGTTTTCTCCAGGAAAACAGTACAGTGTATTTGCAGAGATCTTGGGTGAGATGTCTCCCACTACCTTCATTATGTGATTTAATATTTTCTGCTGATACATAATTTGCATATAGGAGAGTTCACTTTAAAATGAGTGGGACCACCGCAATCCAGGCACCTCTGCGTGTCTAGTCCTCCACAAAGTCCTCCCATGCCCACTCACAGTCCTCCCTCCCACGCCCAGCGCTAGCAACCAGTGGGCTGTTTTATCTTTTCCAAAGTCTCCTATGAAGGCACTCACCTGGTGTGTGGTCTTTGGGGCCTTCTTCTCTCAGCAGAATGCTCTGCAGGTCTGTGCACATTGATGTGTGCACTTGCATATGAGCGGTTCACGCCTTTTTGTTCTTTAGTATTCCCTTGTATGGATACGTCACAGTTCATCTATCCATCCACTATTTGGTAAATATTTGGGTTGTTTCCAGTCAAGGTCTATTTTTAATAAAGTTGCTAAGGGACATTTGCATACAAATTGTTTTCTGGACAAACGTTTTCATTTCCCTCATGTGAATACATAAGGCAGTCATCACTGAGTTGTAGGTAAATGTATGTTCAACTTTATAAGAAGCCTCTGAATGTTCTCCTAAGTGGATGTACCACTTTGCATTCCTACCTAAAAGAATGAGAGTTCCAGATGCCCAACATCCTCCCAACACTTGATGTGGCCAATCTTGTTAATTTTAGCTGTTCTGTGATGTGCTTAGTTGCTCAATTGTGTCCGACTCTTTGCGACCCCACGGACCATAGCCTGCCAGGTTCCTTTGTCCATGGGGATTCTCCAGGCAAGAATACTGGAGTGGGTAGCCATGCCCTCCTCCAGGGACCTTCCCAACCCAAGGATCGAACCCAGGTCTCCCACCTTGCAGGCAGACTCTTTACCATCTGAGCCACCAGGAAAGTGCTTAGCTGTTCTAATAGTTATGAAATAGAAACTTTGCATTTAAATTCCCCTTTCCCTAACAATCAGTGATGTTGCATATCTTTTCCTGTACCTATTTGTCATTGTACATTTTCCATAAAGTGCCCAAATCTTTTGCCCATTTTGGGGGCTGTCTCTTATACACATCTCTATTTTGGATACAAATCCAGATATATTATGTGAAAATACCTTCTCCCACCTTGTGTTGTTGGTTGGTTTTCTCCCATTGTTGTTCTTGGGTTTTTTTTGTTTGCTTTTTGTTTCTTGCTTATTTTTTTGCCTCTTCATTTTCTTACCACTGTCTTTCAAAAAACAGAAGTTTTAGTTTCAGTCAAGTTCAATTTGTCAACCTTTTCTTTTATGGTCTGTGCATTTAGTGCCATTGGCATCTGGGCCCATCACTTCATGGGAAATAGATGGGGAAACAGTGGAAACAGTGTCAGCCTTTATTTTGGGGGGCTCCAAAATCACTGCAGGTGGTGACTGCAGCCATGAAATTAAAAGACGCTTACTCCTTGGAAGAAAAGTTATGACCAACCTAGATAGCATATTGAAAAGCAGAGACATTACTTTGCCAACCAAGGTCCGCCTAGTCAAGGCTATGGTTTTTCCAGTAGTCATGTGTGGATATGAGAGTTGGACTGTGAAGAAAGCTGAGCACCGAAGAATTGATGCTTTTGAACTGTGGTGTTGGAGAAGACTCTTGAGAGTCCCTTGGACTGCAAGGAGATCCAACTAGTCCATTCTGAAGGAGATCAGCCCTGGAATTTCTTTGGAGGGAATGATGCTGAAGCTGAAACTCCAATACTTTGGCCACCTCATGCGAAGAGTTGACTCATTAGAAAAGACTCTGATGCTGGAAGGGATTGGGGGCAGGAGGAGAAGGGGACGACCGAGGATGAGATGGTTGGATGGCATCACGGACTCGATGGACGTGAGTCTGAGTGAACTCTGGGAGTTGGTAATGGACAGGGAGGCCTGGCGTGCTGCGATTCATGCGGTCGCAAAGAGTCAGACACGACTGAGTGACTGAACTGGTCTAACCCAAGGACACAAAGATTTTTTAACAAATGTTTTTCCTCTGTAAGTTTTTGGTTTTAGCTCTTACCTTTAAGTTGATCACCCATTTTGACTGAGCCAATTTTCACTTACGATATGAGGTGAAAGTTGAGGTTTCTTTCTTTCTATGCAGAGCTTCCATTTTTCTGACATCATTTATTGGAAAGACTATCATATCCTGACTCATTACTTTGGCATCTTGTTAAGAACTTATGGTTGTGGGGGTCTATTTCTGGATTTTCTATTCTGTTCCCTTGTTTTGTGTATCTGTTACACCAATGCCAAGCCATCTTAGTTAATGTAGCTTCACAGTCAGTCTAGAAATCAGGTAGTATAAATTCTCCCACTTTGTGTTTTTTCAGAATTGTTTTGGATATCCTAGGTCCTCTTTATTTCCATAAAAATTTTATGATCAGTTTGCAATTTCCAAAGAACACCCGGCCTGCTGGAATTCTGAGTGGAATAGCATTACATTCATAGGTCTTTCTGAGAACTTGACCATACCGAGACTTCCTTTAGCTATTCTTACACTTCTCTGAGCGAGGCTTTCTAATTTTCCGTGTACAGATAGCCTGCATCCTGATGCACTGTGAATCGGAATTTCTTTCTTAACCTGCACTCTCAGATGTGGTCAGAGCCCCAGAGGGTGCTCTCGAGGCTCACCTGTCCTGCCCCAGATCTTCCCCATGTGCATCCAGCTGAGGACCGTGGACAAGAGTGGATGAGTAGGTGCAGGCTCCCCTCGTGCACGGAGCTCCCAAAGATTCCAAACTGTCACCCTAACCTTTAAAAGTGTGTTAAAATTTCAGTTGCATTTTCTTACCTGCTTCTCTGTTGACCACTTCCTTCCATGCTCTGCCAGAGGTAGATGAGCATGTGGAGCCTGTCTCTCCCCAGAGGGACTTGTCACCCTCTGAAATTTAACCCACCTGCTTACCTTGAAAACTCAGCTGCGTAACAGGCTAAAAGAGGCGTGACACTGCAGCTTATTGGCTTCTTCTTATTGTAAGGGTAGAACTGATGTCCTCCTGTAGCTTTCTACATCCTAAACAGGGTGTGGGTAACTTTTGGTCAGGGCCGTGGCCTGGGTTTCCAAGAGCAACAGTCCCCACAGGGATGAAAGGGCTTCAGGGAGACTGGGAAAGGGGCAGGATTCCACAGGGGGAGGCTGGGGACTTCGAGGAGCCCAAGCCCTGACTCTGGTCTACTCCCGTGGAACAGCGACAGCTCATCCACCCTCCACGCTGACTGGATCCCTCAAGCCCCATTCCAGGAATAACCCAGGGACCAACGTCACGCCCAGGAGACCCCTCATTCACCATCTCTTGCATTTTCTAGTCACACTGTTCTCACAGGTGAGCAAGGCAAATGCTTTCACTGACATTTTTTCAGATGAGCAGAACGGCTGAGGGTCCCAGAGAACCTTAGAGCCCACAGGCTCCCTAGAGCTGTCTGGTCCACACACAGGACTCTGCGGGGTCCTTGAGGCCAGAGGGTCCTCGGGGCTGGTTTCTTGGTCCCTCTTCCTCCACTTGGGCCACTGCAGTCCTGCTTTGAGATGCTGAGCCCGAACAAAGGTTCCCAATGGTGTAAAAGTTTAAATTCACTGACCCAGTCTAACATCGCTGTTTCTCGTCCTGGCTATGGCAACTGACTGGAGGTCAGTACCTGGAGCACTATGTGAAGGCCTCCAGGGGGAGTCTGGGCTCAGTTGAGAAGAGTGTAGTGATGGATTGGCAATATCTGCCATGGGCACAAGACAGGGCAGCATTGGCATGTTTCCATGTGCTATCCCTGCCCCACGAAATGTGCCAGTACCGCTGTTTGAGCTGGGGTGTTGGAGATCTTAGAGGGCCCCACTCCACCCATATCACCCACCATGGGAAGGCGGCTTGCACCAAGGTGAGGTACCCTCCCCCAAGGTCCATGAGCCCCCTCCTGCAGGCTACACTCGGAGCACACTGGCCTACAGTATTCCCTACCCCAACAGTCCTGAGTGCAGTTCTAGGGCCTGTGGTAGCATCTCCCTAGGTACCCCGCTAAGTGTGACTGGGTCACCACGCATGCACCTCTAGGTCCAAGTGACAGAGTATTTAGAAGGGCTAGTTTCCACGGGGAAGCTGCTTGCACGGGGATATAAATGGAGCTTGGGCTTGAAAGCTAGACACACGTGAGCATGTGAGGTCCCTGGAGGGGGCCTCTGTGCCCTCGCCCTGGGCCCCACAACTGTCAGGGAAGGGCCTGTGGTACACTCATTGAAAGGATGTGGTAATGGATTAGTGATGTCTATCATGGGCAAGGAGTAAGGCATGGATCCACAGTTTTAAATTATACAGCAACTTCCACATCAGCCCTCCCCGCCCAATAAGACCCATCGTGTTCCTTCTACCTCCTGTCTGACATCCACGTCCTACGTGGACGTTTCCAGGGAAAGAGTGCTCACCACCTTGCAAAGAAGCCACCCTCTGTGTGTTTGAACAGCTCTGCTCATGAGCATGTCCCCCATATGCAGACCCCCAAAGTGTTCCCAGGTGCTTCCACCCTTTGGACCAAATTCTGAACAGTGACTTGCCTAAGACCACACAGCTACTTGGTGGAACAGCCTAAGTGGGACCCCCAGGTCCCCAGCCCTGCTCTTGCCTCTCCACCAAGGTGATGTCCAGAGGAACCCCAGAATAAGTGCGACCAAGGTGAAGAGGCTGGGGGCCAAGTCTTCCTGGCTCTGACCCCTCCCTGTCCACCCGCAACCCCAACCACCTTACCAGCCCAGGACAGCAGAGCTCTGGCTTTGCTGTCCCTTTTTGGCTAAAATGGAAAGAAAAAGAAAAACACACCACAACTTTCTCGGGTCCAAAACAAACACCAAGGACAATGTTAATAAATACATAAAAATTTAAAGATCTCGATCTCAAAGGCACTTGATACAGGTGGGCTGGGTCGCACAGGAATGGTTCAGTGTGTGTCCTAGCTGCCCTGGGAGGGGGTAGGTAGCAGGTGGAGAGGGCACCTGGGGAGCCTCTCTAGGGTCTCCATTCTCTGGGGGCTTCAGGCCGGGGCCCACTGTCCCTGTTCCTCTGGCCTGGCTCAGAATGGCCCCTTTGCCCTGGGAACAGAAGAACTGGCCAGCACCTGACGGCCTGCTGAGGGGTCTGGGAGACTCTCTGCATGCCTCAGAGTGAGGACCCCTGGGAGACGTCCTGGGAACTGGGTGGCTTCCAGAGAGCCGGAGGGTCCAGGGAAGTTACCTGCCATTGGAGGTAACGTGGAGGGGGGAGCGGGAGGGGCGGTGGCAGCTGAGGCCCTACAGCACGGTGGGCCGTGTCTCCATGGGTCAAAGGCTCACATCCTGCCCTGGGGCACCTGGCCCTTGTCAACCCCAGTCTGGCTATGGGTGGACTCTGGTCCTCAGCCCTGGAGTCTGGTCACCCTCCTACCCCTACCCAGCACCACGAATACCCCTCTGGCCCAGCTTAAGCCAGGTGAGAGAAGACCCTTGACTCTAGCAGGAGTGGTCTTTGATAGAGGGCAACAGCGGATGGGGCTCAGCCTGAGAACTCACGTCTCCGCGTGCCCCACCAAGTCACCTTCCAGGCCGCGCTCCCTTCATGCACCAAAGCGATGGCCACAGTTGCCATTCCTGGTCCAGCCAGGGGTCGAGCACCAGTTGGGAATCCCCTGGATGGTGAGGACACATACTCCAGGCTGTCCAGAGCTCCCTTCTCGGGGGTGGGGGCCGGGGTGAGGCTAGGAGGCCCCACCTGTAACCTGGAGGCACCGGAAGTCACAGGGCGTGCCACCTGCAGGCGCAGAGGTGGCCGCCGGCGCTGCCCTCCTGCCAGCGCACTCAAGCTGGACTCTGCTCCTTGGCCCTGGCCGGGGGAGCTGTGTGGAGCTCTTGCTACAAAGAGCTGAGTCCGAGATGAACTTGCCTCCCACCCACGCTAGGCCTGTAGCTGAATTCCCCAACCTGCTTCCCCTCAGACCACCTGCGAGCGTCCCCTCCACCTTTCCTGTCCTGCTTTGCCTCTCTGGGCAGAGGGGCCCAGTAGACAGGGCCTCCACCGGCGTCCTCACAAGTCCTGGCAAACGGATCCAGTGTGGGACCTGGTGGCCGGGGAAGAGAGAGGGGTGGTAGCAGGCCCTCAGTCCCTGCAGGAGAGACAGACAGGAGCCCCTGAGAGGTTCGGTGCGGTCACCTGGGCTGCTTGCTGAGGTATCTCCGGTTAGCACTTTCCCTGATCTTTTTCTTCCTCATACACCCATTTCACAGGGTGAAAAGTGTCACAGCCCCAAACTAGAACGACAAGAAGGCAAATAATTTAAAAGGCAGTCTGTGCAGGCCCCTGCCCCGCTGCGTGTCCTCTGAGCCGGGGGTCTCCGGGCAGCACAGAGATTGTAAACTTGACTGGCGGGAAGGGCGAGGCGGGGCTCATGTCACCGGCGCCGTGGAGGGAAGGCTGGTGCCTGGGTGCTTTGGGTCTTCCCTGAGCAGCTCTTTGATTTCAGAGGCTGGGGTAGGGGCCCCGGTCCAGCCCCGGGGGGCACTCGGGTAAGTGTCCCAGAACGCTGCAGGGGTTGGTTTCCGGGGAGCAAAGTAGCTTTGGGTCACGGGGGTGCTTGTGCCCAGAGGTCCTGGGAGCGGTGTGGGTGGGTCTCGCTGACGGTAGTCTGATCCCGTTGGCCCCACGGAGGGCTCCACAGCATCTGGAGGGGCCACGGGTGCTGAGAAGGGGCTCCCAGGAGTGGAGAAGGGTGGCGGTGAGGCCAGGCCAGGGTCCAGGCTCGAGGCCTTCTCGGTGCAGTACTCGCAGCACAGCCGGTGGAAGCCGGGGATGGAGCAGTAGCGCTCAAGCTCTTCCGGCCGGCAGAAGATGGACCTGTCCCGCACGCAGAGCTCCGCTGCACACACAGCACAGGACTGATTCTGGAGGAGCCCAGCCGCCGGGCCCCACCGCCTACTCAGTCCTTCATCTCCCACCCTCACCATCTCCCAGGCAACCCTGAGGAATCTGATCCGCTCTGGCCAGGACCAGGCAGCTGGTAACGCAGTGTGACAAGCAGCCTAAACGTCCTGCCAGCAGTCAGCACACATGTGAACCGCTAAGCCCCCTTACCACTAACTGTGGAATCTAGCAAATCTAGGTTCCATTCAAGGCTCTACCACTTAAAAACTGCAAGGCCTTAAACTCTTCAACCCTGTTTCTTCTGTAAAAACGGGGATAATGCTGACATTTACCAAATGATAATAATATTATTATTGAAAATAGCATTTAAAAAGTTTCTGGCATAGAGGGGTGCTCACTATATTAGTTTTGTTTGCGTTGGCTTAAATGTCATCTAAAAACGTTTTTGCATTTCTGTGATAACTTCAGGTAGGTCTTTCCAGACAATGTGAAGTCCAGGAGCTTAGCTTTCTACTAATTTTTGCCAGGGAAAGAGAAAAGGAGGAGAAGGAAGGGGAGAGGGAGGGGACGAGGAAGAAGAGGGGAGGGGGAAGGAGAAAAAGCAAGGAGAGAAAAGGTAGGGTGCAGGCTAAGGGGAAGGAGAAAGATTAGAGAAAATGGAAAACAAGTGGCCTCTAGGTGGCGGCAGAATTCTAGGACCAGAGTAAGAGGTCCCCTTCGTTCCCAAGAGTGAAAGGAAAGGAAACCAGACACGTGCACCACTTGAGCCTCAGCATAGGAGCAGAGCAGCAGCAAGACTAGAGCCAGGAGGAGACCTGGAGGCATTTAATCAGACCCCTTTGTTTTACAGATCACTTGCTGCGCTCAGAGAGGGTCACAGATGTGCACGAGGTCACACAGCCAACCAACTGGTCCTCTCACTAGCAGTCAGGGCCTGGGATCTTTCTGCTACTCATCTTGACAGACCCTGGTCCTTGGGACAGTGAGAAAGGGAAATAGAGAAGAAACCTAGGGAAGACCACAGAACATAAAGCCTGGTAGGTGGATAGGCAGAGAAATGGATGGGCGGGCAGATAGATGGAAAGATGAGAGGGTGAACTGATGGGCTCAGGATCATGAAGCAGAGGGAAATGACTGCTACTGTTTTTGTTGCTGTTAGCGAACAGCTAGGCAGGAGTGCATACATTATCTCATTTAACTCTCTCAAAAGTCCTATAAAGACATCTCAGAACTACCACTGCCATCCCCAAATCTTGGAACCAGATATGATTCATAATTCAGAACTTTGGAAGTTAGAAAAGTAATCTTCACCGTATTCATATTATATAACATCCCCGGTGGGCCTGAGAGGTCACCTTGTAACCAAATATGGCAATGTTTCTGTAACAAAAGAATAACTAATTTCTTGTTAGTTCAGTTCCAATTTTGCTGCCCAATGAGTCTGCACCAGATTCAGGGAGACATTTGCAGCTTTCAATTACTTTGGAACAGCAGATAAGGAACCATGGACCATTACAAGCATCACCCCCCACTCACAGCTGAGGAATCCGAGGCTGTGAGGTGGTGATAGTCACCTCAGGAGGCTAAGGTCACACGAGCAGACTGGAAGCAGGGTCTGCTCCACTGCACGGCCCATGCTCGTGATGCCAGACACTGGGAGGCTGGGAAAGGGATAGGGTCCAGAGATATACTTACTGGATGATATCTTGTTGATGGGATCCAGAGGCCCAGACTGTGGCACCCACTGCCCCTCTGGGGTCACAAGTTCCCGGACGTCAGCCTTCACTGTGGAGTTCTGGAGATTTCCTGGGAGGGGCGCAGAAGAAGCTGTAGTACTGGGGGGGTGGGGGTGGGGTGGGTACCAGTGGGCTGGGAAGCCAGTCAGGCTGGGCCTCAGATCTAGGCCAGAGAGATGTGTATAAGAGACAGGTCCTGAGTGCAGTTCTAGGGCCTGTGGTAGCATCTCCCTAGGTACCCCGCTAAGTGTGACTGGGTCACCACGCATGCACCTCTAGGTCCAAGTGACAGAGTATTTAGAAGGGCTAGTTTCCACGGGGAAGCTGCTTGCACGGGGATATAAATGGAGCTTGGGCTTGAAAGCTAGACACACGTGAGCATGTGAGGTCCCTGGAGGGGGCCTCTGTGCCCTCGCCCTGGGCCCCACAACTGTCAGGGAAGGGCCTGTGGTACACTCATTGAAAGGATGTGGTAATGGATTAGTGATGTCTATCATGGGCAAGGAGTAAGGCATGGATCCACAGTTTTAAATTATACAGCAACTTCCACATCAGCCCTCCCCGCCCAATAAGACCCATCGTGTTCCTTCCACCTCCTGTCTGACATCCACGTCCTACGTGAATGTTTCCAGGGAAAGAGTGCTCACCACCTTGCAAAGAAGCCACCCTCTGTGTGTTTGAACAGCTCTGCTCATGAGCATGTCCCCCATATGCAGACCCCCAAAGTGTTCCCAGGTGCTTCCACCCTTTGGACCAAATTCTGAACAGTGACTTGCCTAAGACCACACAGCTACTTGGTGGAACAGCCTAAGTGGGACCCCCAGGTCCCCAAGCAGGACACAAAGGGTACAAAGAAGGGTGCCAAGCCTCTGCTTGACTTGATCCTTGACCAGGATGTACAAGGACTGCACTCAACAGCCTCTCCAGGTCAGTGTAGCAACTCCAAATACTCCGCTGCTGCTGCTTAGCCACTCAGTCGTGTCCAACTCTGTGACCCTGTGGACTGTAGCCCGCCAGGCTCCTCTGTCCATGGAATTCTCCAGGCAAGAATACTGGAGTGGGTTGCCATGCCCTCCTCCAGGGGATCTTCCTGACCCAGGGATTGAACCCGGGTCTCCCACATTGCAGGTAGACTCTTTACCATCTGAGCCACCAGGGAAGCCCAAATATTCCTCAACCAGGTGGGAAAGAGCCACTGTCCTGATCTCAGAACCCCCGAACCTCCCCACCTCCTGGAGGGGGCCTGCGGGACCCCCTTCTGGCACTACCGCTTATGTCCACTGTGTCTAGTTTGTGCCTGAGTCCTCGAATAATTTGTGTATCACCCTGGCACACTCCCTGTTGCCATCCACCAGTCCAAGGGACCTGGGGCAGGTCTATGCACTTGATGATACCTTGTCAAGGGGAGGCAGGAACCCAGACTGTAACACCAGCTAAGCCAAGAGAGCTAGATGTTGGGGTCCCCACGGACCCCTCTAGCTCTGACATTCATTGACTTTGCTTTCCAAAACTCAGCATGCAGAGACATGCTCAAAAGTATCCTGGCATGGGTGCCAGGAGCAAAAGGCCATTGGTGAGGACCCCCCATGCTCTAATAGATGGGTAGGGTCACTTCAGGAAAAGCAAGGGAAGGGGCCCCATGTGACCAGGCCACTGGGCTTGTTTGTTTGGGGCTTTCTTGTGGCCACTCCACACGGCATGCAGAACTCCCCCAACCAGGGATCAAACCCATGCCTCCTGAGGTCACTGGGTTTTGCGAGCACTGAGCACAGCCTCTCCTAGTGGTATAGGAAGGACGTGCAAAGGTCCACTTCGCAGACGGGGGCAGGTGACGACCCAGGGAGACACAGGGGTCCCACACCACACAGAACCATGGGACAAAGACAGCTCATCTTCCCAGGATGAAGAGTTACAAGCAACAATAGCTCTGGAATGTTTCCGCCAGTCTTACAGGGGCAACGATCTTCCACCAGCTGTCACCTCTGTTTTCTGTAAGGGGTCCCTTATGGACCAGCAATCTGTCTGTTTTACATTCAAACAAATAAAGCTATATGTTGCAGAGAAGAATATAAAATCTGCATGGGTTGTGTGGGGATTTTTAGTTATTGAAGACACTTGGACTTGTCTGGTGGTGCAGTGGATAAGAATCCACCTGCCAATGCAAGGGACCTGGGTTTGATCCCGGGTCCGGGAAGATCCCACACACCTCGGAGCAACTAAGCCCGTGGGCCACAACTGCTGAGACTGACTCTAGAGCCTGAGAGCTGCAGCTGCTGAGCCCTCGTGCCCTGGAGCCTGTCTCTGCAACAAGAGAAGCCATCGCAATGAGAAGCCCGCGCGCCACAGCTAGAGAAAGCCTGCGCAGCAGCGAAAGCCCAGCGCAACCCCCCAAAATTAATAGCAATAAAAATCAAATACTCTGTACTGTGCGCAACTTCAAGCCTACAGAAAAGTATGAGGAAGCTGCTCATGAACGCCTGTTCAAACAGCCCACTAGCAAAGTTAATAAATCAGCATTCTGGCATATTTTCAAATATTGTGCTGTGTCTTTTTAAACTGTACATAAATGGCAGCCCCATTGAAAGTGCTTTTGTCCTTCATACGTCAGTGCTTTTTCTCACCTATTTTTCTGAGGTTTATCTATGTTGATAAGTACAGCTCAAGCTTATTTATTTTTCTTGCTGTACAGTATTTTATTACGTGAACAGACCATGGGGGGTTTTTTGGTATAATTTCCTATGGATGGATAGAAATATATATATATTTCCTGGTATTTTTCTACTATAATAAGCATTTTTGTGCTTATCTCTGTGATCAGTTGAGGTTTCAAAAATTATAGTCAAATATACAGACCTTACAATTTACATTGTGACCATTTTTAAGTGCATGATTCAGTGGCATTGAGTGTATTTACACTATTGTGATACTCTCACCACCCAGCTCCAGAACTGATTCTTCTTCCCAAGCTGACACTCTGCGCCCATCAAACATTAACTTCCCAGCCGCTCTCCCCCAGCCCCCTGGCAATCACCCTTCTACTTTCTGTCTCTATGGATTTCACTGTTATGGGTACCTCACGTTAAGTAATCATACAGTATTCGTCATTTTGTGTCTGGCTTATTTCACTCTATGTCATGTCTTCAAAGCTCAAACCCAGCGAATTTTCAAGAAAACACAAGACCCTGTGGTCCCTGGACCATTCCACAGCCTTCTTATCATCTGCCTTTTCTTTCACTGACCTCCCAACAATGAATTTGCTACAGAGCTGTCAGAGTGATCTTTAAACCTGAAATCAGAGCTTGTGATACATGTTAAAACCTTTCAAGGTTCCCACTGCTCTTAGAATAACTAACTCCTCATAAAGCCCTGCAGCATCTGACCCCTGCCCACCTCTCCAAAGCCATCCTACAACACCTGCCCCTCCCATTCAGCTCTAGTCTCTGTTTCTGGAATGTAACAAGGTTGTTTGAAGGAGATCAACCCTGGGAATTCTTTGGAAGGAAGGATGCTAAAGCTGAAACTCCAGTACTTTGGCCACCTCATGCGAAGAGGTGACTCATTGGAAAAGACTCTGATGTTGGGAGGGATTGGGGGCAGGAGGAGAAGGGGACGACCGAGGATGAGATGGCTGGATGGCATCACAGACTCGATGGACATGAGTCTGAGTGAACTCCGAGAGATGGTGATGGACAGGGAGGCCTGGCGTGCTGCGACTCATGGGGTCGCAAAGAGTCGGACACGACTGAGCGACTGAACTGAACTGAACTAAACAAGGTCGTTCCTGCCTCGGGGTCTTCCTATGGCTCATGCCTCAGGTCACAGCTCTGATGTCACCGCCTCAAGGAGGCCTTCCCTGATATGTTATCCTGTTTATGGCTCATGCCTCAGGTCACAGCTCTGATGTCACCGCCTCAAGGAGGCCCTCCCTGATATGTTATCCTGTTTACTTCCGCTCAGACCCAACTGCAACTTGTAAATGCTTTTGTTTCTGGTACTTGTCTCATGTCTCCCTCACTGGACTGGAAGCACCACAAGGACGAGAATCAGGTCTGTTGGAAATGGGTTCTAGGCGTTCTTAGCACAGTGTGCCTGGAATGTAGTTGGCGCTCAGTAAATATTTCCTGAATGCAAGAACGTGCTTCAGGGACTTCCCTAGTGGTCCAGTGGCTAAGATTCTGTTCTCCCAATGCAGGGGGCCCAGCTTCCATCCCTGGTCAGGGAACTAGATCCTACATGCCACAGTGGAGATGAAGGAACCTGGTGAGACCCAGCACAGCCAAATACAAATAAATACTAAAAAGAATGTGCTTCAATTCGCGTATCTAAAACACAGGGATATTAGCCCAGGCCTCCTCGCTCTCAGTGAAGGTCAAAGCAGATACTGAATAATATAAAGGCCAAGAACAAACCCATGTCCCAGCATACAGGGGAGCTGTTGGACTTAGTTTTGAGAAAAATCAAATCAGATGTGGGGAGAGAAATTCAACCAGAAACTTTGCCTGCATGGACAACCAGAACTCTCGGCAGCTCCCCCTCCCAGACCCACTTCTTTCTGGACTTTCCAGGGTAAGCGCCTATCAGCCCACCCCCTTGCGCCCTCTGAGAACAGCTCACCTGGGACCAGGCTCCTGTCCGCCACTGGAGTGGACAGGGCACGCGCAGGCAGGGCCGACGGGCCTCAGGCCGCTCCCCGGGGCAGGCCTTGGCCGGCATGGCCTTGTGGGTACCGTTGGCGAGGGGCAGCAGGCACTGCACCCCCCGAGTCTGCACCCCGAGCTTCCCACAGCTCCGGCTGCAGGTGCCCCACTCCTCCGTCACCCACCTGGAGACAGACAGGGAGAAAGGCAGAGGGAAGGCAGGACCGTGGCATACTTTCTCCCGGAACTGCTCCCACCCTCTGAACCACAGGAGGCAGCAGCCAGAGAGAAGGTCTGGGCTTCAGAATGCTTGGGGGCCAAGCCATCCACCGGACTCTGCAGCCACCAGGTGTGTGGCCTTAGGGAGGTCACTTATTCCCTCCTCAGTTTCCTCATCTAAAAAACAGGTACGCTGCTGCTGCTAAGTCGCTTCAGTCGTGTCCGACTCTGTGCGACCCCATAGACGGCAGTCCACAAGGCTCCCCCATCCCTGGGATTCTCCAGGCAAGAACACTGGAGTGGGTTGCCATTTCCTTCTCCAATGCATGAAAGTGAAAAGTGAGAGTGAAGTTGCCCAGTCGCGTCCGACTCTTCGCAACCCCATGGACTGCAGCCTACCAGGCTCCTCCGCCCATGGGATTTTCCAGGCAAGAGTACTGGAGTGCGGTGCCATTGCCTTCTTTGAAAAAACGGGTATAATGAATATTTAAATCCTGCCACCCTGCGTGTCCTTGCACCCTGCAAGCTCTTGACTTGTCTAAGCCACAGTCAGCCCACCTTTACATCAGGATTCTTTCAACACTCTGGATTTTCCTGGTGGCCCAGTGGTTAAGACTTTGCCTTCCAATGCAGGGGACATGGGTTCAATCTTCAGCTGGGGGACTAAGATCCCACATGCTGCAGGGCGACCAAGCCCGTGTGCTGCAGACCACAGAGCTCGTGAGCTCTGGAGCCCACACTGCAGCTGGAGAGTCCGTGTGCCACAACAGAAGCAGAAGTACCGCAGCCTCCGGGGGCTCTCGGGACATGTATACGTAAAGCACGTGGCAGAGTGCCTGGCACACAGCAGGTGTGTCATAAACGCAGGCACCGTCACTATCCCTGCCAGTGCCTGCAGAGCTCTGGCTGATCAGCCAAGCCGGCGGTCTCCAAGCATCTTTTGGCTTTAGCCACAGAGCAACTTCCCAGTGGCATCTTAAGCAGATGCCCACTGGAAGAGTTAGACCAAATGCAAGACCCCTGTGGCAGGATGGAGGGAGGGCAGCCCCCAAATGCCACCCCGCTGTTTCCTGAGGCATCGTTTCAGCCAACCCCTTCCTTTAGAAAACAACACAAAAAGCCCTCAAACTTCACTTGGCATTTAACACATGAAGAGACAAGCCATGTTTCTGGCGGGCGACCTGCTGAGGGTCACGAAGGCATTAGCCCCACATACTCTGTGACCACCAGGGTCTGTGGGGAAAGTGGCCGGAATAAAAAGTGATGCGTCAAAGAAAGGCATGGAGGGCTAGGGGCTGGGACCATGGCCTGGGGCGGGACACAGGGAGGCTGTGGCAGGCTCCAGCACCGGCCACCAGCTCCCACCCTGGCCCCAGGCCCCTCCACGCTACACGGGCAGAGCTGCTATGGGTCAGCAAGGATGAATCGGAATCCCCTCCCTAACCTCGAGAGGACTCCAGGGAGGCAGCAGGGCGGACTTGGTTCTCTGTGATTTCCTGCCAGCCCACTACCCTCAGCCCTGCCTGAGGGCCACTAGAGAAGCCTGCTAGGGGCTGAGGGGGTGCTGGGCAACAGGCTCAGAGGCCAGATCTCGATCCTACACCAATCACGGCTCTTTTCTCCCCTAAGCCCCAAGAGAAGAGAAAAAAAGCCTCTCTTCTCTCCAAATACCCCCAAGAACATGACCCTGTGCTCAAAAGAGCCAGGGAATCCCAATCCGGGGCTAGACCATGGCTGGGAGCTGGCAGACAAGGCCGCGTCCCTGGGCCCCAGATGACTGGCCAGAGGAAGTGGTGGACATGTTCCAGCCTAGGCCCTGGAAGCACTGAGCTCCTCTTCACCTCCATGGACCCCCTGGATCATGGGGAGAAAGCTGGGTCCACAGATCGGGAGGGACAGATAAAGGCGGCATCTTCCTCTTTCTGGGAGTGAAAGCTAATCTAGAAACCTCAGAGGGGATGGATAGGCAAGGAGGGCAGTGCTGGCCACGGGCAGAGTCTGGTGTGTGGGTGCCCTCTGCTCAGAGTCCCGGCTGCAGGGCCTGTGCGCCCCCCACGCTCCAGCTCTGGAGGAGCACCCCTCATCCTGAGGTCAGGGCTGCGGGACATTTGTGTTCAGCCTCCTCGTCCCTCCCCCGGGAGCACTCACCCTGGCTGGGCACACAGGTGCTGGTTGCAGCGCCGGCGGATCGGCTTGGGCCTCTTCCTGTGGTCGCACAGGTGCCGCTGGACCATGTGGTGATCTCGTCGGCGCCGGCAGCCGTATTTGGTGAACTGGATCCCTGGAAGGAGGGCAGCCAGCTGTGGGGGCTCGGTTCTGCCAGGCCCCCCACTATCCTGGCCCAGAGCCTCAGGGACTGTGAGCTCTGAGTCCCACCTCCCTCTGGGCCTTTGCAACATCTCCTCCCCAAGTCACTTGCTAAGGAAGCCCCCTGACCAGCCCAGCTCAGGGGTCCCTGCCACAGTGCAGGTGGGGACGTGGCTCTGCTCCACAGCCTCTCCGCACAGAGGCGGACCCCTTGCAGGGCAGAGACCCTGCCCCAGGTTTGTCTCTAGCACCCCCAGCCCAGCCCCAAGGCCCTGCCCAGACAGGCTGTCACACCCCAGAGACCCTTATGGAGAAACCGAGGCATGAGCTGGGGACACGGTAAGTGCAGACAATTTCAGGCCCCTGAGCCCTCCCGCTCCTCTCCCGAGAGGCCCTGGGCTGCCCCACAGTCAGGCAGGCTGGCACCTCCTCCGCAGGCCTTGGTGCAGGGCGCCCAGCTCTTGAGTGCCCACTCATAGGTGTCTGTCTCCTCCAGGAGCACGTTGTTGCTCCCGATGAGGGGCAGCAGGTCCTCGTGGATGATGTACTTGTAGGCCAGGCTGCTGCGGGGGCCGCTTTCAGCTGGGGGGAGCACCTGAGGGGAGACGGAGGAGGTGGCACAGGACTGGAGCGGGGAAGCAAGGCCAGCATAGGGAGACCAGAGGAGTCACCAGGGAGGATGTGGAGCCAGAAGCAGAACCAGTGGAAGCCAGGAGGGGGCAGCACCGAGTAGGGCCTGGCGAGGACTTTCAGACCCGTAGCCACAGGGAAACTCAGGCCACGCACCTACTGTGTGCCTGGCCTGAACAACCACCCATGAGCCCATCGGCGATTCTCCCTCCCACACACCTAAGTTCCAACAAGGGCAGGGACCATGACTGCTGGTCTGTCCAGCTCCCGAGAGCACTCACACTGCCTGTCTCCAGAAGATGGTCTATGACAGAGACTCTTGTCAGATATATGATTGCAAATACTTCCCCCATTCTGTTCAGGTTATCTTCTCACTTTCCTGAAAATGTCTTTTCATATACAAAAACTTTCAGTTTCCATGAAGACCAGTTTATCTCTCTCTCTTTTTTTTTCTTTCATTGCTCATGCTTTTGGTATTGTATCTAGGAATCCAAGGTCATGATTTATCCCTCTATTTTCTCCAAGAGTTCTATGGCCTTAGCTCTCGTTCTTGGGGCTTTGGTCCCTCTTGAGCTGATTCTGGTATATGGTGTGAGGCAGGGGTTCAACTTCATGCTTCTGCCTGTGGATGCCTGTTGAGCCAGCATCATTAGTTGCAGAGATTCTTCTTTCCCCATTGAATGTTCTTGCTATTCTTGTTGGAAATCAACTGGCCATAGGTGTATGAGTGGGCAGTAAATATAGGGTGAACAGGAAGCACATGTTGGATTGAGTTGATATACTGACACCGACTGGCTTCAGACCCTGTCCTCTAGGGCCTCCCCGACTAGCGAGAGTCTCACCAGAAACAAAGCCTGTCCAGGGTCTCCCTGTCACCAGTCAGTGACGACAGAGGCTCTCCTGACCTGCTCTCCTAAGTTAACGATCCCTGATCCACAAGCTCTGGCTTATGGTCTAGGAAGAGGAGGTGTGGGCAGAGGTGGGTCCCAGCTGGGACAGTAGCTGGCAGTGTCAGACAGCACCCATGAGCCACAGGCCACTGGACACCCTTCCTGGCAAAGTCACATGCAAGTGGACACCAGAAGATGGCAGAATAGCAGAGGGAACCACCCCAGGTCCTCCAGCTCCTCCTGGGCCCTATCTCTGAGCCTGCATTATGGAGGACAGGCTCCCTAAAGCGGGTGTCTCTGATCGGACAGTGAGACAACAGTTTCTTTTTCCCTTCTCACTTCCCATCCCACCAGCCTAGAAGTACAGAGGGCACCTTGGCCTTGCCCAGGCTCCCAAAGACACCTGAACAGGAACAGGAGTGTTGGCTCAGCAGCAGAGACGGTGGGTTAGGGGACTGGGCTGGGGCAGCAAGGGGGTGGGCAGGAGCCACGGTGCAGGGCGAGGGCTCACCAGGACAGTGACGGCTTCGGGCAGGGGCCCGCTGGTCTTGAGGCTCTCCTTGGCATCCTCCACCGCGTACTCCCACTCCAGGCCCATTGCGGTGAAGGTCCGGCTCGTGGCTTCCTTGCCCTTGGGGTTGAGGATGAAGCTGCCTGTGACCTGGTTCTTCACCGCTGGCCATGGGGAGAGGGTCACACAGATTTCTATTCCCCTCCACAGGAGCACAAAACCACACCTCGGGGCTTCAAGGCCGTCCCCGTGGGCCCCTCGGGGCTCTCTGCCTACCTGTCACTCCGTCCCCACCTGAGCCTTTTCCCAGTCAGATGGGTCGTCCACTGCCCCCTGGCAGCACCCCTGCCTCTGGACCCTGGTGCACACCATTCCTCTCACCTGGTCTCCCCTTCTTCCTGCTGACAGATCTCCACCCACATTTAAGGTTCAGCACAGTAACAACCTCTATGCTGCTGCTGCTGCTGCTGCGTCGCTTCAGTCGTGTCTGACTCTGTGCAACCCCACAGATGGCAGCCCACCAGGCTCCTCTGTCCCTGGGATTCTCCAGGCAAGAACACTGGAGTGGGTTGCCATTTCCTTCCCCAAGGCATGCATGCATGCTGAGTTACTTCAGTCGTGTCCGACTGTGCGACCCTATGGACAGCAGCCCACCAGGCTCCTCTGACCACAGGATTCTCTAGGCAAGAATACTGGAGTGGGTGGCCATTTCCTTCTTCAAACAACCTCTATAGCAGAGCATAAAGGCTAAGAGTATAGGCGCTGGAGTCAGACTGACCTGGGAAAGTTACTGAGGGTCCTTGTGCCGCCTCAGTTTCACCATCTATAAACTGCGAATGCTCTTTGAGGATAATCACAGTATCCCATGCTCACCTACCCTGCCAGGGGGCTCTTGGGACAATTACAGTTCATATATGTAAAGAACGAGGCAGAGTGCATGGCATGCAGTTGGCACATAATAAATGGTAGGCGCTACTAGCGTCATCAAAGCGGCGTCTGAGTTACAGTTGCCATTACAGACATCCTGTCTCTCCCACAGCCTGTCAGGACATCTCCTCCACCTGGTGTCCCTGGCCCAGATCAGGGCTGAGCACAGAGTGGGTGGATAAAAACAAAATATCTGTAAATGTCTACCCCTTACAGTCCCAGCCAGGAGTAACTCACAACCTATAACTGGAACTGGCTGGCGGGCAGGAGGTGTGTAGGCTGCAGACACCCCAGCAAAGGCCCCGGTTCACAGCCTTATTCACCCTGGAAGCACCAGGGGTCGGAGAAGGGCTGCACCCTGGGACCCGAGCCCCGAGCCAGGTGGGGAGAACAAAGGCTCTGGAGCCCTGGGGTGGCCCCACCTGGTGTAATCATAATATAAGAGCCAGGGATTCAGGGCACCAACCACAGGCTGGTCACTCTGCTCACTGCCAAAGTACAATCCTCACACGCATTCTGAGGTTGGTGCTGTTATTAATCCAGATGGGGAATCAGAGGCTCCAAGATGGGCAGGGGTGTGTCCTGGACACACAGAGGCTGCTGGTCCAGCTCTCAGGAGAGCCAGCCTCTTTGGTGAGCAGGAGAGATGCCCCTAGCCCCCACAACCTCATCTCGCCCAGCTCCAGAATGGCCAGACCCTCCGGGCTAGCGCCAAGCATCGCCTTAGGCAGGGCCCTTGTCTGTCCCCATAGCTCATGGCTACTGCTGTCTCCCAGCCCCTGGCTGCACACCCCACCTGCCAGGGGGTGGTGGGCTGGACTCTCCACCATCCAGGTCCTACCAGCTCTGAGCCCAGGCCCTACGACTGACCTGCTCCATATTTCCAGCAATTCTCTTAACCTCTCAGGGCCTCAGTTTCCTCAACTGAAAAATGGGGTAGCAAGAAGGTTGTCATGAGGCTCCAACAAATGAAGAGAGCCAGCTTCAGGCCCCGCACACAGTGGGTGTTGCCAGCACGGCTTCTCTCCCTTCACTTCCTTTCAGAGTCCATGCCCCTAAATTCCAGGAGTGCCAAACGTGTTTGGACAGGGCCTTGGCCTTCACTGCCAAGGCGGCCACCTGTCCCAGGCTTCTCCAGAGAGCACACACCCTGTCAGCACACATGTGCACACACAGGCACATGCACACACACTCACACGTATATATCCTGCACATTTTTACCAGGGTTGCTGTGGATCTCACACACATAATAGTCACACAATCTGTGCCAACGACAGGTCTCAGTTCTTCTTCCTTCCCACCCAAGCTCCTGGAGAGCTCTAACCCTCAGGGACTCACCCCACAAACACATAGTGAGCCTGCCCGGGATGCCAGGAACCTCTACCCCAACCTCCACAGAAGCCCATCTGCTACCTACAAGCCCATCGAGCTAGCTCCCTGAGAAGGCTAGACATCTGCACAGGGTGGGGATGGATGGAAGGAGCTGGGCAGGCAGCCCAAGGGGCTGCCGACAGTATGGAATCATCCGTAGGGCTGCAGTAAGAGGAGCATTTGTAACCACCTTCTTTCAAGGGTAAACGACCTTCTCTCCCTGCCCCTGTCCCTCCCCAGCCCCTGTGCTGGCGCAATTCCCCAGAGCCAGACAGGCAGGTGTGCAGGGAGATGGCCCAGCCAAAGCCCTCCCATCTCACAGCCAGAGGTGTGGCTGGCAGGGGCATGCGGCTGGGAGATTGGACACCAGGGTCCAGACTGGCTCATCCTGCAGGTGAATGAGGGTGCACAAATCGCCCTCAACCCACTTAGGGCCTCAGTTTCCCCTTCTGCCTACTTCACCTCCACTCAGGTGCCCTCCAGAGCAGGTGAGGAATGTCTACAGCTGGCCCAGTGTAGACGCTCAGGGAGTGCAAGTTCTCCAGGAGACTTTTTACATGTTTTCTATTATTTTAATCATAACCTAAAAATATGACTGTTGGCATTTTTGTAATATATGAACTTTCCCAGAGATGTTACATTTTGTGTTTGTGTTCATGATGAGCTGGTAACAAGCAGTGCGACTGGTGGCTGTAGTAGGTAAGAGGGGGCTCTGGGACGTGCCATGGCCCAGGGACATCACAACCACGCACCCTCTGTAAGGAGTCTGAACATAGACAAGTGTGGGGAACCCAGCACTGCCCAGCGTGTGGGCAGCAGCCTTCTGCCCACCTGCTCGCCAGGAGCCTGCTCCAAACCATACTAATGTGCTTTCAATTGAGATAAAATTCACATTGGTGCAATTCTGTGACTATGTAATCATCACCACTATCTAATTTCAGAACATTTCATCACCCCTGAAAGAAATCTGAGACTCATTTATAGTCACTCACCATTCCTCCCTCTCTCAAGCCCCTGACAACCATTAACCTACTTCCTGTCTCTATGGATTTGCCTATTCTGCACATGCTCATTTTTTGATGCCAATTTTAGTTTCAGCAAAAACAGAACAAAGCAAAGAAACACACGAAAATCTCCCCTTCTTATATTTAGGTGCTTAATTTTAACTCTACTGATTCATTTGCAGGGGGCTGTCATTTTTAATGTCTTGGTTTTATAGCTGTATAACTGCTGTACACATAAAGGGTAGGCATCTAGCTTAGAGATTATGTGTTTAAGCATCATTATAATAAGAATAATTGAAGGGTCCCTCTGGTAGACTGCAAAGTGAAGTGAAGTGAAGTCGCTCAGTCGTGTCCGACTCTTTGTGACCCCAGGGACTGCAGCCTACCAGGCTCCTCCGTCCATGGGATTTTCCAGGCAAGAGTACTGGAGTGGGCTGCCATTTCCTTCTCCAGAGGATCTTCCTGACCCAGGGCTCGAACCCGGGTCTCCCATAGTGTAAGCAGACGAAGCTGCAAAAACAGCCACAAATTCCTCCTATTCCTGTTGGTCCACCTCTTTGCACTGTGATGTACCACATCTCCTGTTAGGAGATACTCTGCTTCTGCCTCTTGAGTCTGGGTTTGGCCACGGGGTTTGTTTAGACCACTCGGCCATGAGAAAGCAGGATGCAAGCAGAGACCTGAAATGGGCTTGCACACCGGGGTCTGCCTGCTCTTGCCACTCCTGAGGACCATGCAACAGATCCCACGTGCATAACCCCAGGCTAGCCAGCTGGGGACACGACCCTGTCACCCCTGTAACCCCAGCTGACAGTCAGTACCAACCAGGTCCCTACAGACCCACCAGCTGACTGCACTTGGGTGAGTGAGTTTCCAGGAGGATGAGTTAGAAGAAGTACCCAGCTGAGCCCAGCCCAAATTGGGGATCCACGGAACTGATGCTAATAAGTGCTGCATGAAGCTGGGAAGTTTGGGGATGATGTCTTATACAGCAAACATTAACTAATACATTCTATGAAAATGGGTTACCTTTAAAAGGTACCTATGTGCACAAGAAATGAACAGTGGTTGCCCCTGGGGAAGGAAAGTGCTCCTGGGGTAGAGGGTGGAAGGAATCTCCCCTGGATCCCCTTTCATACCTTCTGAAATCTGAAGCATGGAGCCTTTTTCCAATTCAACACAAAAGAAAAATCAATCAATCAACAAAAACGCATTCTCTCACATTATTCAAAGTCAAGAAATGTCCCCTACATTAGAATCTTCTCTTCCATTCTCCCAGCTCCCCCACACCCGAGGGCAGGCCCCAGGGGCTGGCTGCCCTGTACTCACCAATGTGGTGGGGGACCTTCTCTAGCTCCTCAATCTGGATGTGCCTGGCACCTGCTGGGATCTGCACCAGCTTGAGAGCCCCTGCCACAGAAGAAGTTCCAGAAAAACCATGAGCATCCTGACCTGAGAGCACCACGCCTAGCATTTCCCATCACCCCCTCTCTCATAGGTACCCAGGAAGCTCAGTTTCCTTATCTGTAAATAGGAATGGGCCCTTCTTTACAAAGTGCTGAGAGGATCACAGTTTACATAGCTTAAAATGCTCTATAAAAACTATGGATTCAGTGTGTGTGTCACTTGCTCCTATTTCCCACTGTCTTGACCCTCCTCTTCTCTCCTAAGGTTCCCCTCTCCCTTTTCTTCTCATACTTAAAGCCACTGTAGGGATTTGGATGAAACAAGCTGTGAAGATCCAGCATTGGGGATCCCCATGATCCTCCTAATCCAATGCCTAAAAACTAACCTTTCTCAGAACCATCAACTTTCCCCCAACAAGGAGAGACAAGGCAAAGCTGAAATACTTCCAAGGGGAAATGAATCTAATTCAAGCTAAAGTGTAAAGGACTAATATCTGGCCCTTTTCAATAGAGGTATGGAGAGAAGTCAAGGAACTTAAAGGACCAGGAGTTCAAAGCAGGAAGCACTTCAGTTAAAAAACAACAACAAACGAAAAAACAAGGTAAAAGATGAGGATAAAAAGGAAAATTGCTAGTCCAGCCTGGGCCTCATCTTTAGACCTATCTCACCCTCACTCCCAACAGGCCCAGGCCAAGCTGAGTTCCTATGACCCACAGTGCTGAGCAGGAAACGCTTCTGAGCTCCTGAGCCCAGGCACACGCACAACACACCTGGATGGTGAGGGACCACAGTCAGGGCAGAGGCTCCAGGACCCCTCTCCCTGCCTGAACTGTGGCCTGGCTCAAGCAGGGAAGGGCTCAACTAGGGATGGCTCATTCTCTAGGGCCCTGCTGGACCAGAACCCCACTGCTCCTGGTCATCCGCCACCCCCACCTGCTCACCTGCCTGCTTGGAGGCCTTGCCCAGCGTCCCCTTCACAGTCCTGCAGTGGGAGTTGTCGCCGCCACAGACCCCACATTTGTCATCTGCCTTCATGGACCCCACTTCCTTGTCACAGCCGACGGGCTGAAATCAGAGATGGGGTCAGCAAAAGGAGGCTTCCACATCCGCACTGCCACATGCGGGTCGGCAGCCCCTGGCCCCCTCTCCAGTCCCCAGACATGTAAGGACCGTAGACTGGGAGGCATTCCTGGACAGGACTCTGCCACAAACATGCTATGTGACACAGTCAAGCTCTGAAACCTAGCCACGCCTCTCTCCTTGAATGAGGCTGGGCAGGGACCCCTTTCCAGCAGCATCCCAGAGTTATGCTGAGGACAGAGGTGTCGTGGGCGGGGAAGGTGAGGTGATGCCTGTCTTCCCAGGGACCAGAAGCAGGGGGAGGCGCTGCAGCCCTCCAGTCTCCTGGGGCAGGCAGAGGGCGGCTTGTCCAGAGGGGGCCACCTACCACACACTCGCCGCGGGCACAGACACTGTACAGGTCCCGGTAGCTGCAGCGAGTCCCATCATGGACCACCTGGTTCATGAAGACCACGTCCCCTGTGTCCTCTGACTGGCAGATCAGTTCACATTTCTGGGCATCTGTGGGGAAACGGAACACACTGAGCCGGCGGGGCTCCCAAAAGTGGGCTGGCCTAGGCCGACACGAGCGCGTGGCCGGAACAGGAAGTCCCAGGGGCCAGCTCTGGGCAATGCAGGGAGAACTAGGTGTGGAGCTGGGCATAAAATCCCTGCTATGGCACTTAGGAGCCATGTGACTTTGGGTAACTTATCTGACCTCTCTGAATCTCAGTGCCTTATTTATTATCCCCATCAGTAAAATGCCACATCACGCTGTTAAGAGACAGCAAGTGATAAAACAACAACAATTAGCCAACACTTAATGAAAGCTTACTATGTGCCAGACTTTGAAAACCTTTATACACTCTTGACGTACAACTTTAAATGCTTTTTGTGAATTAGCTAATTTAAACCTCTCAATACTCCCCAGGAAGTATGTTCTAGCATTACAGAGGAGGAAACCAAGGACCACAGAGGTTAAGGAACTTGCTCAGGGTCATTCAGCCACCAGGAAGTGGCAGAGCCAGGATTCTAACCCAGGCTGTCTGGTCTGGGCCAGACTCTGCTCTGATCTCTACATACACATCACCAGTCACACATATGATAGTGAATCTCAACATGTCTGTGAACAGTGGTCTGGGTTTGGGCTTACAAAATGGAGCAGCAGTGACGGAAGGAAGGAGGTCCTTTCCGGAGGTCCTTTCTAGTTTTAACAATCAAATGTTCTCTGTCTAGGCTATTAATGTCCTATAAAAGCAGGTTCCGGAGAACATATAAACATTTGCTGCGTTTCTTAGAAAAAGGGAGATTGGGGTTTAGCTAACTTCCTGGAATTTGTGTAAAAGTCCTGGGAAAACCCAAAGTCCAACTGTCCCATTGACCTTGCAGCCCTTCTCCACCCCGTGTTACAGCAGCCTGTGTGGGTTCTGGATGGATCTGCAAAGCTTCCAAAGCAAAATTTGTCAGGAACCATCTGGCTCCTGGCTCCTCAACCCTAAGGTCCCTGTTGCCCAGTGACATCAAGTCCCAGCACTCAGGACTTGAGTCTAGAGTCCCAACATCCAGTATCATTTTGGATCTCACACACAGGAGCAGCCATACTTCCAGTGGAACCCGGGCCAGGGGCCAAGGGGTAGGGAGGTTTCACCCTCCCAAAGGCAAGACCCTGACCAATACACCTCAAGCAAGTGGGTTTCCAGGCAGCCCCGAAAGCCAGCCAACAGTGGCATGGAGGTGGCAAGCTCCCCAGACTAGGGGGAGTCTAAGCAGGGAGGAGGCACTCCCTGCAAGCATGTCCTGGAGGAGTCTGGGCACTGGCAGGCAACACACAGGCCCTCTGAGGTCCCTTCCAACTTGAAGACTCTCATTCTAAATGAGAGCTGAAGAAGGGAGGGTCTTGCAATGGATACTTTGAGGGCTATGAGGAGGCCCTGAGCTCAGGAGAGCAAAGGCCATTCTTATCAGTACTGCCTGAGGCTGAGGGCTGGGTGGTAGGGGGTGAGCCTCAGGTCGTGGAAGGACCATGGAGAGGCTGGCCAAGCAAGGGAGATTGAGAGGACGGCTGACGGTCCTTCCAGCCTGAAGGCACTAAGCTGGCGTGAGTCCCAGCCCTTCACTGGCTTCTCTCTGCCGCCATGAGTTACTGTTGTTCAATCACTAAGTCATGTCCGATTCTTTGAGATTCCATGGACTGCAGCACACCAGGCTTCCCTGGCCTTCACTCTCTCAGTTTGCTCAAATTCATGCCCATTGAGTCAGTGATGCTAACCATCTCATCCTCTGCCCCTACAAGAGACATCACTAAAAAAGCTCCAAAACAGATAGGCACTGGCTTGGCCCCAAAATTCTGACCCTCTGCATGAGTCCCACGGCCTGTGTCTAGGGCAGTTTGGAGGGGCTCAGTGGGAGGATCCCACAGGTCCCATTGACCTGACTTTCCAATCATTTTCATTAATGCCTGAAACAGTAGTATCAGTAAAAACCTAAAAACATGGTCAGTAATAGCACTGAACTTCTCTGGACACTGGTGATGCAAGGCGAGGAACGCCTGCACCTGTACAGGGCCTTCTGCACACGGCAGGACATGTTTGAAAGCACCCGCCCCGCCACCAGCCCTGCCGCCAGCCTCAATGGTACTTCTGGGCCAAGTGACCCCTGCTTAAGAAAGTGCCCTCGCATCAGCCAGGAAAGAGCATAAGAATTCAAATCCAGGATGATTTTCATGACGATGGTGGGCCCCCAATGTATACAGTGCAAAGGTCTGCGCAAAGGCATGGGGCACACCTGCCAACTGCAATGCCCCTTTGGGTGCCACCACTGTCCCTCCGTCTCCACTGGTGGGCCAGGCATGGAAGGCCCTGTCTGGGAAGATAAGGACCGAGCAGGTGCCCAAGGCCACGGGGCGGGAGGTGGAGGGAACAGGGCCCCACTCACCATCGTCTGGCTCATAGGGGATCCAGCTGTGCTTGGCATTCTGGTGGACATAGTAGGAGTTGCGCTTGGCACACTGCTGGGCCCGGAAGTCCTCGTAGGGCCCCGGACACTCCTCGCTGTTGCAGACCTGGTACTGGAACATGGGCCCTGAGCACATGCGGCCTCCGTAAGCTGGGCTGGGACAGGCATAAAGAGACTGTGCTGGCTGGAAAGGCTGGACGGGTGGCAGGCTTTCCCATAGCCACCTGGGTGGCTCAGCTCTTTCGAGGAGCATAAAAAGGGGCCCCACTAACTTGGAAATTAGCGGGGAGCCCCACTGTGAGGGCTGCTGAGCTCAGAGTCTTCTGGTCCCTTCAGGCATATGCCACCTATTTGTGTGTTTGTGTGATCAGAAGAAGAGAGAATGAAAGAAAGAAACGGGGCAAGAGATGGGGTAGAGAGGAGGAAGACAAGAGGAAAAGACTAACCGCTCCAACCAGCCTGGAAGAGAAATCAGTCTTACTCATGTGCGCATATTCTTTCACCCGTTACACAGGCCTGACACACAGTAGGCCCCCAACACACGACTCAACTGCTCTCATTTGCATCCACTTCCATTTAATATCACCATAAGCTAAGGAGTGGTAAAGGAGACTTGGGTTTGGAGTCAAAAGATCTAGCTGAATCTACACCCAAGTCTTGCTACGCCTTAATTTCCCCTTTCAAGGAGGGACCATAACACCTCTTATTTTATCTACCTCCTGGTGTGTCTGTGAAGAATAAATTTTTAAAATGTATCTTTAAGCAGTCTGTACTCTCGTGCCCATTAAGTTAAAAGGATTCGGTAAGATTACGGGTACAAAGTATTCAAGTGAACGGGGTCACTGGAACTCTGTACAGAGGTGCTGGGAGGGTTATGTGGGTTTATGCACAGGAGTGCCGAGCACCCCACCTGGCACAGAGAAAGTGGTCCATACCCTGGAATAATTAGAACAGAGGCTGTCCTTCATTAGCGCTTAAACTGTGCTGGGGAGAAAACACATAATATTTCATTTAAGCCTCATAAAAGAAAAATAGTTATTTCAGAGCAGTTTAATAAACAGGAGCTTCGATCAAGGAAATAACTATGTGCCATGACCGGGAGGTGGTTTATCCAGAATGGGCACTGCTGGCCCTTTCTCTAACCTAGCTTTCATACCCCCAACAGACTGAAGTTACAAGGCTGTTCTGTTTGGCTCCTACTTGTAAAGGGTCAGTACAGCCATCTGACATGGGAACAGGCTGCTCCAGGGGGCACTGAGAGTCCCATCCCTGGAGGTATACACACAGCAGAGTAGGAAGGACTACTCCCAAAGATGCTGGAGAGAAAATGACCACCACTGAGTCTCGGTGATCCTAGGACCCTGCCGTTCTGAGGTCCCCATCACATCACTCATTGCTGTGAGGGCTAGGCTGGCCCCATAGAGGTTCTGTATCCCTGGTTCCTGGGACCAGCAGACCCACAGGGCCAGACTGGGCAGCCCTCAGCTCCCATGAAGCTGTTCTAAGCAGGCTGCATCAGCTTGGGAGATGGAGGCCATAAAGAGCTGGTGCTCAGAGGTACCGAAACCACTGGAGGGGAACCCCATGGAGAGGATAAAAGGGAGAAACGGATTGCTCCCCCAGGATGCTGAAAAATGGAGAGGGGGAGGTAAGGAGAGGATCTGACATTAGAAAGAGATAAGAAAAATTGAAGGAAGTTTTGCTTCATGTAGTAGGAAACAGACTTGGGGAATTTATTCTCCTAAAACATGGCTAGTGAACAGTGTTTTTTCAAAGTTTAGCTGGAGGATCAGGGTCACAGAATGGCTTGTTAAACTGACCAAGCCTCGGGCCCACCCAGACTCTCTGCACATGAGATATTGAGAATCACCGGCTCAGACCCGTTCTCAGATGTCAGACCCAATGGGAGATGTCTGGCTGAGGTGGAAGTGATTTGGTTCCTGCAACAATTTTGGGTCCTCATCCACTGGAATATGTTGCCACCTGCAGGGGACCTTTTCTTGGGCCCTGCCCCCCCGTGCCTCCCCCTCCAAGCCCCTCAGGCCCCTGCCCTGCCCACCTCAGCAAAGTGCACTCACGGGGGATTGTCACAGCTCCGGCTACGGGATCGAACCCCGCCCCCACAGGACCGTGAACACGACCCGAACTTGGTCCAGGAGCTCCAGCCTCCATCCTGGCCATAAGTCTGCTCCGGCGACTTCCAGATGCAGTGACCTTTGAAGCACCACTGGGATGGAGCAGAGGGTGTGAGGTCACCCTGGAGCCACTGCCATAGAAAGTGCCCAACTGGGTACTGTGGGTGAGCTCAGAGAAAGGGATGCTAAGAGCACCAGCCTCGGGGTCACACGGAATCCAATGCCTACTATGAGCTGAATGACCCTCAGCAGAGAATATCCCTTTCAGAGCCTACTCCTCAGCTGGGCAGTGGGGATAACAGCACTCGCCCCCAGGGCTGTTGTGAGCAGTCACACACAGCCCTCTAATAACAGCAGGTGATATAATAATGATGACGAGAGCAGCAATTATTTGGTTTACCACCCCCAGAGGCACAAAGAGCTGATAAGGGAGAGAAGACATAATCTTCCCACACAATCTAGAGTTGACCTTGGCTCTGGACCTCGAAATCACCATCTGGGACCCCGAGCAGGTATGTTCATAGGAGGGAAGCCAGCTACCCGGGAGGTCCAGCCACACAGTGCAGGGCGTATGCCTCAAGTTCAAGAAGCCCGGGTTTGAATCCTGGCTTGGCCATTACTAGCTGTGTGTGGCTTTGGCAGAGCTTCACCTTGCTGAACCTCGGTGTACTTGCCTGGTAAAGGAGGCTGTTCTCAGAACTGAAGGCAACCACACTCACTAAGGCCCCAGCACAAGGCCAGGTACAAAGGAGAGCTCAGCCTAGGTTAACGCCCGTCCCTCCTCCTGCAGGGCCATAGGTAAGACATACAGGAAAGCCGTCCAGGTCATTTGCAAGAGAGAACTCAGTGTTTCTCAGCCTCAGAGTCACTAGGGGAACTTTTAAACTCCGGATGTCTCAGCTTCACCCCCAGACTGAGTCAGACTCTGTAGGGATAGAGATTTTTAAAAGAAGCTCCACCCATCTGTGAAGGGACAGACCCTTTACAGATGCGAGTCTGCAGAGGGCCAAGGGTGAAGGACAGAGAACGGGCTGGTGGGGGCAGTACCCTCCTTCTTCCCAGCGCCCTCATTTGCTTTGACAGGACTCCTAACTTCACAAGAAGCCTAGGAGAGGGACGTGCCTGGTCAGAGGACGGCCTAAGGTCACCACACAGAGCTGCGGAGAGAGGCAGGGCCAGCGAAAGAGCAGAGGTGGGGTTTCAGAGCTCAGCTCAAGACTCTCAGAGCCGGGGACCCCTGAACAACTGCCCCCCCTGCTAATCACCCTCTGTGTGACCTCCACAAGTTCCCTAACCAGCCTCAGCCTCACTCTCCTCATCTGTAAAATGGGAGTAAACATGCCTGCTGATGCACTATGAGACAAGGCCAAACTTGCTCTCTGTAGAAGCCAAAGACTGTGGTCCCAGGGAGGAGAAGGGGTGTGTGTGAGTTCATGTGAGGACTCCACACCCATCTGCCTGCACGCAAGGCTCACTCTTGTCCCACACTCCCACGCCGCCCTGGCCACCATGCATTCACATCCACACTGGGCGGAGGCGCAGGTCCCCCTGGGGCCCAGCACCCAGGAAGGCACCCTGCCTGCAGCCCCAGCCCACAGCTACCTTGCCTGGCGCGCACTCAGTCCCGTCCAGTGGCGGCCCCTTCTTGGTCTTGCAGAAGTACGGGTTGTCGGGGTGGCTGCACCACAGCTGCTTGCAAGCCTCGAAGGTCCTGAACTGCAGGGCAAGGGGGACAGGGTCACCGGGCTGGACTGGTCCTCCAGCTCTGGCAAGTGGTCCAGGGGAACCAACAGTGACAGAGAGGGGGCAGGTTGTGGGTGGGCGCTGGGGCCAAACACTGCCAGGGAGGCAGGAGGGGCCCATCCAACCAGAGCCCCACACGTCCACCAGCTCAACTCCACCCCAAGTGCCAGTGGCCTCCAGCAACCCCACCGAGAAGAAGGCGCCAGCCACAGCCCACACGCCTTCCAAGGCCTCCCTCCTTGCCTTGCAGAGGCCAGTCTGTCACCGAGCAGGGACCAGGGTTTGAGGCTGTGGGGAGGCTGAGTCTGCTGATGCCCCCTGAGCTCTGTGCCTGTGGGGAGCTTGGAGGGAGCTGCCAGTCTAGCCCAGACCCTGCAGCACCCAGACAAGGTCAAGACTATCTCCCTCTCATATAAGGTTGGGGTGATGGTTTAGTCGCTAAGTCATGTCCAACTCTTGCGATCCCACGGACTATAGCCTGCCAGACTCCTTTGTCCACGGGATTTCCCAGGCAGGAATACTGGAGGGGGTTACCATTTCCTCATATAAGGCTGGTAACCTTATATTTCACATTGTCTAGGAAAGCCTCAATCTCCTTTTCTCTCTCATCCCCTGCCAGCCAGACTCATGTCCTACACACACAGCCTCTGGGCATTGAAATCCCATTTCCCAGCTGCTTCTCCACCCTCAAAGTGGAGACCAGGTACCCCAGTGTGGCCTGGGCTGTGCACAAGATTGCCACACACAGGGCCTTCAGGTCCTGCAGAACTGAGGAGGGGGCTGCGTTCCTGGATGCGAGAGGTATGACGTACTCAAGGCACCAAGGCCTGATCCCTTGGGACATCCCCCTTGCCCTGGGATGTCCCCTTCTCTGAGCCTCTGCCTGGGCCCTGCTCAGTGACTGTTTGATTCTCCCCTGGGGGGCTCAGCTGATTGCCAGGCTCCAGGCTCTCCCTGCCTTGTCCTGCATGGGAGGACAGGGCTCTGCTCCCTTGTATCTATCATCTCAGGCACAGGGCAGAGGATGAAGGGAGCATGTAAATGACCCCCTGGAGAGAGATTACGTGGGACAGAGGAGAACTTCACCAGGGTGGGACGTCTGCCCCAAACATCCTGCCAAACATCCAGACAGCTGCTGCTGCTACTGCTAAGTCACTTCAGTCGTGTCCAACTCTGTGTGACCCCATAGACAGCAGCCCACCAGGCTCCCTCATCCCTGGGATTTTCCAGGCAAGAACACTGGAGTGGGTTGCCATTTCCTTCTCCAATGCATGAAAGTGAAAAGTGAAAGGGAAGTCGCTCAGTCGTGTCCGACTCTTCGCGACCCCATGGACTGCAGCCTACCAGGCTCCTCTGTCCATGGGATTTTCCAGGCAAGAGTACTGGAGTGGGGTGCCATTGCCTTCTCCACCAGACAGCAGAGGGTGGCAACTATTTCTCTACCAGCCCAGAGCTAGTACCTGATCTGACACACGGGCCACCTGGCAGATAAACGCCCCCAGTGACCAGCCTGGCCCGCCAGGACCCCATCGGTGCCCCACCCTGTCCCCATCCTTCCAGGCATTTTCTAGCCCCCACACACACTGTCTCCCCACCCCTCCATGGGGCTGGATGTGGTGGGGACATAGCAGAAGGTGGCAGGGCCTAGACCCTGGTCATCCTGTATCCCCCTACAGTGGCTCCGTGAATGACCAGCCTGGGACCCAGGAGGCTGGTCTGGCATCCCAGCTGGCAGAGGCCATGGGAACTCACCGCCGAGCAGGTGTGGTACCCGGTGCCAAAGTCGAAGCGACACTGCTCGTCCATTGAGTAGTCAATGCCAGGCAGCTCCGGGGGCTGGGGCCAGGCAGGCGCAAAGGGGTCGTCAAGGAGACAGTCGTAGGAGCTGCGGGCAGAGGCAGGGAGTGAGCCGGGCAGGGCAGGAAGGCCCCATCTCTCCCTTCCCAGAGGAGGGCGCGGGAACCACGCTGGGAAGGGCTGCAGGGATGCGCCTGCTGCCCCGTGCTGGTGCTGCACTCTCCAGGGAAAATGGACCACCCCACAGGTGCCCCTGCTTCCACTCACGACCATGTCTGGGCTCCAAGGCAAGGCCACCAGGACCAGCCTCAGGCACACAGCTCGTGGCTTTCTTAGAGGGCCCATTCACCCACATTACAGAGTTCACGCCATGGCCCAGAATAAGGGCTGGCTCCCAGACAGCTTGAGGGCTCACTGCACTGAGAGACGAAGACAAATCAGCCCACCGTGTGGGACATACGCTGGGCCCCGGCCGATCGCTGCAGAGGTTAATGACAATATCTCTGCCGGCACCTACCCAACCCAAATCCACTTTGCGCCCATCCGTGGCCTTGAGCTCCCAAATCCAACACTCGTCTTGGGCCTCCACATCCCCGGAGGCCCAGGAACTGACCAGCAAAGCTGGACTGGAGCATATGTCAGGGGCGGGATGGTGCTCTGAGGGGAGATGATGGGGGAGGCGGAGAGGCAGAGGGCGGAGGTGACCTACGGGAGGTAGCGGCTGAGCTCCAGCTTGCTGCAGCGAGACCAGTGGAAGCGGTGGAAGGCGGCCTGCACCAGGGGCGCCATGACACTGCCCAGGCTGGTCTCATCCGCACAGCCGTTCGCCTGGCCGTCGTGCTCCATGCCGAGCCTGGAGGTAGGGGAGCAGAGAGGGCAGTCCTGAGTCACACCCGGGAGCCCACCCCTGGGAAGACGAGCAGGTGGGCTGGAGACTCTGCCCTCACCAGGCTTCAGACTGTGCCTTTTGGCCTCAGTTTCCCCACTGTGCAGTGGGGAGAGCTACCCCACTGGATGGAAGCTGAGGCCCCACATTGCCCCTCAATCGGGCTGAGCTCATTCTGCCCTCCAGCCCCCTCCTCAAACCCTCCCTAACGTCCTCGCAGGGTCTGAAAACAGCTCAAGCCCCACTCTGGCCCCAGGATACCCTTCCTGGCCACCCTGCCCAGGGGCTGTCTGCCCAGAGCAGGGCCACCTGCACCACGGTTAACAACTTGCACACCATGCACTGTCCTCCCTCCAAACCTGGGGCCTCGTGCACAAGGACCAGTTTCATTCTGTTCAGTATACTTGGCTTACAGCGCCCTCCCTGTGTACCAGCCTCTTTAGCTTCTTCTAGACCTGGCCTTACAGAGCTATATGTATGGTACCCACCTGTCATAAAGATAGTTTAAATGTAAACGTTTGCTCTTTATAGTTAGTGTGCATGCTAAGTCGTATCAGTCATGTCTGATTCTTTATGACCCCATGGACTGAAGCCCGCCAGGCTCCTCTGCCCAAAGGATGCTCCAGGCAAGAATACTGGAGTGGGTTGCTCTGCCTTCCTCCAGGGGATCTTCCCAACGCAGGGATCGAACCCGCCTCGCTTACATCTCCTGCACGGGCAGGTGTGTTCTTTACCACTAGCACCATCTGGGAAGCCCTTTAGAGTTAGTATGTAACACCGAAGCCCAAAGGTTCTACATTCTTACACGTTCCCAGACGTCTGCATCTGGCCTTGACCACTAGACAGACACACGGCCTCTAAGCTTGACCTTGTCTCTCTGTAGGCAGTGGCTCTGTGAGTGGAGAGCGCCCCCTGCATACAGGAAGACACACTCCTGGCTCTAGAAAGTGTGGTACCCGGTGCCAAAGTCGAAGCGACACTGCTCGTCCATTGAGTAGTCAATGCCAGGCAGCTCCGGGGGCTGGGGCCAGGCAGGCGCAAAGGGGTCGTCAAGGAGACAGTCGTAGGAGCTGCGGGCAGAGGCAGGGAGTGAGCCGGGCAGGGCAGGAAGGCCCCATCTCTCCCTTCCCAGAGGAGGGCGCGGGAACCACGCTGGGAAGGGCTGCAGGGATGCGCCTGCTGCCCCGTGCTGGTGCTGCACTCTCCAGGGAAAATGGACCACCCCACAGGTGCCCCTGCTTCCACTCACGACCATGTCTGGGCTCCAAGGCAAGGCCACCAGGACCAGCCTCAGGCACACAGCTCGTGGCTTTCTTAGAGGGCCCATTCACCCACATTACAGAGTTCACGCCATGGCCCAGAATAAGGGCTGGCTCCCAGACAGCTTGAGGGCTCACTGCACTGAGAGACGAAGACAAATCAGCCCACCGTGTGGGACATACGCTGGGCCCCGGCCGATCGCTGCAGAGGTTAATGACAATATCTCTGCCGGCACCTACCCAACCCAAATCCACTTTGCGCCCATCCGTGGCCTTGAGCTCCCAAATCCAACACTCGTCTTGGGCCTCCACATCCCCGGAGGCCCAGGAACTGACCAGCAAAGCTGGACTGGAGCATATGTCAGGGGCGGGATGGTGCTCTGAGGGGAGATGATGGGGGAGGCGGAGAGGCAGAGGGCGGAGGTGACCTACGGGAGGTAGCGGCTGAGCTCCAGCTTGCTGCAGCGAGACCAGTGGAAGCGGTGGAAGGCGGCCTGCACCAGGGGCGCCATGACACTGCCCAGGCTGGTCTCATCCGCACAGCCGTTCGCCTGGCCGTCGTGCTCCATGCCGAGCCTGGAGGTAGGGGAGCAGAGAGGGCAGTCCTGAGTCACACCCGGGAGCCCACCCCTGGGAAGACGAGCAGGTGGGCTGGAGACTCTGCCCTCACCAGGCTTCAGACTGTGCCTTTTGGCCTCAGTTTCCCCACTGTGCAGTGGGGAGAGCTACCCCACTGGATGGAAGCTGAGGCCCCACATTGCCCCTCAATCGGGCTGAGCTCATTCTGCCCTCCAGCCCCCTCCTCAAACCCTCCCTAACGTCCTCGCAGGGTCTGAAAACAGCTCAAGCCCCACTCTGGCCCCAGGATACCCTTCCTGGCCACCCTGCCCAGGGGCTGTCTGCCCAGAGCAGGGCCACCTGCACCACGGTTAACAACTTGCACACCATGCACTGTCCTCCCTCCAAACCTGGGGCCTCGTGCACAAGGACCAGTTTCATTCTGTTCAGTATACTTGGCTTACAGCGCCCTCCCTGTGTACCAGCCTCTTTAGCTTCTTCTAGACCTGGCCTTACAGAGCTATATGTATGGTACCCACCTGTCATAAAGATAGTTTAAATGTAAACGTTTGCTCTTTATAGTTAGTGTGCATGCTAAGTCGTATCAGTCATGTCTGATTCTTTATGACCCCATGGACTGAAGCCCGCCAGGCTCCTCTGCCCAAAGGATGCTCCAGGCAAGAATACTGGAGTGGGTTGCTCTGCCTTCCTCCAGGGGATCTTCCCAACGCAGGGATCGAACCCGCCTCGCTTACATCTCCTGCACGGGCAGGTGTGTTCTTTACCACTAGCACCATCTGGGAAGCCCTTTAGAGTTAGTATGTAACACCGAAGCCCAAAGGTTCTACATTCTTACACGTTCCCAGACGTCTGCATCTGGCCTTGACCACTAGACAGACACACGGCCTCTAAGCTTGACCTTGTCTCTCTGTAGGCAGTGGCTCTGTGAGTGGAGAGCGCCCCCTGCATACAGGAAGACACACTCCTGGCTCTAGAACATGTGGAAGTATTGGCTGCCAGCGCAGGAAGGGCCCTCGGAGATTCCCCCAGTGCCAGCCTCTGTGCTGCAGCTGAGGAAATGAAGGCCCCAGAGAGGAGGTGCCACCCGCTCGGCGAAAGGCAGGGCTGGGCTGAAACCGTGGGGGCAGGCAGATGCAGAGAGGGGCACGGCTGACCATGGGCGGCAGGCTTGCCCTCGCAGCTGGCCCACTCCTTCCCATGTCCTTCCAGCTGCAAAAAGTGGCCCTTAGTCTATGCCTTGGCTGGGGACAGGCAAGCTGGGGGCGCGTCCCTTAGCTCTGCCCTGTGGCCAGACAAGGCCAGGAGGCGTGACGGTGACAGTTGTGCGTCACCGCTGGACACTGGATGGTGGATTGTTTTCTCCCAGCACGTAGCATCTTGCATGCTTTTGTGTCCCGTTCTCCACGGAAGCCCTATTTCTAGAACAGGGCCTGGCACACAACAGGTGTTCAAGAAATACTGGTTGACTGAATGAATGAATCCACTCTAAACCAGGGCTGTGGGAGACCAGAGGTGGCCGAGGATCACGTAGGCCAGCCACCAGCCTGGCCCGAGTCCCGGATCTACACGCACCTGTTTAAGGTGGACTCTGGCCAGCACTCCACATGCGGGCAGCAGGGAGGGTCTCGAGGGGTGACTGGACGGAGGGACAGAGGCCACCCAGAGAGCACAATGCTGCCTCTGAGGGGACACTGCCACCGAGCTGCCAAAGGCAGGGCCACCTCTGGTCTCCCACAGCCCTGGGACTTGGGGGCTGGGCCCAAGGCAGACCCAGAATTGCTCTCCGGGCCCCGGGGCTCCCTCCCACTCAGGGCAGCTCCTCTGGCATCTCCCAGGAGCCTGGGATGGGACTCAGAACTAGGACAAAACCTCCCATACCCACAGACCTCCTTGGAGCTCAAGGCACAGCCCACCCCCTTGGGGCCACTTACACGTGGCCGGTCTCATGGGCCACCACAAAGGCTGAGGAGAAGCCGTCTTCGTGGTTGAGGGCACAGCTTCTCAGGGGGTGGCACATGCCGGTGACAGGCGCATACCCTGCCGGGGACGGGGAGAGAGGGCAGAGAGAGGTCACACGCAGGTGAGGTGGGACGCAACGAGGTCTGTGCTGAGCCAGCCACTGCAGGCACGTCTGGATCGGGTCACTGCCAGAGGGTCCCGGGAGGGAGAAGGATTCTTGCAACGTCTCACCCTGTATGTATGCAGCTGCAGTATGGCACCTGGGCCAAGCTGCCCCCGCATCCTTCTCTCCTGGCCTGCGGCTCCTCGTGCCTGTCAGCCCCTCCTCTAAACAAGGCAGCGTACCCAAGCCTGCACACACCCAACTTCCAAGCTGCAGCCTTCCAGCCAGCCAGTCGGTCAGCTGACAAGCTCCACACATCTGTGCAGTGTGACAGCTGGCAGGGTGTTAGACGCTATGGGGAGAACAGAGGAATCAGGTGCCAGCCCTCACCCCCTTCCTACAGCACATCCACACCCATGAGGGGCAGACAGTTTTGCAGGCAGACCAGGGTCAGGAGGTTACTTAGGGGTGGACCTGGAGGGCTGAGTTCCAGGAGCTCTGAGGGATGTGTGGGGATGACTGGGAGTCATCCAGGGAATGGGTCTAATGGAAGGGGTTGAGGGGACCAGGGAATGATTTATGAGGGGCCTAGAGCTGGGGCTGAGGGAGAGGTGAGAGATTCTGGGGAGGTGGGGGTGGACACGCGGAGGGGAGGACATGGGCAGAGTGAAGACACGACTGTGTAGGCCTCAGGAGACACAGGCAGTGCAGGGGGCCAGCACACGGTAGCCACGGCGAGGCCAGCACTGGCTGAGCGGCTCTGTGTGAGAGGCCTATGATCCAGGGGGCTGCGTGCCCGCCTCCCCAGCCCGTAATCGGCTGGGAGGGCAGCCTGGGCTGGGGAAGACCTCTGAAGAGGGGGCAATGGCAGAGAACGCTCCCTACCCTGGGCTTTCGGCCAGCCAGGACCAGACAGCTATTCTCTGTCTTCAGAACTGCCAAAATCCTTTCCTGAGATGGTCCTGGGGGTATAGACGTTTCTGGGGTCCTGCCGGTCCTGGAGGTCTGGATATGCTCAACAGCACATGTGAGTACACACATGTGTGGGTGTCGGTGTGCACATGTGTCTGGGCAGGAGTGCACATTTGTCTGTACATGTGCGTGTCAATCTGTGTGTGTACAAGCTCGCCGTGGGGATTTCAGGGATTCAGACAAGCAGCCGTTTGGGGTACAGGCTGACCCTCTTCTAGCACCAGACCAGAAAACACTAAGACATCTTCAACTTGGTACCTGGAGATCCAGTCTGAGTTTCAGCTCTGTCACCTCTCTGCAGTGGGGCCTGGGCAAACCTTGTTGCCACTCTGGGCCTCAGTTTCCCCTTACAAAAAGCTAGGGGCGGGGGGAGGTGATCCAAGCTTCCTGAGTTTGCAGAGGGCACTCAGCCAGCCTCTATCACAGACACTGCATGCATCCCTCGGGCCTTTTAGCAGCCTGGGAACAGAGGATGGCAAATATACTACTATTTCCTCCACTCCACAGTGGGAAGAGTTCTGGGGATGAGTAAGCTCAGCTCACTGGGCTGCGGAGTCATGGATCAGCAAAGAAAGCAGAGCCTTCCTTCCAGAAGTCCAAATTGGCCCTGTCGCAGGTTCCCCATGGCCAGCTTCTGAAGACGGAAGGATACAGTGTGGGCAGGATTACCTTGAAGGTCACTGAGACCCTTGAGCAGCCAGGTCCCAGGACGGTGAGCACAGGGCCAGAGCCTGATGCCCAGCCAACTGCAGTTTCAACCAGAGCAGCAGAGACCAGAGCAGGACCCCTTCACTCTCCCTGGTTCCTAAGGAACCACTGCAAAGCTTGCCCACCTGTCCAGCCAGGTCCCAAGGATCTTTTGGTTGAGAAAAATTCGTCCTCCTAGGGTGGCCCCAGAGACAGCCTCGGCCCTGGCCCTGCAGCTGCACACACCTGGCCATGGCAAATACAGTACCTTGCATACCTGAGGGCCCGAAGTCCTGCCGAGTGAGGAAGACGACGTGATCGTGGTGCTCTGCGTGGCCAGGGTCCTGGCGCTGCTGAGAGTGGGCCCAGCGACACACCTGCTCCAGGCTGCGAGAGGGGTTCCCACGCTCGATCAGGCTCAGTGACTGTGGCGCCAGAGAGCAGGGTGGTTGGTCAGATCCCACAGACCACAACAGGCTCCCATCAGCAGGGGACACCGAGGCCCGAGTGATAGCAGCGCCTTCCCCAGGGTCACTGATTCTGGCTGCCCACCCTGCTTCAGGGAGCGTTCCGGTGCGAAGCCCCGTGCCAGGACCCCTATCTGCTGAGAACTGATGATCTCTGATCCCTCGACAGTCAGGTGCTGTTCTGAGCCTTTCCTCCCTACATTCGTTGTCACTTAATTTTCACAGTAGCCTCTAGAGGAAAACTCGGTTTTCACTCGCACATGGGGGAGAACAAGCAACAGAGCCAGGGGCCCAACCCTCGCAGGACTTATCTTGGTCACTGTCACCTCTCCAAGCCCCACTTTCCCCATCGATTCAAGGAGTGGGACCTCCAGGTATCGGGACCAAGGATTGTCCATTTATCTGACTGGAGGGAAATTGGAAGTCCCACTTATCAACCCCAGATGCCTCTGCCACTGAGACCTCATGGTCTCTGGGCTCTGATTCTGGAAATAAAATGTTTCCTAGACACTGCTCCCCCTTCCCAACACCCTAGTGTGTCTGATGCTCTTGCCTCACACCCCATCTACTTCCCAATCCTGCCTGCTGACAAAGTGGTTTACCTGTCGGTAGCCAACCATGATCAAGCGGACAAGGGCGATGTTTATGTGGACCCCCAGAGACTCATCGTGGTAAATCTCATCCACCTGCAAGAAGAGACGAGTGTATGGTGTTGGGAAAAGCCAGTGTTCATTAAAGGCCCACTGACTACCAGGTACCTGACATGTTATCCTACCTCATCCTGATCATGGCCTTATCCAGCAGGCATTTCCATCCTCAGATGAAGAAACTGAAGCAGAGGGAGGCAAGAGAAGCTGCCCAAGGACACACAGCTAATGAGCTGCAGAGCTGGGACTCAAATCCTGGCTGGCTGTATTCCAACACTGAGCTCTCTCCATAAAGCCAAAGTGGGAAGTGACCTGTTCTCAAACCCAGCAACTCAGACTCTCATCTTTTTATATCTCTGAAAAGCCCTTTCAGAAACGCCACTTAGCTCAGGTCACTCATCCTCACAGCCTTGTTTACCTTTCCCGTGACCCCTGGCATCATCTGTTTGCCCTGTAATACCTGGGCACTCCTCTAGAGCAAATCCAGGGGGAAAGTGCTCCAGGGCCTTGGACCAGAAGCTTTAGCATCACTTGGAGCTCAGTAAAAATGCAGTCTTGGGCCCACCTCCTGAATCAGAGTCAGAGTTGGAACGAGCTCCCCAGTGATTCTCAGGGGAATCACTGATTCTCAGGCATTGTCAAGTGTGAGGAGAGGAGCAGTGCATTGGATTACTCCCTTATCCCACAGGCTCAGGGACCTGTGGGGCAGTCCTGGCACAGTTCATCAAAGAACACAGCCCCTGTCCACTCGCCTGTTCAGGAAGTCCTGGAACCATGTCCATGACAGATGGACACCACTTCTGCTTGTCCATCTCCAAGGACAGGCAGCGCACCTGCTCCTAAAGCTGTCCATCTCCTGAGTGGTCCCACTAGACCACTCCAGCTTTTTTGTTTTAAATAACTTTTATTCCTGAATATAAAATATTTCACTCTAAAAACTTTGAAAAGCAACTACCCCGCCCCCCCAAAAAAAGAAAAGCAAAAAGTCAGAGGTGATCAGAGGTGGAATAGTAACATGAAGCTCACCTCCTCCCATGTACATCAAAAATACATCTACATGTGGAACGATTCTCACAGACTTTCTACCAAACGTTGGCAGAAGACTCCCAGCCTCTGAAAGAGCAAGACAGTCTCATGGAACTGGGCAGAACAAAGAAGAAAAAAAAAAACTGAGGAAGAAGTAGAACTGGACCTGTGCCCCTTGGAGGAAGCTATTAAAGAGGGAAGTTTCCTGCACCTGGGAAGTCCCCTCACCAGCAGGGAAGTCAGCTGGGACAGAGGGGGAGCTTTGGAGCCTCGGAGAATGCAGCAACTGGTTTGAAGCAGCTAGAATGGAAAGAAACCTGTACATACGGTCAGTACCATCACTCTGCACTCCCCAGCCTGAGACACGTGGCCACCAGTGTAGACAGGGGCTGGGTGCAGAAGCTTGGGCTTTGGAGATCGGACCTGGGGAGGGGACAGGGGTGGGCTATGAGCAAAGGGGCTAGAGTTTGGTGTGACCCATCTGAGGGTTTATGCAGAGGAGGCCTGGGCTGCCTTAGAGACCAGGTGCCACTGCGTGGCCAGTGCACAGAAAGAGAGACAACACTCACCATTACAGCCTTTTTCCCTACATGCGCTCTCAGAGGGCAGGACATTACCTACAGGGGCTCCAGGGGTGTGTGTGAGCTGCCATTATTGCTCCCCTCCACCCCTAGACTTCAGGCGCAGTCACATCCTCCCCAACACCTTGCCCCAGGCTTCAGGAGCTGTCTCAAGCCACTGCTTTCACCTCCCAGGCTCCAGACGTGGTCACAGACTCCCTCTGCTCCCATGGCGTGCTCCAGGGGCACATGTGAGCCGCCACTGCCACAGAGAACCCCATGACCAGGCACCAACTGCTACACCTGCACATCCCCATCAAGGAGATAATGGCCAGCGCACACCGAGGAAAGAGGCGACAGGCATCCCTACTAAAAACAACCCTTGCACCAAAAATAGCAAACCCACAGAAGCTACACAGGGATGTTCCCACATATAAATGGCCCTCTAAGACCACAGTAGACAATTGTTTCTTCTAAACTTGCAGAATAAGAGAAATATAAGCAAAATGAAGACACAGAAGAACCATTCCCAGCTAGACCAAGATAATTCCCCTGAAAGAACAAACAATAAAACAGACCTCTTGAGTCTAATAAACATTGACTTCAAAAAGGAGATACTGAATGAATTAAGAAAGGCTACTGACAGAAATTCAGAGTACTGTAAATAGGAACTAGAAACTATACAGAGGAACCAAGAAAAATAAAGCTCATTTGCTGAGATGAAAGTGAACTAAAGGCAATGAATAGCAGAATAAATAATGCAGAATAACAAATGAATAAGCTAGAAGACAGAATGATGGAAATCACCCAATAAAGACAGTAGGCAGAAAGCAAAATGAAAAAAAAAAATGAAAGCAATATAAAACAACCATGAGATAAAAGAAAACATGCCAACTGATACAAAATTGGGATTCTAAAAGGGGAAGAAAGAGAAAAGGGAATTAAAAATGTACTTGAAAAAATTATGGCTAAAAACTTGCAAACCAAAAGACAGAAACAGATATCCAGGTATAGGAAGCACAGAGGGTCCCAAACAAGGTAAACCCAAACATACTTATACAAAGATATAATAAGAATGGAAAAAGTTAAAGAGAGGATTCTAAAGGCAGTAAGAGAAAAGCACAGAATTAATTACAAGGGAATCCCCATAAAATTATGGCTAAAAACTTGCAAACCAAAAGACAGAAACAGATATCCAGGTATAGGAAGCACAGAGGGTCCCAAACAAGGTAAACCCAAACATACTTATACAAAGATATAATAAGAATGGAAAAAGTTAAAGAGAGGATTCTAAAGGCAGTAAGAGAAAAGCACAGAATTAATTACAAGGGAATCCCCATAAAGCCATCACCTGATTTTTCTACAGAAATATTGCAGACTAGAAGGGAGAAGCAAGATATATGCAAAGTCCTGAAAGGGAAAAAAATCTGCAATCTATAATACTCTACCTAACAATATTATCATTTAGAATAGCAGAGAGAAAAAATTTCTCAGATAAACAAAAACTAAAAGAATATAGCAACACTAAACTTTTCCAAAGGAAATATTAATAAGCCTTCTCTAAATAGAAAAGAAGTAAGAATATACAGGAAAGATGGGACTTCCCTGGTAGTCCAGTGGCTAAGACTCCATGCTCCCAAAGCAGGGAACCTGGGTTCAATCCCTGGTCAGGGAACTAGATCCCATATGCAGATGGCCAGCGCACACCGAGGAAAGAGGCGACAGGCATCCCTACTAAACACAACCCTTGCACCAAAAATAGTAAACCCACACAAGCTACACAGGGATGTTCCCACATATAAATGGCCCTCTAAGACCACAGTAGATAATTGTTTCTCCTAAACCTGCAGAATAAGAGAAATATAAGCAAAATGAAGACACAGAAGAACCAAGATAATTTCCCTGAAAGAACAAACAATAAAACAGACCTCTTGAGTCTAATAAACATTGACTTCAAAAAGGAGATAAGATACTGAATGAATTAAGAAAGGCTACTGACAGAAGTTCAGAGTACTGTAAATAGGAAGTAGAAACTATAGACAGGAACCAAGAAAAATAAAGCTCATTTGCTGAGATGAAAGTGAACTAAAGGCAATTAATAGCAGAATAAATAATGCAGAATAACAAATAAATGAGCTAGAAGACAGAATGATGGAAATCACCCAGTAAGGACAGTAGATAGAAAGCAAAATGAAAAAAAAAAAATGAAAGCAATATAAAACAACCATGAGATAAAATAAAACATGCCAACTGATACATAATTGGGATTCTAGAAGGGGAAGAAAGAGAAAAGGGGATTAAAAATGTACTTGAAGAAATTATGGCTAAAAACTTGCAAACCAAAAGACAGAAACAGATATCCAGGTATAGGAAGCACAGAGGGTCCCAAACAAGGAAAACCCAAACATACCTATACAAAGATATAATAAAAATGGGAAAAGTTTAAGAGAGGATTCTAAAGGCAGCAAGAGAAAAGCATAGAATTAATTACAAGGGAATCCCCATAAAGCTATCACTTGATTTTTCTACAGAAATATTGCAGACCAGAAGGGAGAAGCAAGATATATGGAAAGTCCTGAAAGGGAAAAAAATCTGCAATCTATAATACTCTACCCAACAATATTATCATTTAGAATAGAGGAAGAAAGAAAAAATTTCTCAGATAAGCAAAAACTAAAAGAATATAGCAACACTAAACTTATTCCAAAGGAAATATTAATAAGCCTTCTCTACATAGAAAAGAAGTAAGAATATACAGGAAAGATGGGACTTCCCTGGTGGTCCAGTGGCTAAGACTCCATGCTCCCAAAGCAGGGAACCTGGGTTCAATCCCTGGTCAGGGAACTAGATCCCATATGCTGCAACTAAGTCCCAGTGCAGCCAAATTAATAAGTAAATAAATATTTTAAAAAAAGAATATATAGGAAAGAGAAAATCACAATTGGAAAGCAAATCACCTAAATAAGATGGTACACATATTTTAAAAAGAAAAAAATTTCTGTGGAAGCAATGATAACCACAATTAACAGCAAAAGGATGAACATGAAGATGTAAAAAAGTTCATCAAAATCATAAAATGTGGGGGGAAGAGTTAGAAATGTTGATTTTTTTTTCATTTCTTAGAATGTGTTTAAGCCTATAAGACGAGAAGTCTAAGGCAAGTAGACATAGGATGGAGTTAATATACTTGAAAAAAAGGGTATCCACAAATCAAAAACATGCAATAGATTCACAAAAACTAAAAGGAAGAGAACATAAGTATAATACAAAAGAAAATCAACAACCCACAAAAGGAAAAACAAACAAAGGGATAGACAAGAAATATAAAATCAACAGGGAAACAAGATTTAAATGGCAATAAATACATATCTATTAATTCAAATGTCAATGGACTAAATGCTCCAGTCAAAAAATACAGACTGACAGACTGGATAAAAAAACAAGCGCTACAATATGCTGCCTACAAGAGACCTCACTCAGGGCAAAGGACACACATAGATTGAAAGTGAGGGGATAGAAAAAAGTATTTTTTGCAAACAGAAATTAAAAGAAAGTGGGGGTCACAACACTCATATCAGACAAAATAGACTCTAAAGCACAGACTATAAAGAAGGAAAGTATATAATGATAAAAAGATCAATACAAGGAGAGGATCTTACACTTGTCAACATATATGCACTTAATATCCAAGCTCCTAAATGTGTAAAACAAATAGTAATAGACTGTAAAACAAATACTAACAGACATAAATGGAAAAAAAGACAAGAAATGGTAGGAGATTTTAACACCCCATTCACATCAATGGACAGATCTAGACAAAAAATCAGTAAGACAGCACACATCCTAAATGATACAATAAAACACACTTAATGGATATTTTCAGGATATTACATCCAAAAAAAGCACAGAATATAGATTCTTTTCAAGTGCATATGGAACATTCTCTAGGATTGACCACATAAAAGGACACAAAACAAGCCTCAACAAATTTAAGGATATAGAAGTTATCTCAGGCATCTCTTCTGACCACAATGGCATGAAAGTAGAAATCAATCACAGAAAAAAAAAAAGTGAGGAAAAAACAGTTACATGGAGACTAAAAAATATGCTACTAAAAAAACAATGGGTCAACGATGAAGTCAAGGAGGAAATTTTAAAATATCTGGAGACAAAAAACAATGAAAACACAACCATACAAAATCTGTGGGATGCAGCAAAAGCAGTTCTAGATGGAAGTTCATAGTGATATAAGCTTTCCTCAAAAAAATGAGAAAAATCTCAAATAAACAAGCTAATCTACCACTTATAAGACTTAGAAAAAGAACAAACAAAACCTAAAGTCAGAAGAAAGGAGGAGTAATAAAGGTCAGAGAGGAAATAAAACAGAGAGAAAGGAAAACAATAAAACCAAGAGGCAGTTCTTTGAAAGGATAAACAAGATTGACAAACCTCTGACCAGGCTCATCAAGAAGAAAAGAGAGACCTCAAATAAACAAAAAAGAAATGAAAAAGGAAACTAACAACCAATATTGCAGAAACACAAAAAAACCATATGAGAATACTATAAACAATTATATGTCAACAAATTCAATAACCCAGAAGAAATGGACAAGTATCTAGAAACATACAGCCCGCCAAAATTGAATCAAGAAGAAATATATAATTTTAAGACCAATCACTAGCGGTGAAATAGAATTTTAAAACTCTCTACAAACAAAAGTCCAGGACCAGATGGCTTCAAGGCAAATTATACCAAACATTCAAAGAAGAATCTATACTGATCCTTCTCAAACTCTTCCCACAAAGTTGAGGAGGAGGGAAAACTCCCAAAGACATTCTATGAAGCAACCACTGCTATGATATCAAAACCACAAAAGACACCACCAAAAAATTAAATTATGGGCCGGTATCATTGATGAATATAGATGCAAAAATTCTCAACAAAATATTAATAGGCTGAATCCAGCAACATATAAAAAATCATATACTACAAGCAAGTGGGATTCATCATCCCAAGTTCACAAGGATGGTTCCACATATACCTATTAATCAACGTGTTACACCACTTAAACAATAGACAAAAACCACATGATCATCTCAATAAATACAGAAAAAGCACTAGGCAAACCACTCATGATAAGCATCCTTACCAAAGTGGGTACAGAGAGAAACTCTCTCTACATAGAAAAAACTATTTATGATGAACCCACAGTGAAAAGCTGATAGTCTTGCTACTAAAATTTGGAACAAGATAAGGATGCCCACTCCCACCTCTTCCACTCAACATAGTATTGGAAGTCCTAGCCACAGTTATAAGAAAAGAAAAATAAATAAAAGATATCCAAATTGGAAGGCAAGAGGTAAAACTGTCATTACATGCAGATGACATGATTCTATAGACTCTAAAGACTCCACACAAAAGCTACTAAAACTGATAACTGAATTCAGTATGGTAGCAAGATACAAGATTAACATACAGAAACTGGCTGCATTTCTTTACATTAATAATTAAGTATCAGAAAGGAAATGTAAAAAAACCCAATAACTTTCAAAATCACACCCCCAAAAATAAAATACTTAGGAATAAATCTGACCAAGGAGGTGAAATAATTATATGCTGAGAACTCTAAATCATTAACAAAGGAAACTGAAGATGATTCAAAGAAATGGAAAGATACAAAATGCTCTTGGATTGAAATAATTAATATTGTTAAAATGGCCACACTACCCAATGCAAACTACAGATTCCATGCAATCCTTATTAAACTACCTATGGTATTTTTCACAGAACTAGAACAAATAATCCAAATTAAACTTACATGGAACCATAAAAGACCCAGAATTGCCAAAGTAATCCTAAAGATAAAGAGCAAAATAGGAGACAAAACCCTCCCAGACATCAGATAATACTATAGATCTACAGTAATCAAAACAGCATGGTATTGGCACAAAAAAGACTTACAGATCAGTGAAACAGAATCAAGATCCCAGAAACAAACCCACATACCTGCTGTCGATTAATATTGAACAAAGGAGGGTCCTAATCAAGCTTACAAGCTTTTGCACAGCAAAGTATACCATTAAAAAAAAGAAAAGACAACCTACAGAATAGGAGAAAATATTTGTAAACAATGAGACTGACAAAGGCTTAATTTTCAAAATATACAAACTTATACAACTCAACAAAAAAAACTACTAAAAAAAATGGGCAGGAGACCTAAACAGACATTTCTCCAAAGCAAAAATACAAATAATCAACACACACATGAAAAAATGCTCAACACTGCTAATTATTAGAGAAATGCAAATCAAAACTACCACGAGGTACCACCTCACAACAGTCAGAATGCCCATCAATAAAAAGTCTACAAATAACAAATGGTGGAGAGGATATGGTGAAAAGGGAACCCTCCTACACTGCCAGTTGGAATGTAAGTTGGTACAGCCACTATGAAAACAGTATGGAGGTTTTTCAGAAAACTAAAAATAGAATGACCACATGATACAGCAATCATTTCACTCCTGGGCATATATCTGGACAAAACTATAATCCCAAAAGATACATGCACTGCACTATGTTAAAAGCAACACTAATCACAATAGCCAAGACATGGAAACAATCTAAATGTCCATCAACAGATGAATGGATAAAGAAGATGTGGTACACACACACACTCACACACACACACACAATGGAATACTACTCAGCCATTAAAAATGAAATAATGCCACGTGCAGCAACATGGATGGATCTAGAGATTATCATTTTAAATTAAGTCAGACAAAGACAAATACCATATGATATCACTTACATGTGGGGTCTAAAATATAACACAAATGAACTTATCTATGAAACAGAAACAGACTCAGAGACTTAGAGAACAGATTTGTGATTGCCAAGGGGATGGGGGTTGGGGGAGGGATGAAGTGGGAGGTTGACGTTAGTAGATATAAGCTATTATATATGGAATAATAGACAAGATCCTACTGTATAGCACAGAAAAATATATTCAATATCCTATGATATATCATAATAGAAGAGACTATTTTAAAAAAGAATGTGTATATATATATATATATTTGTGTGGGTATAACTGAACCACTTTACCATACAGCAGAAATACAACACTGTAAATCAACTATACTTCAATTAAAAAAAGAAGCTCCCAAGTTATGAAAAAATGGTTAAGTCTCCTATTAGTATCAACCAGATATATAATAAGTACCATTAACACAGCTTCCTGCCACACATGTGTATGCATGTGTGTCATTTTACAAAATTAGAATAATACTGAATATACTTGTTGCAACTTTCTTATTTCACGAAACATCATTCTGTGGATTTAAAAGCATCACCTTTAATGCCTACATGTGATGAGCCATCATTTAGGTAACTACTCCCTAGAAGAAGTGGCTTATCCAGGAGGAGAAATGATGTGTTCACTGAGTCATTGTCAGTACCCAGCAGTGCAGCTACCAGGAGTCAGAGTCCTGGGTTTAATCACTTGCAATTTTCTTATTTCACGAAACATCATTCTGTGGATTTAAAAGCATCACCTTTAATGCCTACATGTGATGAGCCATCACTTAGGTAACTACTCCCTAGAAGAAGTGGCTTATCCAGGAGCAGAAATGATGTGTTCACTGAGTCATTGTCAGTACCCAGCAGTGCAGCTACCAGGAGTCAGAGTCCTGGGTTTAATCCCCAGCACTGCCCCTTAGCAGCTGGGTGGCTTGGGGCACGTCAGGTGACTCCTTCAGTTCAGTTCAGTCATTCAGTCGTGTCCGACTCTTTGCAACCCCATGAACTGCAGCATTCCACGCCTCCCTGTCCATCACCAACTCCCGGAGTTCACTCAAATTCATGTTCATCGAGTCGGTGATGCCATCCAGCCATCTCATTCTCTGTCATCCCCTTCTCCTCCTGCCTCCAATCCCTCCCAGCATCAGGGTCTTTTCCAATGAATCAACTCTTCGCATGAGGTGGCCAAAGTATTGGAGTTTCAGCTTTAACATCAGTCCTTCCAATGAACACCCAGGACCGATCTCCTTTAGGATGGATTGGTTGGATCTCCTTGCAGTCTAAGGAACTCTCAAGAGTCTTCTCCAACACCACAGTTCAAAAGCATCAATTCTTTGGCGCTCAGCCTTCTTCACAGTCCAACTCTCACATCCATACATGACCACAGGAAAAACCATAGCCTTGACTAGACGGACCTTTGTTGGCAAAGTAAGAATCTCTGCTTCTGTAGAATGGGGACCATAATGGCTGTCATGGGGCTGGCATGTGGATGCTCATGCCAACTCAATATCTGGGGATGATGAGTTAGCACCACAGGCAGAGAGGCCTATGGGTATGCTCAGTGATGGAGCAGAAGTGGAACCCAGCCTCTGACTCTTGCCGGCACGGCTTCCTGGGAGTGAGGATGGAGATTTGTGCATGACCCTGTTCTCACCACTTTATCCCGCCATGCCCTTCAGCTCATGAGCAAAGGAACCAGCCTGCAATCCACAAAGGGATTGCTGTCCAGCAGATGGAGGAGTAACGGCATGGCCAACCCTACACATGAGAGTCCCACGGGGATGGGAAGGTCAGGGCGGGGACCAGAGATCTGTTCCTGCGCTGATGCACCCCTCCTGGGCCAGCAAGGACAGAGCCTGTGAGCACAGAGCTGCAGCAGCAGAAGCCCGGGCACCACGGAGCCCCAGCCCACTCTCCCAACCATAAATGTGTGGACTCCAGAGGGGCCAGCATCAGGCTTCCCCTGGCACCCATGTCTGGACCCAATTAGGACCAGAGACCAGTGCCTGCTGCAGGACAGCAAGCCCCCCAACCCCCAGCACACATAACGGTGGACAGTGCGGTGGGCGGGGGGACCTCCCTCCACCCTCCTCCCCTCTCTGGCAGGAGCAGAGACATCATGGGAGCCAAGTGCTCAAATGCATAAACAGACAACATCCTTCTCCACTGCCTGCCCATGACTCATCCTAGGAGACCATGAACATGTATTCTACCTCACAGGATTCCAACCTGAGGACTCTGATGACTCACTGAAATGATATTCAAGCAGCAGGAGAATGATACAAAGAACCCCAATATCTCAGCCCCTCCAACACCACTACAGGGCCTTCTCACCACACAAGGGCATGGCTGATATCTCAGACCCCACTGATGTGCGCTGTAAGAGTGCAACCAAGGATGGGGTGATAAGCAATACATGCTCCACACAGCCACATCTGCATACCTCGTATACACATGTAAATCCACCAGTGACCCCAGGACAGGGAAAGAGCAACTAAGATCCCGCGTGCTTTGTGGCATCATGGCCAAAGAAAAAAAAAAACTAGAGTACCCAGGCCATTACCTTCCTGCCCTCCTCTCTCCAAAGTGGACCAGGCAGAGTGCTGCCAGAATCCTGCCACGTGACCCATTGGTGTCCCTCACTCAGCAGGCCAAGCTCGCTGATCAAAGGCTGCAGCGAGCCCTGCTCTAAGACTGCATCTCCAGGCTGGCACGCTGGGAGAGAGGGGGCTGCTGTTCTCTGTGCAGGAGGGAGAACCAGAGCCAAGTGTTTGATACAGATGGGAGGTTGAATGGCACTTCCTGACACAAACTCCCAGCCCCAGGTTACTGTCCTAAATGTAAATACAGAGCAAGCAGGAAGGGACATGCCATCTGGAGAGACCCCTCGGTGCTCCGGAATAATCTGGACACTAAAGGGACAGACAGGTGTACCAAGCCCTTGGTGCAGACCCCTCATGCCCCACGCCAGGGGTCAGGAGAGAGGAAGACAGTGAGTGTGGGAAGGAGAGGTCAGACAGGTCTTACTGTAGGAGTCAGAATGATCCTTGACTGGGGTCATCATTCTTCACAGGAGATGGGCAGAGGCTTGATGCAGGGGCGGGGAAGTCAGGAACTGCATGAAGCCACCATGACAGTCCCGAAGTTATTGGCAATCAAGGTAACTGAGGCCACCTCCACATGATGGGGAGTTTCTTCCTAGCCCGTCAAGGCACTCTTGGCCCTTAGAAAGTTCCCCGTGCCATGAGACCCATTCAGTCTGCCTGTGCACCTCCCCCAATGGCCTCAAGTCTCCCTCTTGAGTGCGTCGGCTCCACTCTTGGGGACAGACAGTGACCACAGTCTCTCAGGAATTTCCCTCCAAGCTCACATCAGTCAAAGAGAATGTCCTGCAGGCAGCAAGAGAGAAAGAAGACAAGTCACTCACCAAGGAAGGACCACTGTGTTGGAAGGAGGTTGTCAACAGTAACAAGGGAGACCCTGAAGTAACACCATCAAAGCACCAAGAAACCATCAACCTAGGATCCTGGACCCAGCAAACCATCTTCTAAGAACCATGATGAAATGAAGACATTAGCAAGTAAAAGAAAACAGACAGGCACATGGACCCCACTAAAGGATCCATAGGAAAGGAAGATGGAAAAGGAACCCTGTCTCCAAAGACAGCCTAAGTACAAGACTGGATGAAGAGTTCTGAGGCTGATAGGTGGCATGGTTCAGCAATGAGACAGTCTGATCTTTTCTTAGATTAAATAAGGATAATGAAAAGAAAGCAGCTAAGTTTTCTCTCTTATTCCCCCCTCCAAAAGTAGGGTTGGCCTTGCCATTTCAGGTCCCCCAGTCCGACTGTCTCTGGGGCTCTGGCTCATCTATACACACCCTTCTTGGCCCTTGAGTGGAGACCTCAATGGCTTTGATTCAGCTGGAGCTATGCTGACACTCTGCACAGGACAAGGAGGTGGCTGGACATGACTGCCACGCTCAGCAGAACTGCAGAGGCTGCCAGGCATGTGGGTTCCACCCACAGCCCTGAGCTGGTGCTGGAGCCCCAGGGAGAGGGTGAGGCCGCCTGAGTGGCCCAGGACCCCAGCCTTCTGGCACACACACAGGGCTGCTCCCCAGCAGGCTCGGGCCTGGCTGTGCATTCAAGGCCTGGCTCTGTCAGCCTCTGCCCCTCACGACTACTTCGCAAACGCCAGAGGTGAGGCCAACGAGCCAGCTCAGGGGAGATCAGGAATTGCTTCCCGTGGTTGTACACACAACCATGATTGCTCCAAGACACACCCATGGAGCAGAAAAGAATACTGTATCTGGTCTCTCTGCTCCCCGCACCTCATCTGCCAAGACTTCCCCAGGTGAGAGTTCCACATAACATATTGGTCTGGGATGGTTATTGGTTGTGTACCAGAAAAACAAGGAAAGGTCAAGACTCTTTCTGATCAAGGGGAGATAAAACCACAGAAGGGAGACAATGGCTAGAGAGCACTAGGGTTGGAGGGCAACTCTGGTCACTCGACACATACAATGCATCAGACACCATGCTGGGGGCACTCTTCCGGGGGCAGGAATTATTCTTGTTTCACATGTGAGAAATCCAAGGCTCAGAGAGGTTAAGTAAGTAACTTGCCCAAGGTCACCCCGCTAGAAAGTGGGAGGGCTGGGATCAAATCTTTGTGGCTCTTAGCCACTATACACAGCGGCTACCCAGAACCAGTTTCAGTGGCAGGCTGGCTGGGGTGGTGGTGAAGATGAAGGGAAGGGGTTTCTATGTCCAGCGAACAGTCACACAATCCAGTGAACAGTCAGGGATTGTTGTAAAAACCCTTTCTCTGCTTTCCTGTAAACCTGCATGGCCAGGCCTCCCAAGGGCTTTGTGGTCAAGCCTAGGGAGTAGGAAGAAGGGAAGGAGGGTCTACTGGGTGGGAGCTCTGCCTGAAGGCAGGGTCAGACTCAGGGTTCCTGAGGCAGAAATGCCCATGTTTCAGCCCACGGTTGGATGGGGAAAGCTAAGCCCTGGGGAGCCCATGTGAGTAGGCCTTCCCTTCTGGATCAAGCTGGCAGCTGGCAGCCTTCCTTTCTGGACCAAGCTAAGATGGGCTTCTCCTTCTTCATTCCAGCAGAGATGGTTCCTGGCCAACCCCAAGGGGGCCAACCTCACTCCTAGGGACCATTGCTTCTGAGGGGCTACAGAGCACAGTGCCCACCTGCTGCTTGGCAGCTAGGTCCAGCAGGGCTCCACAGGGAGGGGCAACATGGAAAAAGCCAGTCCCTAGGGTCTCAGGCCCGCCCTGTGCTCAAACAGAAGAGGGCACACACTGCCACCCAAGGGCTGACACAGCCCACACTTCCCAGCATCATCTCCGCAAATCCTCCCAGCAACCTGCCTGGAAAGAAGTCATAACCCTTCTTTCCTTTTAAATCAATATACTTCAAATTTTAGAATAGCTTCAGATTTTCAAAAAAGCAGCATGGAGAGTGTAGAGTTCCCAGTGATTAATATCCACCATGACTGTGACACATTTGTCACCATGCACGAACCAATACTGACACACTGTGTGTGTGTGCGATAGTTGTTCAGTCGTGTCCAACTCTTTGTGACCCCATGGACTGTACTCCACCAGGCTCCTCTGTCCATGGGATTTTCCAAGCAAGAATACTGGAGTGGGTTGCCATTCCCTTCTCCAGTGGATCTTTCTAACCCAGGGATCGAACCCAGGTCTCCTACATTGCAGGCAGATTCTTTACCGCTTGAGCTACCAGGGAATTACTTACTAACATCTATATTTTTTCCAATGTTCCTAATTTAGGGGTGTTGTCCCATCCAGGTCAGCGCATTGCATTTAGTCATTTTAGCTCCTTCTCGGACAGCAAGGAGATGAAACCACTCAATCCTAAAGGAAACCAACCCTGAATATTCATTGGAAGGACTGATGCTGAAGCGGAAGCTCCAATACTTTGGCCACCAGATGGGAAGAGTCAACTCATTGGAGAAGACCCTGATGCTGGGAAAGATTGAAGGCAGGAGGAGAAGGGGATGACAGAGGACAAGATAGCTGGATGGCATCACCAACTCAATAGACATGAATTTGAGCAAACTCTGGGAGATGGTGACAGACAGGGAAACCTGGCATACTGCAGTCCATGGGGTGGCAGAGCTGGACATGATTTGGCCACTGAACAACGACAATTAACATCTCCTTTGGCTGCTCCAGGCTGTTTCTCCTTTCTGATGTCCCTCAGACTTTCCTGGTTTTTGATGGCTTAAATGGTTTCTAGGAATATTGGTTAACTATTTTGTAGCCGCTCCTTCAATTTGGGTATGTCTGATGTTCTCTTCATGGTTAGACTGAGGATACAGATTCAGGGAAGAAGACCACAGAGGTGAGCGCCCTTGTCACATTATGTCACAAGTACATGCAATGGGACTTGCCTGGTGGCCCAGGGGTTAAGACTCTGGGCTTCCACTGCAGGGGGCACAGGTTCAGTCTTGGTTGGGGAACTAAGATACCACATGCCACGTGGCATGGCAAGAAAGAAAAAAAAGAATGCGTACTACAAACATGACATCACTGCGGATGTGGACCTTGACCATCTGCAGAGAAGCTGCTTGCCAGCTTTGCAGAGTCACTACCTCCCCCGCCACTCAGTCCAGCTTCCATACTCTGCTCTTCAGAAGGAAGTCACTATGCACTGTCCACACTTGAGGAGCAGGGAGTTAAAATCCACCTCCTCGAGGGCAAAGGATCTATGTCAGTTATTTGAAATTCCTCTGCAGAGATTTGTTTCTTCTTCTCCATTTATTTATGTATTCAATCATTCATCAGTATGGACTTGTGGATATTTATTTTATACTCTGGGTTATAATTCAACACCTCATTGCTTATTTTATTGCTGGAACTGTCCCAGCTTTAGCCATCAGGAGCTCTTTCACTTGGCTCCTGTCCTTTTAACACATGCCCATCATTTTTGGCTTGGGGGTCTTGAGGGGTACTTCCTTACTTTCTGGTATTACAAGATGCTCATCTTGGGTATTCTCTGCCCTAATTCTAGAGTCAGCCATTCCTCTAAGGAGCTCCAAGGAACAAGGTATGTTATCCATGTTCTCATGGCCAGAAAAGCAAGCCCAAAGTGATGGAGGCACTTGTCTATGGGCAGCAACCATAGACAACACACAACTGTAGCAACCACAGTTGAAATTCAAGGCCAGCCCCCGCTCATGTGCCTACCCAGGCCCCTCAGTGCCTCTGAACCTGAAGAAATGCAAGCAGCATTGCTTAAAGGCAGAGGAATAGCGACAGTAACACTTCTGGCCCTTTCTCAATCCTGGGCCCTGGGGCCAGCCTGACTGTCCCTCAAGCGCTAACCTTTCTAGCAAAAGGGCATGTGGTAACTTGCAAATGAGGCGCTTCAATGCATGCTGCATCTCATGAGGCTAGGATGCTTGTCCGCCCTGTTTGTGGCTGTAGAAGGCCAAATGGCAGTTCTGGTGTATTGCTACTGCCTGTTCTAGCAAGAGTCTCTTTTTATTCCTAGTGGCTTCATAGGATACTGCAATCCATCAACATTTCAGATAATGAACTGTTCAGGGACTATCTGAGGAAGGTATGTGAACCATAGTTGTCTGAAAACTTGCTTTGCCACCTTCCAGTAGGATCAAGAAAACACCATGTGGATTCATCTCTGGGCTTTCTATTTTGTTCCATTGATCTATATTTCTGTCTTTGTGCCAGTACCATACTATCTTGATGACTGTGGCTTTGTAGTAGAGCCTGAAGTCAGGCAGGTTGATTCCTCTAGTTCCATTCTTCTTTCTCAAGATTGCTTTGGCTATTCGAGGTTTTTTGTTTATCCATACAAATTGTGAAATTATTTGTTCTAGTTCTATGAAAAATACCGTTGTTAGCTTGATAGGGATTGCATTAAATCTATAGATTGCTTTGGGTAGTATACTCATTTTCACTATATTGAATCTTCCAGTCCATGAGCATTGTATATTTCTCCATCTATTTGTGTCATCTCTGATTTCTTTCATCAGTGTTTTATAGTTTTCTATATATAGGTCTTGTGTTTCTTTAGGCAGATTTATTCCTAAGTATTTTATTCTTTCGTTGCAATGGTGAATGGAATTGTTTCCTTAATTTCTCTGTTTTCAAATTGTTAGTATATAGGAATGCAAGGGATTTCTGTGTGTTAATTTTATATCCTGCAACTTTACTATATTCATTGATCAGCTCTAATAATTTTCTGGTGGTGTCTTTAGGGTTTTCTATGTAGAGGATCATGTCATTTGCAAACAGTGAGGGTTTTACTTCTTTTCCAATCTGGATTCCTTTTATTTCTTTTTCTTCTCTAATTGTTGTGGCTAAAACTTCCAAAACTATGCTGAGTAGTAGTGGTGAGAGTGGGTACCCTTGTCTTGTTCCTGACTTTAGGGGAAATGCTTTCAATTTTTCACCACTGAGGATAATGTTTGCTGTGGGTTTAGCATATATGGCTTTTATTATGTTGAGGTATGTTCCTTCTATGCCTGCATTCTGGAGGATTTTTTATCATAAATGGATGTTGAATTTTGTCAGAGGCTTTCTCTGCATCTATTGAGATAATCATATGATTTTTATCTTTCAATTTGTTAATGTGGTGTATCACATTAACAAATCACATTGATTGATTTGTGAATATTGAAGAATCCTGCATTCCTGGGATAAAGCCCACTTGGTCATGATGTATGATCTTTGTAGTATGTTGTTGGATTCTGTTTACTAGAAGTTTGTTGAGGATTTTTACATCTATGTTCATCAGTGTTACTGCCCTATAGTTTTCTCTTTTTGTAGTATCTTTGTCTGGTTTTGGTATTAGGGTGATGGTGGCCTCATAGAATGAGTTTGGCAGTTTACCTTCCTCTGCAACTTTCTGGAAGTATGAGTAGGATAGGTGTTAGCTCTTCTCTAACTTTTTGGTAGAATTCACCTGTGAAGCCAGATAAATTCACGCACCTATAGACACCTTATCTTTGACAAAGGAGGCAAGAATATACAATGGAGAAAAGACAATCTCTTTAACAAGTGGTGCTGGGAAAACTGGTCAACCACTGGTAAAAGACTGAAACTAGAACACTTTCTAACACCATACACAAAAATAAACTCAAAATGGATTAAAAATCTAAATGTAAGACCAGGAACTATAAAACTCCTAGAGGACAAATAGACAAAACACTCTCTGATATAAATCTCTGCAGGATCCTCTATGACCCAGCTCACAGAGTATTGGAAATAAAAGCAAAAATAAACAAATGGGACCTAATTATTAAACTTAAAAGCTTTTGCACAATGAAGGAAACTATAGGCAAGGTGAAAAGACAGCCTTCAGAATGGGAGAAAATAATAGCAAATGAAGTAACTGACAAAGAATTAATCTCAAAAATACACAAGCAGCTCATGCAGCTCAATACCAGAAAAATAAACGACCCAATCAAAAAATGGGCCAAAGAACTAAACAGACATTTCTCCAAAGAAGACATATGGATGGCTAACAAACACATGAAAAGATGCTCAACATCACTCATTATCAGAGAAATGCAAATCAAAACCACAATGAGGTACCATTTCACACCAGTCAGAATGGCTGCAATCCAAAAGTCTACAAGCAATAAATGCTGGAGAGGGTGTGGAGAAAAGGGAACCCTCTAACACTGTTAGTGGGAATGCAAACTAGTACAGCCACTATGGAGAACAGTGTGGAGATTCCTTAAAAAACTACAAATAGAACTGCCTTATGACCCAGCAATCCCACTGCTGGGCATACACACCAAGGAAACCAGAATTGAAAGAGACACATGTACCCCAATGTTCATCACAGCACTGTTTATATAGCCAGGACATGGAAGCAACCCAGATGTCCATCAGCAGACGAATGGATAAGAAAGCTGTGGTACATATACACAATGGAATAATGCTCAGCTATTAAAAAGAATGCATTTGAATCAGTTCTAATTAGGTAGATGAAACTGGAACCTTTTATACAGAGTGAAGTAAGTCAGAAAGAAAAACACCAATACAGTATATTAATGCATATATATGGAATTTAGAAAGATGGTAACAATGACCTTATATGTGAGACAGCAAAAGAGATACAGAGATAAAGAACAGACTTTTGGACTCTGTGGGAGAAGGTGAGGGTAGGATAATTTGAGAGAATAGCATTGAAACATATATATTACCATATGTGAAATAGATTGCCAGTCCAGGTCTGATGCACGAGACAGGGCACTTAGGGCTGGTGCACTGAGTCGACCCTGAGGGATGGGATGGGATGGGGAGGGAGGTGGAAGGGGGTTCAGGATAGGAGGACACATGTACACCCATGGCTGATTCGTGTCGATGTATGGCAAAAGCCACTACAATATTGTAAAGTAATTAGCTTCCAATTAAAATAAATAATTTAAATAAAAAAAAACACACCATGTGGAAGCTTGAAGAATGGGTGTTGGTACCCTGGATGACATTCCAGAGGAAGAGTGGCGTGCTTCTCCCTCATCAGCTGTGCTCCTGACGGCACAGGGGATGATAGTGTGCTGAAAAGCACAGATTTTGATGACCCTACAGTGAAAGTGACTTGGACAAGTAATACTCTAAATGTGAGGAAGTTATGGGAATACTTTACTTCCCCATATTGTCACATCTATGTACGTACAAGAGTAATGTATGATCAAGGGGACTTCCCTGGTGGTCCAGTGGCTAAGACTCCATGATCCCAATACAGGGGGTTGGGTTCAATCTCTGGTCAGGGAGGTAGATCCCACATGCTGCAACTAAGAGCTCCCATACCGTAGGCCACAAGATCCCACGTACCATATGAAGATAGACGATCTCAGTGCCACAATGAGGACAGAGTACAGCCAGGTAAATACTCAAATTTTTAAAAAATGAGTAATATGTGATCAAAATCTAAGCCTAAATAAGGCTAAAGAGCTCTTCCAATAAGTACAAATACAAATGGTAAGTGATAAGAAGGCACTGTGTCTGTGTGTTGTGTGTTAGCTGCTCAGTCGTGTCCGACTTTGCGACCCCATGGACTGTAGCCCACCAGGCTCCTCTGTCCATGGAAATCTCCAGACAATAATATTGGAGTAGGTTTCCATGCCCTTCTCCAGGGGATCTTCCCAAGCCAGGGATTGAACCCAAGTCTTCCGCATTGCAGGCAGATTCTTTACCATCTAAGCCACCCAGGAAACCCAAGAAAGCATTATATCAGAATTTAATTAGTAGTATTTTCCCTCTTCCTCAAGTTCATAAAATAACAGAGGACCTGACAATTGATGGGGTCTTTGATTTCATCAAATATGGTAATAGGCATATGTTTACACAGATGTCAACTCATCTGTGTGTGCACATGTGCATGCATCCGTGTCACACACACAGACGTGGGCACATGTATATGCACGTGTGTAAACACTTGTACTGTACACGTGCTTGCATGCATACACGTGTATGTATGCCAGTGATACACTGCTGCCCACAGCCTGAGGCCCCTGTTCTCCCCCAGCCCTCAGACACTGATTCACTCAGGCAGGAGCCAGAGCTGGGCCCTGCTGTGCCCTGGGCTAGGACTGAGACCTCACAGGGGAGTCACGCTGACTCATATGCCATGTTGGCAGGCCCTGCCTTCGAGGTCACCAGTGAGATCTCAGAGGTGGGAGGTTGGAGGAGGGTGCTTAATCTCCTGTTCCTTTCTCAGCTGCTCTGTCCCCACCCCACAAGTTCATGATTACGGGCTGGTGTGGTCTACAAGCCTGCGCTTTAAGCTACCTTCTAACTAGCACACCTCTTCAGGTGCGGCTGTCCCCAGGGTTCCCAGCTCCTCCTGTACCCAGCCATTCAGGCCACTTCATGCCTAAGCTGTTTGTGCAGACTGATTCCAGAGTGCCTAGAGCCTGGCCTCCCACCCCAACAGAGTCCCTGTTACGAGTCCACAATACTCAGCATTTCTCTCCCATGATTTATCTCCAAACTGCAGGGCCCATTACGGTCCTGGTTGGCCTGCCTGTGAGTGAAGAGGGGCCGTGAGTGGTCCTGGAAAGACCCACACTCTGGGTGTGTGGCCTGAGGATGGAAGGTGAGGCCGGAGTCAAGTGTTTGGAACGGCGCCTGGTACACAGCATGGGCTCAAGCAACAGCATCTGCTACTTAGTTTAAAATGGCTACCTCCCACTTTGGGGGCTGAGAAGCGGCCTAGGAGATCAGCCCAGAATCGGGATTTCAGGAGTCTGGCCTCCAGAGTGTCCCACACCTGCAAAGGAGAAGCTGGACACGAGAGCCCTTGGTGAGCTGTCAGGCTCTCTTCACACAGGAGCAGTCCTCTTCATTACCACGTCTCTATGGAGGCCTGAGGATGGAAGGTGAGGCAGGAGTCAAGTGTTTGGAACGGCGCCTGGTACACAGCATGGGCTCAAGCAACACCATCTGCTACTTAGTTTAAAATGGCTACCTCCCACTTTGGGGGCTGAGAAGCGGCCTAGGAGATCAGTCCAGAATCGGGATTTCAGGAGTCTGGCCTCCAGAGTGTCCCACACCTGCAAAGGAGAAGCTGGACACGAGAGCCCTTGGTGAGCTGTCAGGCTCTCTTCACACAGGAGCAGTCCTCTTCATTACCACGTCTCTCCTGCCAGGAACACCTGCCGGAAGTTACAGCACTGGGCCTCTGGCCGGCGCTGTTCTCTACCCAGTGGACTTATTGTGTGAGGCAACTAGAGATCATAATACCCTCCCCCCCCACCTTTTTTTTTTTTTTTGCTTGCACCACGTGGCTTATGGGATCTTAATCCCTGACCAGAGATCGAACCCAGGTCCTTGGCAGTGAAAGCGTAAGTTCTAACCACTGGACCACCAGGGAGCTCCAAATTTATACTGTAAGGCTGGCGGGGGGCGGAGGGGTCACACGTGGTCACTAGGGTCACTCTGATGCTGACAATTCTCTCTTGTGGGGCATCCTGTGCACTGGAGGGTGTTTGGCAGCAGCCCCGAGCCCCTCCCATCAGATGCCAGGAACACCCCACCTGCTCCAGCTGTGACACCCAAAACATTTCTCCAAACCCTCCCAAGTGTCCCCTGGGATGCAAAATTGCCTCCAGTCAGGAACCACTATCTTAAAGTGAATGAATTTTTGCTTTGCAGGGGAAGGGGTCTCTGAGTGCTGTCCAAGCACTGGGAAGCTCCTTGGGGGGAGACAAAAGAAGAGAAAGGACATAAAGCGAGGGAGAAGGGGGATTTGCATCCTCCCAGTGAGCAGGGAGGTTGAGCTGCTCACATACCCCTGAAGGGAAGAGGTCTGGCAGAGCAACACTCTGTCAGCAGGAAAGAGGTCTTTGTGCTGTTCTGAACCAGCTTGCATGACGAATATCTAGCACAGTTAGGGACAACAGAAAGCCATGTTCCTGGGTGAGGCAGTAGATCTAGGTCTGAGAGCCAAACCTCCAGGATCTAGAAGGGGTGTCAAGCTTCTCCAAGCAGGCCATATGAGAGGCCTCGGCGCTCTGCAACTTTGTAGTAAGAGCCGAGTGGAGCAGTAAGGATCAAAGTGGGCAGGGGGCCTATCACCCAGACAGGGGGGATGAATATCTAGCACAGTTAGGGACAACAGAAAGCCATGTTCCTGGGTGAGGCAGTAGATCTAGGTCTGAGAGCCAAACCCCCAGGATCTAGAAGGGGTGTCAAGCTTCTCCAAGCAGGCCATATGAGAGGCCTCGGTGCTCTGCAACTTTGTAGTAAGAGCCGAGTGGAGCAGTAAGGATCAAAGTGGGCAGGGGGCCTATCACCCAGACAGGGGGGATGCCAAGAGGGGTCCGGCCACAGACTGGCTTGAGGAGGGCTGATGAAAGAGCCTCCCTGCCTTCTCACCTCCCTCTGCTCTGGCTCCGGGCCTGAGGAGTATCTCTGAAACTCATATCCACATGATTCTTCATCCCAGAGAGGATTTGGTGCATCACCCCAGGCAACGAGAGGGTACCTGACTGCACCAGCCAGTCCGGCCACAGCCAGGAGTCAAGATCAAGAATGTCTCACAGTGGAGCTCATGATCCTGACTCTGCCAGGGAGACCCATCTAGGAAGCGGCTCCTTCTGCAAAGGGGCAGCGTGCTTCCCACCTCCAGAGCTGGGAGCCCAGCAACCCTCCCGCCTCAAGTCCTGCCTCAGCAGCAGTGGGACAAAAGAGCTAACTTTGGAATCAGACAGCGAAGAGTCTGAATCCCCGTGTTGCCATTTGTCACTTGGCTTCTGAGACTTGCAGAACGTCACTTGCACAGGGCGGCAGTGAGGATGCGAGGAGCCTGCCCGTCAAGTCCTCAGCCCCGCGTCTGACATGCGGTAGGAACCAGAATAACACTGTGATATCTGAGATACTCGCAATAGCCTGGAGTCCTGGAGTCCTGGTTCTTTCTGCTGCCCCATCACAGCCTCAGGTGGCCTCTGGCATCCATCTGTCCCTGTCATATATCCACCTGTGTGCTGCCATCAGGCATTATTCTTCATGCATTCTCTCCATCTGAGAGTCCATACTACTGCCTGATGGACCATCCTGCCAGAGCTACCCTCCCGAGAGCTCTCTGCAGGCATTTGCCACCTCCCCTTCACACTGCTGCCACCATTCTTGGCCTGTACACTCTTCATCTTACCAGACCTCTCCCTGCCAAGGCTGGCTCAGCACCAAATGCCTCCAGAAAGCCTTCCTGTTTCCAGAAGTCCACAGGGACACCATCTCCTTCTGCACTGCCCTCAAAGGTCCCCTAGAACAGGAGTTCATACGTAATACTATGTACACACCAGACACTCACTAAATGCTGAAAACTGCCCCTTACATTTCAAGTGGTTCCCTTGGTCAAACAAATCCTAAGAAAGAAAAACAGAGCTGGAAGAAATCAGGCTCCTTGACTTCAGACTATACTACAAAGCTACAGTAATCAAAACAGTATGGTAATGGCACAAAAAGAGAAATATAGAGCAATGGAACAGGCTAGAAAACCCATGCATTTGTGGTCAATTAAGGAGGCAAGAAAACACAATGGAGAAAAGATAGTCTATCCAATAAGCAGTGTTGGGAAAACCAGACAGCTACATGTAAAAGAATAAAAATAGAACATTCTCTAACACCATACACATAAATTCAAAATGGATCAAAGACCTAAATGTAAGGCCAGACACTATAAACCTCTGAAGGGGAAAACACTCTTTGACATAAATCACATCAATATCTTTTTTGATCCACCTTCTACAGAAGTGAAAGTAAAAATAAACAAATGGGACCTAATTAAATTTAAAAGCTTTTGCACAACAAAGGAAAACATAAACAAAGTGAAAAGACAACACCCAGAATGGGAGAAAATATTTGCAAACACACCAACTGACGAGATTAATCTCCAAAATACACAAGCAGTACATGCAGCTCTATGTGGGCAGCTCTAATGGGGAGAAGATCTAAATAGACATCTTTCAGGTAAAGCAGAGACATCACTGTGTTGACAAAGATCCACACAGTCAAAGCTATGGTTTTTCCAGGAGTCATGTACGGATGTGAGAGTTGGACCATAAAGAAAGCTGAGCACCAAAGAATAGATGTTTCTGAATGATGGGGCTGGAGAAGACTCTTGAGAGTCCCCTGGACTGCAAGGACATCAAACCAGTCAATCCTAAAGGAAATCAACTCTGAATATTCTTTGGAAGGACTGATGCTGAAGCTGAAGCTTCAATACTTTGGCCACCTGATGCGAAGAGCTGATTGGAAAAGATCCTGATGCTGGGAAAGACTGAAGACAGGAGGAGAAAGGGACAACAGAGGACAAGATGGTTGAAGGGCATCACCAACTCAATAGACATGAGTCTGAGCAAACTCTGGGAGATGGTAGGATAGGGAACCTGGTGTGCTACAGTCCATGGGGCTGCAAAGAGTCAGACACGACCAAGTGACTAAGCAACAAGAAAGGAATTCCCTGGTGGTTCAGTAGTTAGGACTACATGCTTCCACTTAAGGGACATGGGTTCCCTCCCTGGTTGGAGAACTAAGATCCCACAAGCCCCGTGGTGTGGCCAAAATGTATAAATAAATATTTCTCCAAAGAAGACATAAAGATCACCAAAAAACCACATGAAAAGATGTCACACCATCACTAATTATCAAAGAAATACAAACCAAAACTACAAGGTGTTATCACCTCACACAGGTCAGAATGGCCATCATCAAAAAGTCTATAAACAATAAATGCTGGAGAGGGTAGGAATGTAATTTTATATAACCACTATGGAGAACAGTATGGAGGTTCCCTAAAAAACGAAAAACAGAACTATCATATGACCCAGCCATCCCACTCTTGGGTGTATATCCAGAGAAAACCATAATTCAAAAAGACATATGCACCTCAATGTTCATTGCAGCACTATCTACAATAGCCAAGACATGGAAGCAACCTAGATGTCCATCAACAGAGAAACGGATAAAGATGTGGTCAATATATACAATGGAATATTACTCGGTCACAAAAAAGAATGAAATAATGCTATTTGCGGCAACATGGATGGACCTAGGGATTATCATACTAGGTCAGACAGAAAAAGAAAATATAGAGAAAATATCACCTGATACCACTCATATGTCAAATCTAATTAAAAATGATATACATGAACTTATTTACAAAATAGGAACAGACTCACAGATTTTGAAAACAAATTTATGGGTACCAAAGGGGAAACATCGGGTGCGAGGGTGGGATAAATTAGGAACTTGGAATTAAACAAACATACTTTACTATATAATAAAAGAGAGAACCAACAAGGACCTACTGTATAGCACATGGAACTCTACTCAATGTTCTGTAATAATCTATATAGGAAAAGAACCTGAAAAAGAGTGAATATATTGGGAGCTTCCCAAGTGGCTCAGTGGTAAAGAATCCACCTGCCAATGCAGGAGACAAGGGTTTGATGCTTGGGTCAGGAAGAACCCCCGGAGAAGGAAATGGCAACCCACTCCAGTACTCTTGCCTGAGAAATCCCATGGACCGAGGAGCCTGGGAGACTACAATCCATGGGGTCACAAAAGAGTCAGACACAACTCAGTGACTGAACAACAAATAACTGAATCACTATGCTGTACACCTGAAATTAACACAACATTGTAAATCAACTATATTCTAATAAAATGTTTTCAAACATGATCCCTTGCCCTGAGATTTAAGAAGCCTTAGGCTTCCCTGGTGGCTCAGAGGTTAAAGCGTCTGCCTCTGATGCGGGAGACCCGGGTTCGATTCCTGGGTCGGGAAGATCCCCTGGAGAAGGAAATGGCAATCCACTCCAGTATTCTTGCCTGGAGAATCCCATGGGCGGAGAAGCCTAGTAGGTTACAGTCCACGGGGTCGCAAAGAGTCGGACACGACTGAGCGACTTCACCTTCACCTTCAAGGATCTGTAAGCCTTAAGGTTTACAGATGGGTAAACCGAGACACAGAGAAAGCCAAGTCCATCCAGGGCACAGCAGTATGTGAGGGAGGGCTGAGGAGTCGTTGCCCAACATCTGAAGCTCTATGAATATTTATGGTACATCCCCAGGTTAACGCAAAAGAAAAGTGAGAGGCAAGAAGCCCCTGAGAGCCGCAGTGACTGGGACCTGATCAGATCATTCTGAGTTCCACAAAGGGCTCTGCCCCTCCCATCCACCCTGGGAACCATATCTCTTCTCTCTGATCCCGCCAGGCCACCCCTGGCCCCGGAAACCAGGATCAGAAATGGTCACAGGCAGGCAGGTGCCATGAGGGAGAGCAAAGGGACACCCTTTTTCCTGGCTCCATGAAATCCTGAAAGGAAGCAGGGCTCCAGGCATCGCAGCCAAATACAGGTTTCCACACAATGGATAGGATGAGCTGCTGGTCTCCTGGGAGGGAGAGGTTATCTGGGCCCCTCCACTCATGGTCACAGGTGGGATTCTGGCTGGCTGGCTGCTGTCCCCCAGGAAAGTCAGAACCCCAAACCTCACTTTCCTCCTGTGGCAGCTGGAGGTCTGCCAGGCAGCAGTTCCTTAAGCGAGGTCCATCTCAGTGCCCTAAGCCTTTCTCCTGAGAGGAAGGAGCCCTTACGGGAGGCTGCACCCCTCTCCCACACCCACAAGGGCAAGGCAGCAGTGAGCAAGGAACCAGCCCCCAACAGCACTCCAGAACCTCTGAGAAACCACAGAACCGAGACCATGGAAACAGGCTCCACAGCAGACCCCCCTGCAGGGTCTTCAGTGCCCGTGTGTCTGGTGGGGGCCTTCCCAAGGGCGCACAGTGGTGCAAAAGCTACAACACGTGAGTTTCCACCCCAAGCAGGGATCTCACGAACTGGCCATGGTCCCTCCAGGACACACACACATCCAGTCACTCACCTCCTGGGGTCACTCCCAGGGTCCCACTCCTTGCCTGGGTGGGGACCCACTCAGAACTCAGAGTTGGTATAAATATTATTTTAAGCTGAAGACACTTGAGATTCAACAGATGCAGAAACAAAGCATCTCAGAAATTGCCGGGAGGGGGTTTCAAAAGGGAGGGGATATATGTATACCTATGGCTAACTCATGATGAGGTTTAACAGAAAACAACAAAATTCTGTAAAGCAATTATCCTTCAGTTAAAAAAATAAATTATATATATATATATATATATATATATATATATATATAAAACTCCCTTCTTTCAAAGACAGACGTATACTGTTTCCCCCTTTTCCCATGCTGGCTCCCTGCTTCTCCCATTGACACCATTCACTTCTACATTTACTGACCACCTATCAGGTGTTGCACTAAATACCCATGCTGTGTGTTCTTGGGGGTTCAAGATGTGTATAAGAGACAGATATATATATATATATATATATATATATATATATATATAAGAAATTCCCTCCTTTGACAAAGCAGCAACTCCCGAGAAAATGAGCTGCTATAAATCCTCTCCCCAGGGGAATTTCATGGCCATTAAAAAATAAGAAAGATCACTTGCACCTGAATAAACATGTATCATCACAAACTTTCTTATTTCCTAAAGTCCACTTTTTGTTCTCCTAAAGTCCACTTGTCTTTCCTAAAGAAACCTATCTGCCCTTCCCATGGAGCCTCTTCTCCTCTCTCTTTCCTTTATTAAGTTAAACATCAGTTCGGTTCAGTCGCTCAGTCGTATCTGACTCTTTGCAACCCCATAGACTGCAGCACACCAGGCTTCCCTGTCCAACACCAACTCCTGGAGCTTGCTCAAACTCATGTCCATTGAGCCAGTGATGCCATCCAACCATGTCATCCTCTGTTGTCCCCTTTTCCTTCCACCTTCCATCTTTCCCAGCATTAGGGTCTTTTCAAACGAGTCAGTTCTTTGCCAAAGTCTTGGTGGCCAAAGTATTGGAGTTTCAGCTTCAGCATCGGTCCTTCCAATGAATATTCAGAACTGATTTCCTTTAGGATTGACTGGTTGGATCTCCTTCCAAATTGGGAAAGGAGTATCTTAAGGCTGTATATTGTCACTCTGCTTATTTAACTTATATGCAGAGTGAAAGTGAAAGTGAATTTGCTCAGTTGTGTCCGACTCTTTGCGACACCATGGACTGTAGCCTACCAGGCTCCTTTGTCCATGGGATTTTCCAGGCAAGAGTACTGGAGTGGGTTGCCATTTCCTTCTCCAGGGGATTTTTCTGACCCAGGATTGAACCCAGGTCTTTCGCCTTGCAGGCAGACGCTTTACCATCCGAGCCACCAGGGTACACCATGCAAAATGCCAGGCTAGATGAAGCACAAGCTGGAATCAAGATTGCCGGGAGAAATATCAACAACCTCAGATATGCAGATGACACCACCTTTATGGCAGAAAGTGAAGAACTAAAGAGCCTCTTGATGAAAGTGAAGGAGAGTGAAAAAGTTAGCTTAAAACTCAACATTCAGAAAATGAAGATCACGGCATCCAGTCCCATCACTTCATGGCAAATAGGAAATAATGGAAACAGTGACAGACTTTATTTTGGGGGGCTCCAAAATCACTGCAGATGGTGACTGCAGCCATGAAATTAAAAGATGTTTGCTCCTTGGAAGAAAAGCTATGACAAGCCTAGACAGCATATTAAAAAGCAGAGATATTACTTTGCCAACAAAAGTCCGTCTAGTCAAAGCTATGGTTTTTCCAGTAGTCATGTATGGATGTGAGAGTTGGACTGCAAAGAAAGCTTGAGTGCTGAAGAATTGATGCTTTTGAACTGTGGTGTTGGAGAAGACTCTTGAGAGTCCCTTGGACTGCAAGGAGATCCAACCAGTCAATCCTAAAGGAAGTCAGTCCTGAATATTCACTGGAAGGACCGATGCTGAAGCTGAAACTCCAACACTTTGGCCACCAGGACTTTGGCAAAGAACTGACTCATTTGAAAAGATCCTGATGCTGGGAATGATTGAAGGTGGGAACAGAAGGGGATGACAGAGGATGAGATGGTTGGATGGCATCACTGACTCAGTGGGTATGGGTTTGAGCAAGCTCTGGGAGTTAGTGATGGACAGGGAAGCCTGGTGTGCTGCAGTACATAGGGTTGCAAAGAGTCAGACGTGACTGAGTGACTGAACTGAACTGAAAATCTTTCACATGACACCTGTTTTTATTTTTGTATGAAAGTCATGATTTTGCTTTTTTTTTCTGAAAATTATCTTTTAGCAAACTCTGGGGATGTGAATAGAGCCCATTCATACTCCTGGGGTCTTCACGATCCAGGACCAAGGGTCCTAACACTCAGGGCTTCCTAAGGGCTCCCCTGGCCCCTTCCCCACTCCCTCCCCCCAACTCCTGTTCTCCACCTGCTGGCTCCAGGGGCCAATTTGGCTCTCTGACTAATGGGATTAGTATTCAGCTGTGTGGTCTTAGGTCGGACTAGCAATTTACAGAGTCTGGATGGGTGGTCAAGTGCTCCAGTGACGTGGGTGTGTTCATATACATAGTTGCCCTCCCTCTCTTTCTCAACTGGCAGCAAGTGGTAGCCTTTGCTCTCTGAGTTGCAAACCACAGGCTGTGTGTGTGTGTTATTCGCTCAGTCATGTCCGTCTTTTTGCGGCCCTATGAACTGCAGCCGCCAGGCTCCTCAGCCCATGGGATTCTCCAGGTAAGAATACTGGAGAGGGTAGCCATTCTCTTCTCCAGGGAATCCAGGGATCGAATCCCAGTCCCCAAGAATAACAGAATTAATATTCAAACAAAGAAGTGGCAAGGGGCAGGCTTCCTGGCACTCCTCCCCTCCCTGAGGCTCCTGTAATTGGAGCGGATCTCTACCCTTGCCCTTTTCTTCACAGTGGCATTGCAGACAGACGTATACTGTTTCCCCCTTTTCCCATGCTGGCTCCCTGCTTCTCCCATTGACACCATTCACTTCTACATTTACTGACCACCTATCAGGTGTTGCACTAAATACCCATGCTGTGTGTTCTTGGGGGTTCAAAAAAAGTCTAAGTCAAAGTTCTCATCCTCAAGGACTCCACCTTCAGAGACTTAGACAAAGAACCACACAAACACACAAAGACAATACAGCTATAAAAATGCAGGACACACTGCTTGAGCACTCCCTAAGCGCCAGGTGTGTGCTAAAGACCTCGTACACATTCAACCCACGAGCAGACAATATTATGAAAAATGGAGGCTTTCAGGGATTAAATATTATTATAACAGACACAGATTGGGGTGCCTGGTGAGCTCAGAACAATTTCTCCAGGGCCCATGCCTGAGTCCAGTCCCTCTTGTCCTTTGGGAAACTTTGTCCTTCTCCAAGATATAGTGATTGGTCCAAAGAGTGGTCGTGTGACTCAAATTTTAGAGTCCTGCTCCAGGACCTTTTGCCTGGGACCTCAAGAGGAAACTTCTTTTGTCTCTGGTCAGGGAGCTATCGTAGTAAGAATCAACGTCACTGAAAAGATCGTCAACATTGTTAATTATTAGAGAAAAGCAAATCAAAACTACAGTGAGGTACCACCTCACACCAGTCAGAATGGCCATCATTAAAAAGTCAGCAAATGACAAATGCTGGGAAGGGTGTGGAAAAAAGGAAACCCTCCTACGCTGCTGGTGGGAATGTAAGTTGGTGCAGCCACTGTGGAGAACAGTAGGGAGGTTCCTCGGAAAACTAAAAACAGAAATACCATATGATCCAGCAATCTCACTCCTGGGCATATATCCAGACAATACTATCTATATAATTTTAAAAGATACATATGCCTCTATGTTCATAGCAGCACTATTCACAAGAGCCAAGATGTGGAGACAACCTCAATATTCATCAGTGGACGAAGGGACAAAGATGATGTGGTAAATACAGACAATGGAATATTACTCAGCCATGAAAAAGAAAGAAAGACTGCCGCCGCTGCTGCGCTGCTGCTGCTGCTAAGTCGCTTCAGTCGTGTCCGACTCTGTGCGACCCCACAGATGGCAGCCCACTGGGCTCCACCATCCCTGGGATTCTCCAGGCAAGAACACTGGAGTGGGTTGCTATTTCCTTCTCCAATGCATGAAAGTGAAAAGGGAAAGTGAAGTCACTGAGTCGTGTCCAACTCTCAGCGACCCCATGGACTGCAGCCTACCAGGCTCCTCCGTCCATTGGATTTTCCAGGCAACAGTACTGGAGTGGGGTGCCACTGCCTTCTCCGGAATGCCTTTGCAGCAACATGCAACTAGAGATTACCATACTGTCAGAAAGAGAAAGACAAATGTCACGATATCACTTATATATGGAATGTAAAATATGATACTGATTCACATGTAGAATGTAAAATATGACACAAACGAAGCTATCTCTGAAACAGAAAGAGAATCACAGACATAGAGAACAGACGAGGGGTTGCCAAAGGGTAGAGAGTTGAGGGCGAGATGAAGTGGGAGGCTGGGGTTAGCAGATGCACGCGTTCATATACAGAATGGACAAACAACGAGGCCGACAGTACAGCACAGAGAACTATGTTCAATATCCTATGATAAACCATAATGGAAAGGAATAGTTAAAAAATAAGGTGTGTGTATATATATCTATAATTGAATCACTTTGCCATACAATAGAAATTAACACAACATTGCAAATTAACCACAATTTTTAAAAATTGGAGGGGAAAAAAGTCAGCTTCATAATGCTCATAGCCAGAATCCGTCTTTTTGAGAAGTTGGTCAAGAGAATTAGAATGTGAAGAGGACTTGAAGAGTCCATGTCAGCCTCTAGTACCAATTACACTTAAAACAGTTCCATCTTGTTCTCCCACAACCTGGCCCATATTTTTAGCCCTGTTTTCCTTAATCTAGTTCGAGTTTGTTTTCCATCATTTGCAAGTTACAGTGTCGGAAGAACACAGGTCCCTTGCCTGAGGTCACACAGCTAAGGAGGGGCTGGCCGCATGCCCTCCCAGCAGCGACCTCACCTCCCATCTGGCTGGATTATGGACACCAGACAGCACAGGCAGCATCGTGCTATTTTATTTTGCTATAAATGTTGCCAGGGGGATTGGCATGACCGTGGGGTTGGCACTTCTGCTCATCAACTGTTCCATTCCCAGAAATGTGCTACTACTCCCTCATGGAGGTCACATTATCGTCAGTGTCCACCGCTGGCCCCGCTTGCACCTAGACTGGTCCCCCTCCTCCAGAGCCACAGCCACAGGCACTTCCGACAAAGGCCTCTGGTCAGAAGAGAACCAGTGCAAAGCCCACCTCGGATGTTTTCCATCTCCTTCCTTTCTGGTCTCCCTCATCTCTGTGCCTGTAGGTCAGAGCTGCCCATCTGTAGCCCAGAGGCCAAATGTGACATGTAGACAGGTTTTATTCAGCACTCACAGCGTTTTTATTTTAGCATTTTAAAAATTAGGAGTTTCACTAAGATATCACAATTTAAATTTTCCATATAAAAAGTTAAAAAAAAAACAAAACTATCTGCATTTCTGACTTTTCTTAAAAAAAAAAAAAAAAAAAAAACTGGCCTATCATGACAAGAGCCCTGCATCTCTGCACAAGCACCTCTGGCAACAACTGAGCAGTAAGTACTCACTGTGGACAGTGCATGGCCTCTCTGCTTCACCTGTCTCAAAATTTACCCAGAACCCTCATTTTCCCTGCCTGTCTGATCTCGGTGAACACCCAGGGCCACACACTGCGGGGCTGGGATCTCTGCTAACATGACAGCCCAGTGGCCAGTCTCTCCAGCCTAGGATTGGGCATTTTCCCCAGATGATGAATCTCAGGGAAACCCCTTCAACTCTAAGACATGTGGGACCCCAGCCTGTCTGATCTCGGTGAACACCCAGGGCCACACACTGCGGGGCTGGGATCTCTGCTAACATGACAGCCCAGTGGCCAGTCTCTCCAGCCTAGGATTGGGCATTTTCCCCAGATGATGAATCTCAGGGAAACCCCTTCAACTCTAAGACATGTGGGACCCCTGGCCTCACCTGACCCAGGCTCTGAACATGTCCAAGCCCAGAAACCACTGACCACAAGCTCCAATTTGCCTGTAGGTACCTCAGCACAGACATGCTGCTGATACCAGGCCAAGGCCCAGGATGGACGCCAGGCCAGCTCAGGCCCATCTCAACACAGAAACCGTTCAGCTGGCCGTGGGAGCAGGCAGTGACTTCCCTGAGCCCACCCGGAAAACCAGCGCCACCAAACCATCAGACGAGCGCCAGGGGCCCCCACCCCAGCCCCGGCACCCAGCCCCAGGCCTTGGGCACACTCACGATATTCATGAGGGTGAGGACGTAGTTCTGCACGTGCTCCTTGCCGTGGAAGCGCACCACCGAGTCGTCGACCGCCAGCAGCACCTCGATGCTGTAGCTGCCCGGCGTGGCGTGGCGCCGCTTCCGCTCTGCTTCGCCTAGCCGGTCCCCCACCAGGCCCAGCAGGTTGGGAAGGTCGCCCAGGCCAAAAGCTGGAACCGGGACGGGAAGAGACGGAGGTTCAAATCCACGTAAGGAACTGTCACCATGATGCTGCCCACTGATTGACCCCTGCCCCCATCAAATGCACCCCTTCCCCGGCCTCGGACAGCATGAGGGTTTGTGCCAGGCCATGTAATGGGTGGGCATGAGCCCTCTCCCTGATGTGAGGATGTGGCAAATCTCTGAGGCAGTGAGGAGCAGAGAGGTGAGAACTGGCCCAGGCTCCAGTTCCCACTCAGTTCTATCTCCCTGTCACGTCCCAGCCCAAGCCCGTCCACCTCTCTGGGCTCCCTTCCCCTCCTGTGCCCTGGGAAGGAATAATCCTTGATATCCTGCCAGACATGCTTGCTGTAAAAATCAAAGATGGCAGTGGGTAGAAACATCATCATACAGGAAAAAATGTTTTGTGGTATTACCATGGCCTATGGAGGGCATTTTAGGGAACCCTGGAGGGTGCCCCATGCCCCTCAAATCCCTCTCAATCATTGCCAGCAACTCCAAATTTCCCCATCACAGCTTTGACCTTTTAGCTAAGGTTATTTATTTAACCAGCATTTATTAACTTGTATGATGTAATCTAGGATCTTTTCTGTAAAGGATCAGATAGTAAATATTTTAGGGTTTGTGGTTCATCTGGTCCATCTCAGCTCTTCAATTTGACTACTGAAATATAAAAGCAGCTTACAGACATATATAAACAAATGAGTGTCTCTGGGTTTCAACAAAACTTTATTTACAAAAACAAGTGGTAGGTCTCACTTAACTCATGCACCTTAGTTGGCTGACTCCTAATCGAATCCAANCCATCTCAGCTCTTCAATTTGACTACTGAAATATAAAAGCAGCTTACAGACATATATAAACAAATGAGTGTCTCTGGGTTTCAACAAAACTTTATTTACAAAAACAAGTGGTAGGTCTCACTTAACTCATGCACCTTAGTTGGCTGACTCCTAATCGAATCCAATCCTTAAAGACAACTTTGTCAGATTACTGACTCTATTATACAAGTAAACAAGCTAAGGTTCAAAGTAGCATGTCCAGGTCGGTCTGAATCAAAAGGTCATGCTTTGAAACATATGGCTATTTAGAAAGGTAACATCTCAAGCAGTTATCAGTCATTTACACCATAGCCCAAATAAGGACTGGAGCAACACTTGTTGGGGCAGTGGAGTGAGGAGTACATGAGGACACCATAGGGAGCAGGATAGGAGGCAAAGGTCTCTCAAGAAAGCTTCAAACGTCTTAATGACTCTCCTGCCATCCCATCCTGAAGCTCTGATTCTTGTGCATTGATTTCTAAGAATATTCATTTATCCACAGTTATTTCAAAACCCCTCTGCCTGCAAGATGGGGCTGAGGCTCTAAAGATGCCACCACTACAGTCCCAGCATATATCCAGAGGTGTAGCTGCAGAAGGGGCCCCACACTACCAGCAGGGTGGATGGTGGTGGGTGATGAAGGCAGGACCCTGTCCTCGAGCTCCCTTGCCTAATGCAGGTGACAGATAAGAGACTGGGCAGTAACAATAGAGTACCACCAAGTACCAGACAGGACCACTGACTAGGGCAGGCTTCAAAACCGAGACCTGAACCGGCACGGGGAGCCGGGAGAGGCTTCTGGAGGAGGGCACGTCTGAGCCGGCCGGAGGGGGAGCGGGAGACCTGCTGGAGCATGGGGACCGCAGGCCCATCGTGACTGAGGTGGAGCTACTGTCCACAGAGTGGTAACCCTCAGGGAAGACTTGACGGGCACCCATGTTCTGCCTCTAAGCCTCCATGCACATGGGTTCTCCAGGGATTGAAGGCTGAGTGCGGAGCAAGGAATCTCAGTGCTGCATGCTGTTTCTATTTTCCCGTTGGTTAGCAGCACTGCCATGCAGAGGAATCTACCACGCCCTAGATTTAAGAGTTGGGGAATGCATGGCCACTGTGCCTAGAGGAGAGACCAGAAATGGGCAGCTGGCCCTCTGAGCAATGCACAGACTGGCGAGCAGGGCTTGGGCCGGGGTCCGCCCTCACTGCCCCTGAGGCCATGCCTCTCTCTTTGCAGGTGATACTGCACCAGAGCTCCTGGCGGCCCTGCTATCTGAGCCCAACAGTGAGCGCAGCAGCCCAGAGACAAACTCCTGGGGGAGAGGGGAAGAGACCCCCAGCAGGGGAGGAGCAAGGTCAAAGGCTGTCTCCATGGAGTGAGCTGAATCATAATACAGGAGCAGTGCCTGGAGGTTTCAGCACAGCAAGGGAAAAGGGGAACTCGACTCCTCACAGCTCTCCTTGCCAGGTCTGTCAAAGGGAGGCTCAGAGAGGTCACCTGACTCATCTAGGTCACACAGCAAGTTCATGGTAAACACCCAGAATGTAAACCCAGGCCTGCCACTCCCCATTATCACACCCTAACAGGGCCCACCCAGATCTCCCTCTCAACAAACAGTGAGAGGCATTGCGGAGGGCCTGCTGACATCATCCACAGACCTTGGAGAAGATCCATTCACACCCCCTTCTATGTGTCTCTCATCCTTCAGGCCACATATAGGGAATTCTCAAAGCATATAGGGAAGGGTGGGGGCAGCAGGTCACCAGAAACTTTCAGTGAGCCCACCCAAGAAGCCCTGAGAAAATGTAACATGGTGCAGCTGCTTTGGAAAACAGTCTGGCAGTTCCCCCCAAAGTTAAACACAGTATTATCATAGGACCTACATCTTTATAGCATCTTACATATATACTGAAAACAATGGAAAACATATGTTCACACGAAAACTTGTGCATGAATGTTCACAGCAGCATTATCATAGCCAAATGGAAACAACCCAAATGTCCACCAACAGATGAACAGATAGACAAAATGTAGTTTCTCCATGGGGTGGAATATTACTCTGCCATGAAAAGGAGTGAAGTACTACAACACGCACCAGCAGAGATTGACCTTACACACTAAGTGACAGCCAGCCAGTCACAAAAGGCCATAGGCTGTATGATTCCATCTATAGGGGATGTCCGAAAGAGACAAAGCTCTAGAGAGAGAAGGCCGATTAGTGGTTGCCAGGGAGCTGAGAAGGGGAAGATGGGAGTGACAGCTGATTCATGGGTATGCGGTATTTTTATGGGAGTGATGGAAATGTTCTAGGATTAGATAATGGTGATGGTGATCCCGTTAATGTGGGATGTAATTGTGCTGGTGAGCACAATAATGGTGATCCCACAACATTGTGAATATAGTTTTAAAAAAACTGAATTATATACATTTAAGTGGATTTTCTCTAATTAAAAAAAGGCAGCAACAGCAGCCTTAAGCCCCAGGCTGGCTGGCTGCCCTTGAGGGGATGAACTGCCCTGGTGTTTCGTAGCCCCAAACCCCAGCCAAGGAGCCAGAATTCTGGCTACGGGCGTGCAAGCATCCAGGTTGCAGTGACCCAGATGGTGGCAAGAGGGCTACAGAGCAGGACTGTGGGTTGAGGGGGGACAGGACATTAGGAGCATGGGAACGTGCAGGGCACAGCCTTTGAGGTCAAACCTTTCATCTTAACCAAGAATGTTAAGTGGAGACAGGCACACCCAAAAGAACTTCACATACCAGGCTCAGACCCGCTGCTCGCCTTAAAATAACAGAGTGAGTCACAGGTTCTCAAGAAAGTCCCCTACACCCTTGTCTTTCTAAGGAAGAGCCCAGATGGGCCCAGGGCACAACACCGCCCGCAGGAGGAACACCCAGGCAACCNAAAAGAACTTCACATACCAGGCTCAGACCCGCTGCTCGCCTTAAAATAACAGAGTGAGTCACAGGTTCTCAAGAAAGTCCCCTACACCCTTGTCTTTCTAAGGAAGAGCCCAGATGGGCCCAGGGCACAACACCGCCCGCAGGAGGAACACCCAGGCAACCCGATGAGGGGGAGACAGGGCAGCGTTCAAGGCGTGAACCCCACCCGGAGCTCAGTGGTCTCAGCCTCCCAGTCGGTGATCACGGTGGCCGACTGTGGGCTGCTTCCAGGCTCACAGCCCTGGAGTAGGACTTCCCCAAGGTCTCTCTCAAAAGGGAGGATTCGTGGTCTTTTGATTCAGAGCTGGCCTCAGATAAAACAGAGCCCAAGAGAGACTCGTCATTCCCTCCGGCAGTGGTGGAGGTAACCGTTCGGGTCACCACTGAGCTCCTGAAACCCTGCCTAGCCACCCGAGGCTCCGCGCAACCCCTCCCCCATCATAACATAACTGCAGAGCCCTCCACCGTCATAACATAAGCGTGGCGTCACCTAAGAGCAACACGGGGAGAGCAGCTGAGGCTTCAAAGGACACATTGTATAACTGAAGCGACTTAGCAGCAGTAGCAGCATCCCACTTTACAGATTAGAAAAACAGGTTCAGAGATGTTAAGTAACTTGCTTAAGGTCACATAGTAAACAATATTGGAGGTAGGATACCTTTTTTCCCCCCACATTTAAGCCATTTTTTAAATTATTTATTCATTTACTTTTGGCCGCACTGGGTCTCTGCTGCTGCTCACGGTCTTTTCTCTAGCTGCAGCAAGTGGGGGCTGCTCTCTAGTTGTGGCGCACGGGCTTCTCACTGCATGGCTTCTCCTGTTGGAGAGCACAGCCTCTAGGGCGTGCAGGCTTTAGTAGCTGGGGCACATGGGCTTAGTTGCCCCCTGGCATGTGGAATCTTCCCGGACCAACAATTGAATCCGTGACCCCTGCCTTGGCAGGCAGATTCTCAACCGCTGGACCACAGGGAAGTCCCTGGAGGTAGGATTTTTAAACGGCCCTTTGGACACAGAGCTGACTCTGGTGGCCTGACCCCAGGCAGTCTCCCTACGAGTGCCCTAAGAACCTCCTTCCTGTGGTTCCCAGGGGTGGAGATGATTTCCAGGGGGGGAAGCTCACTGCAGTCATTCCACCTTCTGTCCTGGCAGAGGAATCGCCTTGCAAAGCAACACTGAGCCGCTCCGAGACTCAAGGACCTCTGTTCAGGGGACTCAGGTAGCTTCTCTGGCCCCCACTCCAGCCTGCGATCACAGCCCCTAAAGCAGAGGGCAGTCTCCCTGCTGGTGCAGTAGATCCACATGGCCCAGAGCCATTACACCACCGAGGAGACTGAGGCCAGGAGCTGAAAAGCGCAGGCCAGAAGTTACCTGAAAACATCCCTGCGATGTGGAGGGAGGCAGGCCTGGCACCCCGAGCACAGCCTACCTTCATTGTGAAGGTCCCCAAGCGGCTCCGTCCGTGGCTGCCTGACGACCTCCCGCCGGTACACCACGTGCTTCCTCCCGCCAGCCTCCATCTCCTGCTGCCCGCGCTCGAAGGGCTCGATGAAGTAGTCGGTGCTGTCCGTACGGATGAGGCCGGCCTGAACCAGGGATGCAGCGAGCAGGGGGGAGGGGGAGAGAGCAGAGATGTGAGCACACAGCAGAACAGGTGTGCGGGTGTGTGCAAATGAGTGTGACCACGCGAGAGCAGGCTCTTCCTCTAGGGGCTTGGGGGCCCTCAGATGCCAGCAGGGAAGTGGGAAGAGGGTGTTAGGCGGCCAAGCAAGGGCCCGCATGCCCATCACAAGCAGAGCAGAGCCACTTTTCTTTATTTCTAATTAAAGGATAATTGCCTTATAATATTGTGCTGGTTTTTGTCATACTTCAACATGAATCAGCCATATGTATACATATGTCCCCTCCCTCTTGAACCTCCCGCCCACCTCCCTCCCCATCTCACCCTTGTAGGTTGTCACAGAGCCCTGGCTTGAGTCCCCTGAGTCATACAGCAAATTTCCACTGGCTATCTACTTTACATATGGTAGTGTAGATGTTTCCACGCTACTCTCTCCGTTCGTCCCACTCTCTCCTTCCCTCCGTCCCTCCCATCGTGTCCATAACAGATCCACTTTCACCGCGCTTTGCACTCATGGGGTTCCACGTAACATTTCCTCTAAACAAAGGCGCATGCATGCTAAGTCGCTTCAGTCATGTCCAACTCTTTGCAACCCCATAGACTGTAGCCTGCCAGGCTCCTCTGCCCATGGGATTTTCCAGGCAAGAATACTGGAGTGGGTTGCCATGCCCTGCTCCAGGGGATCTTCCCGACCCAGGGATTGAATCTACATCTCTTATGTCTCCTGTATTGGCAGGTGGGTTCTTTACCATCGGTGCCACCTGGGAAGCCCCCCTAAGGTGGGAACTGGACCCCAATTCCAGCAGAGTGCTGTTATTTCAGATTTAAAGCATGTGTGTGTGCAGCTTGTGTGTGCTGACAATAAACGAGCGAGGACAGTGCCCCAGGAGTGTGTGCTTGATGTTTTAATCTGATTTTTCACCTGCATCAAAAGAGTTCCTTAAAAATATCAAGTGCTGGCTTTGGAAATAAAAAAACATAAGCATATAACCTTGGCTGAGCCCAGCCAACATGTTATTAGGTCCCAAATGAAGGCAATATTCACAGGGGTAAATGAAACATATAATGAAATGTGTGTGAATACATGTGTGGCTATATAGCCTCCAGCCCCACGCACACGTCAGCTCTATAAAGCAGTGAGGGACACCTGCCACGGTGCCTGGAAAATAGGAGGCAATGCTTAATAAATACTTACTTGTTGAATTCCTTCACTCATTCCACAAACACCTATGGAGTGCCTACTACATCCCAGCAGTGTGCCAGACACTGGGAATGCAGCTGTGAACACAAAACAGGGAATGAAGGAAACCATTTTTATAAATCGATTGGGCCTTCCTGTTTGAATAGGAGCTGCCTCTTTTTAAAGCAGTCGTTACTTTACGCAACTAAATTCCACCAGTTTTCCCACTTCAGCCTGTTTTGAGCTTGCTTCTTAGGGAACTCCCTTCAAGGCTCCCTGCACACACGACATCGAACCTCCCGGAGCAGCCCATCTTCCTCCTGTCCTTCCCAGCTACGCCTCTTCATCAAACTGCCAACACCATCTTGGATCAAAACCAAGATAGCGGCCTTCTGCACCAATCAGGAGGCCAAAAAGTGTTCTAGGGAAATTAGCAGCATTACTGGAGTAAGTCTGGAGCTCCTCAGGGTAACCATTTTATCAGGGGACGCTCAACTGTCTGCAAAAGCTCCAGTCCGCTTATTAAAACTTCAACGTCAAACTCTATATTAAGCAGGCGTCCTTTCTTTTAAAGTGCTTTCTCTTTTTAACTTCTGCACCTGCCATGTGCCCAGGGCAGTGAAAAACAGATAATGAGGCCCAGACTTCGGCTGTGAGTTGTTCATCATCTGAACGGAGGAGACCACAGAGAAGAAGATGGCCAAATGCCTGCTCTGGCGGGTGTACCTGATGGGCAGGGATCCGCCAGGCTCATGGTTGCAAGGGGCAGAAATTCAGCTTGCACCCTCTTGGACCAAAGGGGAGCATATAGGTCCCTGGACAAACCATGGCAGGTGCAGGCGCTGGAAATGAGGGGCCCAATGCCTTGGCTCTCTCCGCACCCTCCTCATGGCCCCTCTGCTTCAGCTTCACTCTCCCAGACAAGTTATGTTCTCACAGGTACAACTCTGCTCTGACACCAGAGACAAGAAAGCATTCCTTGCATAGTCCCATCTGGTCCAGCCCAGGAGACCTGTGGTCAGTCCGGCCTGACTCACACGGTCCCCAGGGATTGGTAGTTCTTGCTCGATCCCCATGGCCAGAGGGAGGGTAATCTTTATGGTGAAAGAAGGGAGAAACTGACAGGGTGGCAAAAGAAACCCACAGGAGCTGGAAAGGACACAGCAGGTAAGGGACCTGGATGCAGATGTAGGAGCAGGAAGGCCCACGTGGGGTTGGGCAGGCATTCAGGCTCATGGGCAGAGGCTACGCCAAACCTGCCCAGAAAGTGTGTTAGTCAATCAGTCATGTCTGACTCTATGTGACCCCATGGACAGTAGCCTGCCCAGCTCCTCTGTCCATGGAATTCTCCAGGCAAGAATACTGGACTGGGTAGCCATTCCTTCTCCAAGGGATCTTCCCGACCCAGGGATCAAACCTGGGTCTCCTGCATTGCAGGTGGACTCTTTACCATCTGAGCCACCAGAGAAGCCCTACGTAAGTGATGGCCAAGTCGAAGAGCCTCTGCCACTGAGGATATGCACAGCCCCTGAAGGAAGCCGGTCTTCCGGGTACACACGGTTGCAGGGCCCAGGGCTTTCCACCCAAAGCTACTGCAGCTCAGCTGCCAAGAGACACTCTCCACCAAGGCCCCTGCCCATCCATCCCATCCCACCTTCTGTACGCCTGTCTACTCCCCAAGGTCAGGGCTCCCACCCCACTGAAGCCCCCCTGGACCAAGCAAAGCAAGAGACCCTGACAGCAGAAGCCAGATGACCTTCATCCAGGCCAGACCCACACAAGCCCAGGCTCACCGAGGGTTGCAGCTGCTCTCTCTCTGCCCATCACACCTCTCCTCTAGCAGAGAAGAGTTCTCTAGAGCAAGGGGCAGAAGACTCCATTCAGCGACCGCCCCCCCCCCACACACACACACACACACACACACTGGGTCACATCACCGTAGCCTCCCCTATTCTGGAACTTGGTTAACCCACTGCCCCAGAGGATTCTTCAGAATCTGGCATTCCCTGTGCCCCACCACCCACTGAGTCACCATGGCCCCAGACCTCAGGACCTCCCATGAAGGTTGCAGGGCACAGAAAGATGAGCACAGAATGGGCTGGGCTACCAGGCACTCCCTTCCAGCTCACGTCCCCCTTCCAAGATCACCATGTCTGCCCCAGTCTCAGGCTTCAATGCCCTCGTCAGAGCACCTCTGATATTTGCTTGGATGCCTCTAGTGACAGAGAGCTCCCCCTCTCAACCTGGTCTCTGCAGGGACACTCTTACTGTCTTACTGAGCTGAATACACTTTCCTGCAGTCTGCCCTTTGTGAAGTCTTATTACCATCGCTAATAATAAGTTAGATAGCATCATTGACTCAATGGACACGAATCTGAGCAAACTCCGGGAAACAGTGAAGGACGGAGGAGCCCGATGTGCTACAGTCCACGTGGTCGCAAAGAGTCCGATATGACTTATCGACTCAATAACAACACTAAGAGTGTCTGCCACTCACATTTACACATCTTAATTCATCTTTATGACGACCCTATGAGGTAGGCACTGATATTAGACCCATCTCACGGATGAGGAGACAGAGGTACGGAATGGTTAAATAACTTGCCCAGGGTCACTCGTCAAGTCAGGGACAGCTCTAGAGCAGAGCTCAGCTCCGTGCGGCTCTTCATCACTAGGCTCCATTACCTCGGGCCATCCCGGGGCCGCTCCTGACCCAGGGGCCCATTTGGAGCAAGGAGACATTCCTCTCAAAGGCCCATCTGCAGGTCCCTGGGCCTCTGGTTCTGACCTTGCAGAGCAAGCAGGTTGTTCACTTCCCACTCTGGGCAAAACACTCGATGAAAACCAGTCCACCTTCTACCACTGCCAGGAGGATGAGCAAAAGCCTCAGCATTCAGCCCTAAAGGGAGCCAGCCCCACCCACTGCCCAGGTGGCTGCTCCCCCGAAAGGGCTCCCACCTCCCACAGCAGCTCTGCTCCGGCAGACAAGGAAGCCCCAGGATTCCTGCGACTAGCCTAGCCCCCCAACACGTCCTCGGGCCTCTCCCCAGGGAATAGCTAGAAGAACCCTTATTCTCCCACCCCAGTGAACTGTTTAGGGAGAAGACCCAAGGCCCTGACATGCAACCTGGAAAATAAGCTTCAAACCTCTTTGTAACTGAGGATCTCACCAGCCCTCCCTGGCACTGAAGGCACGACCTCCCTAGCGATCATCTTCATGTATTTTGGGCATCACGCCCAGATCTTGACAGGCAGTTCCAATCCAGGTCTGGGCTCTCTCGTAGTGTCTAAGACCCTCCTCCTGGAGAAAGGGATGGGAAGGCAGGCCCAGCCACCAGATCAGAAGGCAGCCTGGGCTGGTCCCTTCCAAAGGCCCTCGGTTTCCCTGTCTGCACCAGGAGAGGTTTGGCCCACGCTCCCTTCAGCAGTGCCCTGGCCAGGAAACCAGGCACCACTCAGGGCAGACAAACTGGCAACGGGAACTTTCTGGCTCTCCTCTTCTCCAAATTACTCCTGTCTCTCAATTTATGAGATGTTTATATTTCTGAAAAGGGGTAGCTCATTTTAAGACACTAAAATCAAATCAAATTTCTGTATAAGAAATCAAGAATCGGGGAGAAAATAAATCCTGGTAGAATGGAAAATAAATGTCAGCCATATCTGTTTTCACCCATAACTTATTCTTCTGGAAACAGTAAGCAGGAAATATATACTGGAAAGGCTCTTTATGCAATAAAAACAACAACAACAAATAGCTGATTCTATCCAATTGGGCCACACATTGTACAGGCCCTCAGGCAGTTTCTCCAAATAGAAACCCACCAGTGGCCAGGCCTGGCCCCCTCTGCCCTGGTCTGGACCCTTTAACACAGCTGCTTCTGAGGGCCCTTTCCTGGAAGGTGCATGGCTGATGGAGGGGCTGGTTTGAATTTTCTAATATGGCTGTGACATTGTTTTTGATTGCAAAGGTGACACCTGCTGCTCCAGTCTTCATCCAGAGGCCTTCAGGTCATGCTAACTGTGGTTTTCCGGTCCAGTTTCCCCTCAGGAAAAAACCCAAGTCCAAAGCATAATTCCAGGTCATCTGAAGGAGACAGGTGATGACTGGCTAGGTGACTACTGTGGGTCATAAATGAGTTCAGTTGGTTACCAGCGGCTGTCATCAGGGTGAGGTCCCAGATATTTTAGCAGATAATTGAAGTCACATTATTTTGAAATTAGTATGTACACGTTAGAATAACATGTTTATTCTAAAACTGCACCTATTAGCATGTAAACTGGGAGGGGAGGGTACAATGAGCGAGATCCTCAAGGGATGCCTTGGACAAGGGCAAGGGTCCATCTGTGCTGAGTCAGGTGCAGAGACCGTGAGCAAGGGTCAGCTTGGGTCCAGGTAGAGCCAGTGACCTGGCTCTGAGAGGACAGCTGCAGGTCCTCTGGGAAAAGGGAATCCTGAGGTCCCTTGCTGCACCCTCAGATTGGCTAACGTGTGTCAGATGCCCAGAAGGAGGGCCCATTTCAAGATGGAGTAGTGGGCCAGTCTCCCCTTCCTGCTCCTTCCAAAGCCAGTCTCTGAGGGGCCTCCCCAGAAGGGAATCAAGCAGCGCAGGCCACCCCCAACCCAAGCATCCTGCCACCTCCCAAGGAGAGTGTGTTCTCAGGCTTGAACTTGTTCTGGAAATTCCATCATGAGGCTTTTACTGCCAGCTGTGCTGTCTTCGGTTCTAGGCTTCCAGCAAATTTAACCTGAAACTATGCCACTGGAGGAGACAAAAGATGACCCAGCAAGTGGAGGCTGGGGCGATGCACACAACTAGGAGTGGCATGAGAATCAGAAGTGGCTTCCACCAGATTCTCCCCCAATATAGCCACCTGCTTCTATCCCCAGCCACTGCCCGCCAGGCTCTCCCCCAAGACCACATCACCTGCTACAACCTCAGGAACGTTGACTGTGGGTATCTCCTTCTCTCCCTCAGGACCTCCAACGTGCTGGCTCCAGCTACCATTAAACTTCACTAAGACTTCCAACACATGACCCCACCATTCCACCACTGTCAATCTCCCCTCCAAGTCCTTACCCCCTTCTCATCACCTTGGACTTCTCCATCATGATACATAATAGTTCTGCTGCTGCTGCTGCTGCTGCTAAGTCACTTCAGTCGTGTCCGACTCTGTGTGACCCCATAGACGGCAGCCCACCAGGCTCCCCCATCCCTGGGATTCTCCAGGCAAGAACACTGGAGTGGGTTGCCATTTCCTTCTCCAATGCATGAAAGTGAAAAGTGAAAGGGAAGTCGCTCAATCATGTCCGACTCTTCGCGACCCCATGGACTGCAGCCTACCAGGCTCCTCTGTCCATGGGATTTTCCAGGCAAGAGTACTGGAGTGGGGTGCCATCGCCTTCTCCGTAATAGTTCTGCAGACACTCATAACTCTCTCCCGCCCTTCTCTCCATCCTGCTCTCCCAGAGAAGCCTCTGTCCTGGTTCAACCCAAGTCTCCACCCACTCCATGTCTGCACACTGACAGGGGAAATGCTCATGGTGCCCACGGGTCTCCTTGAAATCAGGGAGCTCTCAGGTGAATCTGACGCTGACTGGGGAATCTGCAGCACCGCCCAGTTACACTGGCGTTCTCACCTTCCCTTGGGCTTGGAGGCCTAGCACCACCCCCACCCCCTCCCCTCCTGTTTTCAAGGAGAAAACAGACACCATCAAGCACGCTCTCCCATCACAGCATGAACTCCCATAGCCATGCCTTCCCTCTCCTCCCATCAAACCCTGAGCTTAGGACCATCCTGATCTCACCTCCTCAAGACTTAACTCCTGCAATTAGCATCCCTCTTTACAGCATCACCAGGCCCTCTCTGTCTCCTGGATCATTTTGCTGACACATGAATGCACTTGATCTCTGTGAAATTCCCTCCCAGCCCTGCCCAGCTATGGCCAGGGTCTCTTTTTCCCTCCAAAGCACAGCTGTCCACACTTCTCACTGCCTCCACTTCTGTGCCTTGTACCTCTCCTCCATCCACCCCACAGGGGCTTCTAGAACCACTACTTCCTGGAAACTGCCCTCATGAGCCACCTGAGACCTCAGGTGTTCAGAGCCAGACATCGTTTCTTTGTCCTAGTCTCTCTCAGCTCCTCCAGCCACACACATGCTCCCTGGGGACTTGCCCTGATTCCATTGCTTTACATACCATGTATTTGCAGATACCTCCCAAATTACATCCTCAGCCCTGACCCCTCCCAGAATTCCCCGGAGGAATGTCCAACAGCCTCCTTGATAGAGACCCTGGGCTTCCACTGGGCACCTCAACCTTTAAAGCAGACCTATTCCTCCCCTTGCCTTCCTCATCTCAGCAAATAACACTCTTTTCCCTAGTTACTCAAGTCAAAAATCAAGTGGACGGGTGGACCCAGGGATTAGGTGGTTGCAAGTCTTCCAACCTCCCTCATGGTTTTGTTAAGTCAGTTGGATGAAAGAAAGATGCATCCAACATAGCCTGCAGAGACCAGCCCCTCTGAGAGATCATCCTGGGCCGTTGTCTCTGATTCATGACAAGTGCTGGGGGGCAGCCCTACCCACAAACCCCTATACCCTGAGGCCATTCTTTCCTCCCTCAATAGGTCCTCATGTTTTCATGAAGCATCTACTGCATGCTGGGCTTGATGGTGGGGTATAAGGAGAGTGGAGGCACTCTCCTTATGAGTGACATATCTAACATATATAAAGAACATTTACTGTTCAATAATAAAAAGACAGCCCAATTTAAAAATGGGGATAGAGGGACTTTCCTGGTGGTCCAGTGGCTAAGACGCCATGCTCCCAACGCAGGGGGCCCAGGTTCAATCCCACAAGCCTCAACTGAATTCCTGCTTGCTGCAACTAAGACCCGGCACAGTCAAATAAATAAATTAATAAATAAGTAAATTTAAAAAACAAAAATAAAGCAAAAAAAATAAATAAATAAAAATGGGGAAAGAATCTGAGCATTTCTCTAAGGAAGATATACAAATGGCCATTAAGCACATGAAAAGATGCTCAGCATCACTTTTATGGAAATGCACATCATAACCACCGTGAGATACTACTACACACCCACAAGGATGGCTAGAATCAAAAAGTCAGAGGCTAACAAGTATTGACAGGATGTGGAGAAACTGTAACCCCCATACATTGTTGGTGAGAATGTAAAATGATGCAGCCGCTTTGGGAAACAGTCTGGCAGTTCACAAAATATTAAACAGAGTTTCCACATGAGCCAGCACTTCTACTCAGTATAAACTCAAGAGAAATGAAAACATAAGTCTACAAAAACCTTTACACAAATGTCCACTGCAGCCAAGATGTGAAACAACCCAAATGCCCATCAGCAGATGAATGGATAAGCAAAATGTGGTGTATCTGTACAATGGAATGTTATTCAGCCATAAAAAAGAAAGAAATGCTGAAAAATTCGACAACATGGATGAATCTTGAAAACATTATGCTAAGTGAAAGAAAGTGAAAGTGAGGTCGCTCAGTCGTGTCTGACTCTTTGCAACCCCATGGACAGTAGCCTGCACCAGGCTCCTCCATCCGTGGGATTTTCTAGGCAAGAGTACTGAAGTGGGTTGCCATTTCCTTCTCCACAGTGAAAGAAGTCAGTCACAAAAAGTCACATGTTATACAATTCCATTCATGTAAAAGTCTAAAACAGGGAAATCTATAGAGACAGAAAATAGATTAGTGGCTGCTAGAGGCTGAGGTAATGAATTTGGGGTGATGGGTGCTGATAAAAGACACAGAGCTTCTTTTTGAGATAGTGAAAATGTTCTAAAATTGAACATGGTAATAATTACAGGGGCTTCCCAGGTGGTGCAGCGGTAAAGAATCTGTTTGCCAATGCAGGAGATTGAGGAAACACAGGTTCGATCCCTGGGTCAGAAAGAGGAAATGGCAACCCACCCCAGTACTCTTGCCTGGAAAATCCCATGGAGAGAGGAGCCTGGTGGGCTACAGTCCATGTGGTCGCAGAGTCAGACAAGACTGAGCTCACACACATGAAAATTACATGGCTCTGTGCGCTTAATAAAAATCCACTGAACTGTACACATTAAACGGGTGATTTGCACGCTATGTAGATTGTATCTCAATAAAGCCGTTAATAAGGCCGGTATACACAGATACGACACAGGCAGAGAAATGACATATACACAGGGAAACAAGGGACACGCAGCACCCAGGGCACAGAAAGCGACAGTTCACACAGAGACACAACACACGAGCAGGCGAACAACACACGCGCCCTCAGCCGACTCACGCGCAGGAGGCATGCAGGCCGCCTGCTACCACGGAAGCGTGACTCAGCACAGCCAGGATGAAAGCCTGCGGACGCTGAGATTCCACATAATTCAAACCTGATGTGAAGCCCCAAGCCACAGGAGCTCTGCTGGACGCTGGGCTGCCAAGGCCTGGGCCCAAGCCAAGGAGAGTCTGAAAGCTGATTCACGCCGAGCTTCAGCCCTGGGGACAGGCCGGAGGAAGGCACCCTCGGAGGATGGAGCCGGGAGCTGCCAGGCTTGGCCCCCAAAAGCAACACACACCCCACACGGGCGGCATCAGAGTTCCCAGAACCGCCGGAGGCTCGGAAGAGACACAGGAAGCAGAGAGCCTCCACCAGCTGGAGGCAGTTATCTGGGATGAACGCTGTGGGCTCGGCCCACTCCCAGGGTCACGACCTCTGCAGGCCCCATACCATGGGAGCTGCTGGGTGAAAGGCTAGGGAAGCTGTGGTGGGCCCAGGCCATTGGCAGCAAAGATCCTTCTCAAGGAGAAGCAATGTGGTGGGTGTGCCGGGCCAATGCAGAGACCCTAGAGCCAGGATCCCTGGGGCCCGCCATGGCTCAAACCATGGAGTCTTAGACAAGTTACTAAACATCCCTGTGCTTCACGACTATAAGGATACTGATCTTATGAGTTGCTTGGAGAAACACACATGGAAAATCTAGAACAGTCTGAGCCAGGAGCACAGCTGTCTAAGTGTTAGAGTTTGCTGCTGTGATCAGCATGACTACGATTCAAAGTGGGCCTAAGAGTACCAGTGGCTCATGAAGGAAGCCACATTCTGGAACCACGGATGGGTCACCTCTAAGTCCTGGCTCCACTGCAACCTGGCTTTGACCTGCTCAGATCCCCTATCTGTACAAAGGAAGAAATCCCTGAGAAAAAACACCAATGGTTAAGCATCCTTAAGGAAAGAGTCCTTACTAAGAAGAGGCTGGTTCACAGGAATTGTAAATGTGAGAGAGAATATGGGCAGACAAATAGAGACACAGATGGAGAGAACAAACTTACGGTTCACAGGGCGGGGAGTAGAGGGTGGGATGGACTGGGAGACTGGGAACATATAAAATAGATAAATAATGAGGGCCTACTATACCGGACAGGGGACTCAGTGCTCTGTGGTGATCTAAATGGGAAGGAAATCTAAAAAAAAGTGGATATATGTATAGTATATCAGATTCACTCTGCTGTACAGCAGAAACTAACACAACACTGTAAAGCAACCATACTCCAACAAAAATTTTTTAAAAGGAACACAGGCTGACAAAAGGTTAGCGGAAATGCACCACCTAAGTGTGAAGTTGTAGGCAATTTCCTTCTCTATAAACGTTTAGGTGTCTTCTAACTTTTCTGATTCCCCTATCTAAACAGGAAAGCTGATTCCGCACAGAATGCTTGCCTGCTACAGTGAGCAACTAAAAATTACATAACAATGATTTTAAAACAAAGTTTAAAAGGAAATAAACCCAGCATCACCCCTGTCTTCTATCACCCAACCTCCTTGTAAAGGATGTGGCAGCTACACCTGGAAGTGAAACACCCGTGGCTGGGACCCAGCCAGCACCCTTCCCAGCTGGGTGGTGGTTGTACAGTCGCTAAGTCAGGTCTGACTCTCTGAGACCCCACGGACTGCAGCACACCAGGCTTCCCTGTCCTTAACTATCTCCCAGAGTTTGCTCCAACTCAAGCTGCTGGGTGACGCTTTCCAAGCCTCAGTTTCCACTCCTGAAATTAAAGGGAATGACATAATGAGGGGGAAATGTCCCCTCCTGAGGCCCAGCCTAACAGCAGGCGAGGCAGCCTTCCCCTTCCCTTCCTCTTCAGCCTGGCTCTCCTGATTCCCCAGCTTTTCCATCAAACACAAAGCAGACTTTTCCAGAATGCTATTGCACTGGGTCTGACCCCTTGATGCCCATTGGTATCACCTGTGGAATCTGCAGAATGCCTGATGCCCAGGCCACAGCCCAGACAAATGAATTATATCTGTGGTGGTGTCGGGGGCGCAAGCATCAGTAGGGTCTCAAACCGGCACAGGTGATTCTAATGTGCAGCCAGGGCTCGGAACCCCTGGCCTCAATTCTGGAAGCTTCCAAATAGTATAATGGTATGAAATGGATGTTTAAGTGATCATCCACGTTTCACAAAGACAGCAGTAGCAGCAGGGAGTGTTCGACCAGAATTAGTTTGCCATTATACAGGAAATGGGCAAGAAAGACAGAGAGGGGACAAAGGACGATGAGTACACGCCCTGACCGAATGGGATGCGGGGAAGGGAAGTCCAGACAGGCCGGGTGACTGCACGCCTGTTACACCGTGAGCATCTCCCTCGGCTGAGCATGGCCAAGGATCACCTGGACCAAACGTGATTTTTGCCTTAGGTGCTGTCTCAGAACCTCACCACCCTCTCCCCTCAAGGTGCCACCCCGCTGTGAGTGAAGAGTGAGTTGCTAAAACTGCCCTGAGCTGAGTGTGTCTGGGAAGCAGAGAGGGAATCTGTGGTGGTGTGGCCAGTGGCCGATGATGTCACAACTCCCCAGCTAGGAGCCCATGGTGCAGATTGAGGACAATTAGTAACAATATCTTTTCTATGCTGCTGCTGCTGCTGAAAGCAGTGAGTGATTCTGTCCTCTGGCCCCATGGAGAACAGAGTTGCTTAGATCTTCTTGCAACTTCTTCCAGCTTGGCAAATGTGCTTAAAGGGAGAGCGCTCGCTTTTTATGATGCCCCTCCTCCCAGCAGCAGGGGTCCTGGCCCAGCGGCAGGGCAGGGCCTCACCTGCAGGTGCTCAGAGAGTCCCCTTGTGCGGCAAACCTCCACCCTGGAGCCCAGCCAGGGTCCAGGGCAGACCTTGCCAGGTTGGCAGCCGCCACCAGTTTCCATTCCCCATGCCCAGGAGCCACGTGGCTCTGAGGCTTACCCTTCTATCACCACCATGGATGGCCCACCAAGCTTGGGCTGGGAGCTCTGCCTGGCCCCCTGGTTGGCCCAAAGTCCTGGCAGCAATGGGGGCTTCAAGACGAGGAGACAGGAACCAGCCCTCAAATGCCAGGAGGCAGTGTGCCTGCCAGGCCCTGAGCTGGGGAACGGTTCCCCGCATCAAGGCCTGAACCCTACAGCTCAGAGGCAAGCCAGAGGATGGCGGGGTGGCGCCAGGAAAAGGTGCGGCTGCAGCTGAGGGCTGGGCCCCAGCAGGTCACTTGTCCCGGCCAGGGCTCCCCTCTGATCCACCCCGACATCAGCCTACTCCAGAGGGCCCTACAGAAGGCACGTGAGCACAGGAGAATGGAAAGATGAGTGGACCTAGATGCCTGAACTCCTGACAGGCTCCTGACAACATTTAGGCATCACTGCCTTCCTCCACCGGAGAAGGCAATGGCAACCCACTCCGGTACTCTTGCCTGGAAAATCCCATGGACGGAGGAGCCTGGTGGGCTGCAGTCCATGGGGTCACAAAGAGTTGGATACGACTGAGCAACGTCACTTTCACTTTTCACTTTCCTGCACTGGAGAAGGAAATGGCAACCCACTCCAGTGTTCTTGCCTGGAGAATCCCAGGGACGGGGGAGCCTGGTGGGCTGCCGTCTATGGGGTCGCACAGGGTCGGACACGACTGAAGTGACTTAGCAGCAGCAGCAGCAGCAGCAGCCTTCCTCTACAGAGGGGACAAGTGGACAAAACCACATTAGCTAGAAAGCACCATCAAATGAGGCCCATTGTTATCATTAACCCTCCCCAGGGCCTGGCACCATTAGCACGTTTTCCAAATTTTTTAGAACTCTGACACTTCCCCAGAGCTTGCTTGTGTTAACCCCTATTACTAGCAGTTCAAATGCCCACGTCCCAGTCACCCAGGCCACTCACCAGGCTCCCCACTCACGCTACATGTTCACTTACATCTCTGCAGTTTACTTCTCCTAAACCTCTGTCTGTAATACTACTCATCCATTCCTCAGATGATTGCTGAGCAGACCCCATTCCAGGTGTGCAGGGGACACAGCCAAAAATCCCTCCTCACCCGGGGCCGACCTTCACCAGAGGTGAGACCGGCGATCCATAAGCGCATGGTACAACAGTGGAGAAACAGGAAGCAGAGGAGAGAACTGGAGGTTGAAATTTTAAATAAGGGAGTCAGGGAAGATGTCACTAAGAGGGGAGCCTGGAGGACAAGCAGGGGGTGAGATGAGGGGTGGGTGCACGCAGCATCTGGGGAGGGAGGAGAGTGGAGGGGGCCGTGGAGGGATGGCAGGGGTGTCACAGGCAGCCAGGAAGGAGGGAGGCTGCCCAGGGCCTGCTTGGCTTCTCCGGGAGGAGTATCATGGGGAGGACTTGGCTCCAACAAGACTTCTCTGGCTGCTGATGGTAAAGAGATGGCCAGGGGCATGGATGGAAGCGGGGAGGGCCGTTAGGGAGGGCACTGCCATCACCCTTGGACCACCCCACCACTTGTTATTCTTGTCAAGTCCTGTTTGTTTTCCTTTGGGGATTATTAGCGACAAAAATCCCCCCTGCTGGAGCCAAACAGGGCCTGTTTGGTACCGGGAGCCACGCTTGTCCACGCTGGTCTCATGCCTGTGCTCTGCGGACAGCTCTGTGGATCCCTTCCGGCCCAGCTCAAATGTACCCATCACTGCCCCCTCCAGTGGTTCCTGGCAGATGCTCTATCCCTCCCAGATAAGTCTGTCTATCCCTCTTCTAGATGTGAGCTTCTCCACAGGGGGACAAATAATGATCCACCACACAGGACCAACTTCGGAACAAAATCACCTTCAGCAGACATCCTCAAATCCAAGTTTCCAAAATGAACCCTCTTGGGCCTTTAATGAAAGAAACCTCTCTCACAAAATGTGGCTGTGGCTCAGGGGACAGCCTCGGGACTGTGAATTATGAGGTGACGAAACATCAAGGGCTCAACGAGGTTTCTTTGGGCTGGAGGAGCTAATTCAGTGTGGGTTCCTGCCAACCTCAAGAGACGGAAATGAACTTCTGCTGCGGGGCGGGGCAGCCTGGGGGCACAAGTGTCTTCTGGACAGATCAAAGGTACAAATATTTGGCTGGCTTAAAAACAAAAACTGACAAAGGGCTTTAAGTAACCCGTTGGGAATAAGGTTTGCATTCAGAATGACCATGCCCTAGCAAACACTCCTACCTTCAGACGTTTCTCTAAAAGGGCCTGTTCTACTGACCTCTCCACCATGTGGAAAGCAGAAGAAAAGGAGACCGAAAGGGTTTTCATGTTCCGCGACAAGCTGTGTGTGCAGGACAGCAGCCCACTGCCCTCCAAAATTATGAAAACGGACACGGCAGTGGCAGAGGCCACGAGCTGACAAGCCCCAGGAGGTTTCATCATTCTCCAAATCCTCCTCACAGGGAGGCTGGCATTTCTTTTTTTTCTCTTAAGGGGCTTCCCAGTCTTCAGAACAATGACTTGAAGAAGTTGAGCCACTCACATTTACAGTGGGATCCTTACAAACACCCCCACTCAGAACCCAGGCACAAGGACTCCCAGGACGCCCCCCATGGGGCAATCGATGGACCAATCCCTTAAGCATCTGTGTTCTGAAGTCATTGTCATGGCCACCGAGTCCTGGCCTTACAGGATTTATGACCTTGAGGAGCAATTCCTATTTACTAACTCAGGACAGGCTATGCGGGATCGTGGCAGGGTGGGTGGGGAGCACTGGATTGGGACTCAAGGGCTTGAACCCCATTGGCCCTGATGGTAACCCACTGTGTGACCCTGGAGGAGTTTCCCTTCCCTGAGCCTCAGTTTCCTTGTCTGTAAAGTGAGGAGGGGACCGAGAGGCCCCCAAAGTCTCTTCCAGTTACAGCTGCCCACACTCAGGCCAAAGTTAGGGTGAACTCTGGCAATGAAGCTGAGCTGGAGGGGTTCATAGCATGAAGGTTATTTGCGCTGATAGGGAGCTCCTTGGAGCTGCCCGAGATGAGGCAGTCCACAAATATTACCATTGTTCTTCCTCTTGCTGTTGTTCTTGTTGTTTCTAAGGCTTTAAAGGCAGGGAAAGGCCTGCATGCTGAAGATAGAAGGCCAGGCCTGGCAGATGGTTTGAGAACTTTCCACTGCAGGGTCCAGGGAATGCGGAAATTCCCCAAGTCCTCACCAAAAGCCCACCCCTGGGCCTGGACCACACTGAGGCTGGAAGGCAGATGGAAAGCAAGCGCAGCCCCCACCACACTCACTAGCCCACAGAGCAGCCCAGAAGACACCCTCCCTCCAGCCAACCTGAAGATGCCAGGGAAGAAAAATAGAACCACCCCCAGACCAACCCTCCCTAAGAATGGGAGGCCGGCTCTGCTTGGAAGGAGTGGCAGTGAGCCGATGTCTGGTTTCTACTCCATATCCTACATACATTATGAACCGAGGGCATACAGCAAGGCACAGCCACGGGGAGACTAGAAGGGTGAGACTACAAGATCAGATGCCTTGAGGAGTGGACCCAGGCCCTGGGCTACTCAGACAGAGACCCCACTGGCCTTCTGGGAAGCAAGAGCACTAGAATGAACATCCAGGGGTCTGGAAATAAAGCCACTGTGGAACCTGCCACAGTTTCCGTATTTATCCCAAGAGACCCACAATAATAGTAGCAAATGCTACCACTTACTGTTCTGGGCACTGTGGCACCACTTTTAAGTGCCTGATTTCCAATCAACAAAACTATAAGGTAGGGATAGCCACTTTACAGATACAGAAACTGAGGCTCAGAGAGATCAACCCACTTGCCTAGGGTCTGTATGGGAGAACAACTGCAAAGATGACTACACAGCTCCTCCTGTCCCCGAGCCCAGGCATGCTATTCCTCCCTCTCTGGCGGGGGTGAGAAGGTGCCAACATGAGCTTCATGCTGCTCCTGAAAGCAAGACGTCCATGTTCCCTCTACCCATCCGTCGGCTCACACAGCATCCACTGAAGGTCTATCCTGCGGCAGGTGCTGGGGTCGTACAGACACACAGGTCACTAAGCTCAGACCCTGGCCTTCAGGAGACTAATGGGAATGTTCCAGGGGAAGAATGCAAACTGGGGCAAGGAGCAAGCTGCAGCCTGAGAAAAAATGAACAAGCCTGGGTAAGGCTGGGAGCCACAGGCTCTGCCCTCCCAGCTGAAGGCCCAGAGACCCCTCTGGGGGTGTCACACAGAAAACTCGGGTGCTCTTGACTTCCTCTCTCTTCTTTCCTACACCCAATCCCTCAGACTGGCAGACTCAACCAATAAATCTACATCATTCAATAGCAAGGGCTGAAACCTATCAGGTACTAGGCTAAAAGAGCCCTGTGCACGCATGGCAACTCTAATAGAGTGACTAATATCATCCTCACTTTACAGATGAGGAAACAGGCATAGAGAGGCTCAGCAATCACCCAAGGCCACACAGCAGGAGAAAGGTAAGGCCGGGATTTCAACCAAGGCAGCCTGGTTGCAGGGGCCATGCTCTCATCCCCTGCATGTACAGCACTGGCCAAAAAAACCAAAAAACCCTGCCATTGCTATACTGGGCCCACACCCTGTCTTCAAACATAGAATACTTTGCTTAAAGATCTCTATTTCTGATTTCCCCTTAAAATACTCAAATGTGATACCAGACTGCCAGTCCCTTCAAACAGGAGTTTGCCGCAGCCCCACCTCTCCCCGAGCGCTTGGCCCTCTTCTCTTTCTAGTGCTACGCCCTGCTCCTGAAGTCATGACCTCCCTTGTATCATGAGCCCAGCCCCGTGCTCAGCAGGCAGAGAAATCAGACAGTTCCTGACTTCTGGGAAGCGGGTGGCCAAGACGGCAGATGCCTCAGCAGAGGGAAGGGGAAGGCCCTGTGGGAGGTGTGAGCAGAATGAGCAGAGGCAGGGTCTGCAAAGAGAGGTGACAACACGCCAGCCCGGCTAGGAAGGGCCGGGGGTCTGCAGAGCAGGTGCCACACCAAGGCTGGAGGGGCACATGGAGCAAGAAGACAATCTCTACATCAGCGTGGGGCCAGATATCCTCTGCCCCTCACATGGCTGTTGGCACAGACGTGTAGAGACAGGCAGCCCGCAGGTCAAGATGTATGGGGACGGCATGCTGGACGGTTGGATGAGGGCATCTCTGAAACTCCAAGCCTCATACTCCACATGCCAGGACAGGCACAGACAGCAAGGCAGGGCCAGGGGCTTCCCAAGGAGTTGTCAGGAAAGCTCACTTACTCCCTAGCCAGCAAGGAGCAAACCCAGGGCAAGGATGGATATTGGCACAAAGACATCGATGAGTCACAGGCAAACCTGCTACAATGGCATTGTGCTGGGATGCAGCTGGAAAGATTAGCATTGTCCTCAAATACGATGTGACTTCTGCTTACAAACCTCCATGGCTCCCTCTGGCCACAGGGGCAAGGCTAAGCTCCACAGTGAGGCACAGCTTCTCTAAGCTACATTTTCATCACTCCCTTCTTCCATGGAGAGCTGTGAAGACTTACCATTTCCTGAATCCTATGAAGACACAGGATTCCCCCCCCATGAATGCCTACAGTTCCTACCTCTTAGCTTTAAAAACTCTTATTGATGCTTTTACGCCTTTATACTCGGCCCAAAAGTACTCTCCACTGTGAAGCCTTTCCTGAGTTGAGTTAGTCACTCAGTTGTGCCCGACTCTTTGCGGCCCTATGGACTGCAGCTCACAAGATTCCTCTGTCCGTGGGATTTCCCTGGCAAGAATACTGGAGTGGTTTGCCATTTCCTTCTCCAGGGGATATTCCTGACCCAGGGATTGAACCCAGGTCTCAGCTCAGTTGGTAAAGAAGCCTTCCCTGAGCACCATTCTTTAGTACTCTCCTGCAGGACACCTGCCAAGTACCTTATGCAGAACTTGTTTTATGCTGTCTGCTATGTATATTTGTCTTCTCTTGAAATTGTGGGTTCTGAGCATAGGGAGAAAGGGGTGAGTTTCAACCCTGGGTCACCAGAGCCTGGTCAAGGACCTGGCTGGGGTAAGGGGCCCACAGATTGTTAACAGAATGCTCCACTTGGCACCTCCCAGTATCCGCCTGCCCTGGAAAGTATCTATCCAGGGGCTATTACAGACCAGTCGTTATATACTCCCATGCACTGAACAAGCACCGTTTAACTCATTCTGCAGAGAAAGTTGCTGTAGCAGAGGGGAGGCAGGGCTTGGCGAACCTGGGAACCAGAGGTAGCCTAAGGCTCACATCAGAAAGCACTGATAATCTACATACCGTTGCAGTACAAGGGACTTTAACAATATTTACAGTTATTTCTCACCATTAATGATAACTGTAATTATTGTAGCAATTACTATAAAAACAATAAATGTTACTATTAACAATCCCCATATTTTAAGGCTGCACCATATCAGACACTTCGCTTTTTTACTTATCTTATTTAATCCTCTGAACAACCCTATAGATGACTGATCTCCTTGCCTCCTTAAAGATGAGGAATACCAAGCACAGAGAGATTTAGAAATTTATTTAAGGTCACACAGCTAATCTGCACTAGAGTAGAGTGACCCCACAATTTCTGCCACCCTAATGACTAAAAATCATTTTTTCCTCCTAATGACTAAAAATGCCTGTTACAGGGCTTTCTATAGGCCAAGTACTATTGGTAACAGCTTTGTTGAACCATAATTCACGTACCAGACAATTCACCCATGTAAAGTACAGAATGTGATCGTTTTCAGTATCTGCATAAAGTTGTGCAACCACCACCACAAGTTGAGGACATCTCATCACCTCATTAAGAAACCCTGGACCATTTAAACTGTCAATCCCCAATATGCACTCCCTCCACCAGGCACTGTGATTCCATTTCAAAGACAAAGGACGGAGGCTCAGATTGCTGCTGGGACTTGCACATTAGGCAGGGGCGGAAGCAGAGCCGGCATCAGCCTCCCCTGCCCTCTCCCCACACTGCCTGCCAGGGGTCTGTCTCCTCTGTAACCCGTTAAAAATGCACGTTCTACAGAGGGCGGAAAACAGAGCCAGATGGTGACAAACCTCCCACGTGCGGCTGCTTCCGCACCAGGCCCGTGACTCACGGGGCACTGAGGGCAAAGGGAGGACATGAGGCAGTCTGGCCCCCTCACCCCAGGGCAGAGGTGGCGAGGCTCAACCCCAGGAGGCAGAGACAGCAGTGGGCTAAGTGGCCTTCAGGAGGCTGGCAGCCTGGGTTCCAGATGGTTCACAGGGGCCCCACTATGCTGACCCCATTCTTGCAACCCACAATCCCTCAGGACTCACAAAGTGGCCCCCACCCCAGGCTTTCATGCACTTTCCAGGACTTCAGAGCCACAGTTGCTAGCAGAGGGTCTATTCTGCATCTGCCCCCAGCCAGGGGTCCTGAGATGACCCAGGCCCTCCCTGCCCAGAGACCCTGAGGTTTAGGGTCACAAGAGTATTGAGGGGACTGCCACTTTGATTGCTCAGGCTCCCCAAGGGAAGCCCTGCAGAGTGGGCCAGCAGGTGGCTGCCACTGCCTGGGCCCAGTCCCAATCTGGGACCCCAGTGTCTGACAGCTGCCCCCAACCCCAGAGGAAGCCCTCTACAGGTTCAACTGGGCCTCGCCACATCCCTTATTCCCCTCTCCTACACATCCTCAAGAATGCCCTGGATCAGCAGTTCTCTCTTGCTGACCAAGGGCTTGACACTTTCTTTTGTGTTTATGTCTGAACAGTCTTGAGCCAATGCCACCTCCTCTAGGAGTCTTCCTTGATGACCTAATCAAAACAAATGGGTCTTCCCCCTGCTGCCTCACAAAAGATTGCAGTCTGTCTGCTTTTATGTCTGAGTCCCATTACCCTCCAGATTCATGCAGGGCAGGGATCCTAGCTTCCTCATTCTTGGGTTCCTCCTCTGAGCCCCTCCTGACTCTGACACACTAGGTCTTCCAGCAGAGCCAGTAGGAAGTAAGCTAAAGGGCCTGCTCCTCAGTTTCAGGTACGAATTTAACTGCAGTGCACAAAAGCCACCTATGTCTGTCCCGGTGCCTATGGTTGAGTGACTCTGGGATGACAGGAGAAGTGGAAGAGGTCATGTCACTGCCTCCCACTGCAGATTCCAGCTGGAAATGTGGATTAAGTCACCCATTTAGACACAGCGCTTCTTATCAAAACAGCTCAAGTCCGAACGGCTGCAAGTCTGTCCACACAAAGGAGGGTTTGTTCAGACCATTTACAACTGGAAGGTCTGCCCAGCCATGAGGGCCAAGCTCAGGACTAATGTCCTTCATCTCTGCACCTGCCGCCCAGCCCAGACCTGGTAAGAACAGGTCCCAGGCCCCGCCAGGAAGGGGCAGTCAACTATAGACTTACAGCAGCCTTGCTTCAAGCTTCTCCAGCAAGGCCTGCCCTGTGTCACAAAGTACCAATGCCAGAGGTGGAAGGGCTCTGAGCTTATCCAGTCCAGGCTCCAGGATACACCCGGGAGGCCAGGGAGGCCCAGAGGGTGGTAGCTTGCCTGGGATCACACAGTCATGTCTCCCAACACATGGCCCAGAGTCTTCTCAGATGACAGACGGCCACATCGCTGCCCTGGGCCCCCTCTCCCTTCCTGTGCTTCATTCAGGGTCAGAGCAGGGCCCACCTGCCCAGTGTGTCTTCTAGGATCCCCTCCCTGGCCCCACCAGCATGCTGGCAAGCTCTTTCCTCTGCCCAGAACGCCCTCCTCACCCATTGGCCCTAACACACTTCTATTCATCCTTCAAGGCCCAGTTCAAATATCATCTTTGCTAAGACAATAATAATCACTCCTACTTGCCAAGTACCCATCCCCACTATGTTATGGAAAACCAAAAAGTTAATGTTGATGCTATTTGTGGAGTACCCCAAGTTCCCTAAGGGCAGGGACCTAACTCTGCAAGGCAGGGCAACAATGCTATATGCATATACAACTCGTACAACTGAAAGTTTTACAAACTATGAAATCCTGTGCCAACAGAAGCTGCCTGTATTATCTCCGTATCTCCTCCCCGTGACTCAGTTTCCCCACCTACGTGACGGATGAGCTTAATGAATGCACATGGCAGCGTGTGTGCTGGGCCCAGGCTACGGCTGCGGCTCGCGACTGTCGCTGGTCTTATCTGTGTCACTTGCACTTTCTTCAGTCTCCCTGTGGACCCTGCCTGTGGCCAGCTCTCACTACATATTTTTCCGGAATGAATGACTGTATTTAGTATTTAAGATTTGGAGGAAGATGGGGTTAAAATCCAGAGGGCACAAAAAGATGCAAAGTTAAATCTGATCATCAGAAGGGCTGCACTGTGGACTCTGAACCCCAAGGTGGCTCAGCTGGGTGAGAGTGAGGAGCATCTGACCTCACGGGATGCAGGGCAGTTTTCTGGAGGGGACTGGAAGTGAGGAAATTCCTGCCTGGGCAGGGGGCCTCTGTGCTGGACCATGATCCCTGTCAGGGAACTGGTCGGGGAGATTTCCGAGAGCTGGACTTAGGAACTGGTCTCTGGGGACAGCTGAGGGTACAAGCAGGCGCCCAGCCCATGACATCCACTTCTTCCTCCCCCCAAAGGCGAGGGACCAGGCAAGCCACTCCTGGAGCCTCAGCGCTACTGCAGAACAGGCTTCCAGAAGCCGATCTGTGGATAGCCTCCGACACGGGACCCAGCTTCTGCAAATGTCACACAGAATAGATTTCCATCTGCCAGCAAGCAGCGAGGGCAGCCCCTCTTTGGACCAATGAGAGGAATAAGCCCAGAGAGGGGGAGTGGCCTGCCCAGGTCACACAGCCAATGAGAACACTTACTCAGAGGCCACCACAAGTCATCAATGTCAGCTAAGCATCCAGTGCCCACTTGTCAACGCGTGCTGAGCTGGTTCAATGACAAGGTTTCCAGAGTGTAAAGAGGGTGGGTAGCTACCTATTACTGGCAACAATCACCACTCACACCTTTGTTCAGATCCCCATAGACATTAATGGAGGTGGTCAAGGAGACCATCTCTGTCACCAAACAGCTTACAGCCCATGTGACTGATGACTTCAGGTAAGCTTGTCATTCAGCCCAAGCCACCGACATGCCCTGGTACTTTCTGTCTATAAGACACTGCATCTCTGGGTGTCTTCCCATGTCACTCTGGATTTTCAACCAAAACCAGTGGCCACAGCACAGCGCTAGCCAAGGCCGACTGAGGGCTCCTGCTGAGGAGAATCCCTGGACTGCTGAGCCAGGGTGGGCTGGCAGCCAAGGCTCACCCTGGCAGCAGGACAAGGTCTCAGCCTCCTCCAGCTGGCCTTCCTGTCTGGGTTCCTCCAAGTCTGCTCCACAGAACCCTCACATTCCAGGTGATTCTGGTATACACTCCACTCTAAGAAACCACCACTGCCCAGACCATGCCTTTCAAGTGGGGGCTCTGGTGTCTTCAATGGGCAAAAACTGATTCTTTGGGAAGCAAAAAAATTCACTCATCTCATACATAAAACATAGACATACAGAGAGTTTAAAGATATATTCAATATAGTTATGGTATTAGGGTTTCATTGGGAAGCAATTAGAGGAAACATATCTAAAAGGCTCGTCTGGGGATGATAATGAAAAAAAAGATTGAGAAACACTGATCTAGACGAAGGAGCCATGACATTGAGCAGGAAGACACTTCTTAAGAATGGGAAAGTGCTCCCAGCCCTGCCAGTGAGGAAAGAACCCCCCCTTACAATTGCACCATCTGATTCATCCCTCTTGTAAAGCCGAAAGGCAGAGGGGTGAGCAGGTCCTTTCCTGGACACATCAGCCTGTGCTTGGTAAAGCAGAGACCATGAAAACAGCCCCCATCCAGGCCCTGGGGCTGCTATGGAGGCTTACGCGGGTCTGACACACAGACGGAGCAGCGAGGGAAATGGGATCCAGCAGGAGCTGAGCGTGAGGAGGACAGAAGCCACCTGTGGCTTTCTGGTTTGCAACATGGAACCAACTAGCAGGAGGTTCCCTGTGCCTGGGAGGACGGAGTCCTAAGAGAGGGAACTCAGAGCAGAGAGCCACGGAAGAGCAGGCTGGCTTCGGGGCCAGAGACAGTGGGGCCATGAGAAAGGACACAGTAGTAAAGATAGTAACAGCAGCTGGTACCGACAGCCTTGACCATGTGCCAAGCAGGTGCCAACCACTGGCCATGCTGCCTGGTGAGGTCAGTCATAGTGTCATCGCCAGGACATCTGGGAGGTCCGGGAGGGCAGGGGCCGTGTCTGTCTCAGGCAGTGCCATATCCGCCAGGCTGGACACAGGAGCACGCACAGTAAATGTGTGCAGATTAAACACTGTTCCACATGTAAGGGAAAGGACCACCAGAGGGCAAGTAACATATCCAAAGCACTGTGGCTCATGAGTGGCGCAGCCGGGACCCAACCCCACCTGCCTCACACCTGCATGCATCTGTACTCAGATCCCTGACAGGTGAGCTGTGGTCCCGGTGTGTCAGTAGATGGTGGGGGATCAACAGGATAAGGTACCATCCTATCTTGGCCACTTTAAAGCCGACAGAGTGTGAACCTTGTGGCCAGTGGGGCATGTGGGGTTCTCTCTGGAAAGCAGCGCAGCCCCCGACTTGGCCCAGACTTCAGGCCGTGCCCACAGGAATCCCAAACACACAGGAGCCAAGGAGAAAACCACATTGGTCTGGCTCATGAGCGGAGCAGGGGTGGGACAGTGGGAAGTGAAGGAGAGGATGGGGGAGTGGAACTTGACAAGAGGCTTGTCCCTTACCAATCCATCGCAGTTGCTGATGGCGACAGCTGCCCCTGGCATGCCCGTGACACCCCCGGTGTAGACACACTCTCTCTGCAAGGGCTGCCGGAACAGCTCCTGAAAATCCTCCTGCCACTCCACTGAGGCTCCAGGCACAACCAGCCGCCGGTTGGGCCGCAGGTGTAAGTGCAGTTCCTCCCCGAACACAGTGACGTTGAAGTACAGGGAGGAGCGCCCCACCCTGCCAGGCTGCAGGGTCACGCCTTCCGGGCGCAGTGGGCTTCGAGCCACCCGCAGGCGACCGGAGTGTGACAGCGGTGAGGGCGGCCCGCCCCCCTTCATACTCCCTGCGGAGGCTGCCGCTGGTCCAGACACCACATGGGAGAGGAAGCGTCCCTGAGAATCTGTGCTGCAGGGCACTGTCACACCATAGTCACTGAGTTTTCTTGAGAAGCGCAGCTCTGTTGGAAATAAAGAAAGAGTTACCGGATGGCTCGGCAGCTAAAGAATCAGCCTGCAATGCAGAAGACACGGGAGATGCAGGTTCAGTCCCTCGGTCAGGAAGATCCCCTGGAGGAGGGAATGGCTACCTACTCCAGTATTCTTGCCTGAAAAATCCCACGGACAGAGGAGCCTGGCAGGCACAGTCCATAGGGTTGCAAAGCTGGAAACCCCACGGGGACAGGAAAGGATCTGCAACCTTGACTTTGGAGGGACCCCCTTAGTCCAGATTCATCCATTTCTCACCCAGTGCTTCCTCAGCTCTTGGATCTCTGCACTCAGATGATTGGTGTTCAAGTTCATAAACTGCTAGACACAAATTGCTCGCAATAATCCCTAGGTCTTTGTTACACTTAGCAGAGGAAAATAAATGATGCCAAACAGAATCCTGTCACTCTAGCAACAAACCTTCCCACTTTGGGCACTACAAAGGAAATTCCCCCGAAAGCCCCTGGGCAAAGAGAGGGGTGGCCGGATGTGCCCAAACCCCCCAGGGAACTGAAGTCACCAGCCCAGCCTGGGGTAGGGCCCTCCTCGCCGAGCTCCTGGAACACAGCTGGCAAAACAAACACACCTAGAAACTCAGGGCATCCTGGGCACACGTCAGGGAGAAAAGAGGAGCTGGAGAGGGAAGGGAAGGAATACAGGTTCTACGTTTTTCCAAGTTTAGAAAGGAAACTTTTTTAAGCAACACAGTGGCTGCCGAAATTTCTACATGGCCCAGCCCCAAGCTGGGTAAATATAGATCTTCAAAAATAAAAGGAGACGCACGGGTGACCTGCCCACTCGGACTGAATTAAGTGTGAGGTCATGGCCCCATGCTCCAGGCTACATGCCAGCGGCCCGTCCTTACACAGCTCTCGCTAAGCCCAGCCAGGCCGGGCAGGAATGAAGCTCCCTGGCTTCCAGGCCAAGTGATTCATGGATAGGAGCTTGGGAGGAACTTTCATTTCCACACGGCTCTATCTCTTGCCTCCCAGCCCCCTTCAAGGGACTGATAAAAACCTAGAAAATGATGTGTCCTGAAAATCCCTTGTGCCCAAGGCAGTTATGAGGGGTGGGGGACAACGAACTCTCCTCTGGTTCTATCTAGCCCAGCAGAAGACCCTCAAGACTTCAGCCAGTGGGATCCTGTTTCGGACGTGAACAGAGCTCAGACAAGCAGGCACTCTGCTGGGGAAAGACCAGAGCCCCCTCCCCATGCTCAGAGACACCAGAAGGGCACCCCATACTGCACGGGTGACGGTGGAGTGTGTCTGGTGTCTGCGAGAGTGTGTCTGCAAGGCACAGGGTGACAATACCGGGGGAGAGAGATATACGCGTGTGCAGGAGTGTGAGTGCCTGGTGTTCACTTACACACCTACACGCACTTATCTGTACACACATGCATACAAGCTGGAGACAGAGAAGGCAGTGAAAGAGGAGAGAGAGGAGAGTGAGAAACACTGAGACGAAGAGCCAGGTACACAGCCCCTCAGAAAAGGCTTCTATCCCCCAATCCTCTCCTGGGGTCTCTTCGGAGTTTCGCACCAGAAAAGGAGAGAAATCCCCGACAGCTTCGGCGGCCCTGGGGAGAAGAAAAAGAGAGCGCAGCCAGAGTGTGCGCACAGCCTCCCACCCACTTCAACGCTGCCGGGCACCTCGGGGCATCCCGACCCGCGAGCATACCGAGCCAGCGCGCCCCCAACCCGCACGCACCTTCAGTGCCGCTGCCCGCGGCGGCGCAGAGCGCACAGTGCAAGAGCAACAGGCAGGACCGCCGTGCGCAGAGAGGAGCCATGTGGCTGTGGGCCGGGCGGGCGCCGAGCCCCAAGCTCTGGGCTGCGAGCGAGGCTGGGGCGCGATCGGGGCTCCGGCCGGCCTCCGCCTCCTCCGCCGCCGCCGACTCCCGCCTCGCAGCCTCCTGCCGCCCGATCCCGGCCCCCTGCGCGGCGCCGCCGCCTGGACCGCTGGCTCCAGGCGCCCGAGGCTGCCGGCGGGAGAGCGAAGCGACCGACGCTCCAGCGTCCCCAGTGCCAACTGCCGGCGGGTCGGTCCGCCAGCGCCTCGAGAGCCAGGGGAGGGGACTGCGGGGGGGGCCGGGGGTGGGCACACTGGCGGGGCGGGGCCGGGCGCGGGTCGGAGCAGGGGGCGCAGAGCGCCCGTGGGCGGGGCACGGGGCGCGGATCGGAAGTGCCACGCGGAGCCAGAGCTGGGGCTCCGGGCGCCCTGGGAGACTGTCCCCTCAGCCTCTTTGGCTCCCCCGGAGTGACGGCCCTTACTTTCCTAGGCTCCTCCGCTCCGCTTTACTAGCCGGTCCCCCTTACTTTACTTGTTTCCAGAGCCACTGGGCCGATGGGATCCACTGCCTTTGGATGGGAGATAGTGAGCACCCCACA
>SJYT01025829.1:937601-960430 GCA_006410635.1 Cephalophus harveyi
CATCGGCCCGAGAGGGTCTCCTTTCTCTCCTAATGGCCTTGATGCCCCCAGTATTCGTCCAGCCTTTGAATCTATCCATTGTGTAGTCTCGTCACCCTCCCCCAAGTGCAGTGACTGATCTGTGTCCTAGTCCAGAGCGGGGCTGAGCAAGGTGGGCAGAGAGCCCTGCCTTTACAAACAACCCTGATTGAAATCCTAGCTCTGCACCTCAGCTTCCTCATCTGTGAAATGGGTGTTAATTATAGCACATAGTTAGGTTTCAGTAAATGATAACCATCCTTTTCTTCCAAACTTACCACCCATGTACCCGCCAAACAGCCTTCCGTGGGAAAAAAAAAAACGAGTCTAAGAGATGAGAATGCGTGCTGGTTTTGCAGTGTTGCTGAGACCTGTTCAGTAGTCAGGCAAAAAGCCCAAATCCTGCTTTCTTTCCTGCTTTACTCTATATATGTGCTCCTAACAATTTGTAAATGCACTGTAAATCCAGAGATGGGAATTGGAGAAAGCAGTTTTGTCTTTTTGTTTTGTTTTTAAGAATTGCCAAATAAAAAAAAAAATCTTTCTGTAAAGTGTATAAAGACCTCTAATCTTTCTGCTTCTGAGCTCAGACATTTTGTCATAGGGCTTTCTTAAAGGGAGGCCAATGTGTGGATGGAAATTCTCTGAACTGACTTCTCTTAGGAATTTCTGGGTCCCCTGAAAGAGGACTTGGCTTCCTGCTGCTTTCTCCCCACTTGAGGTTTCCTAGTCTATACCTTCCCTGGGCTCTGAATATGTTCCTACTTGTGGGCAGAGAGCTAGAAAACTCATCCTCACAGCTCCAGGACCTGACTCAGGGCCTCCTCAGAGGCAGCACTCGTGGAATGAATGAAATGACATCAGGATTTTGGAGGGCCAGTACATTTATGAAGCAGGTTCAGAGAGCTGAAAGACATGTCTCAGGTCACACAGCTCATTTGCAGCTGGGCTGGCATCAGAACCCAGAATCTAGTGCTGAGTGGGAGAGAGAGACAAGGGTAGGGGTCAGAAGACTGTTCTGGACTAGACTCTGCCCAAGACACAGTGACCAAGGGCAAGTCATTTTTCTCGGCATTGCACTTCCTCATCCGTCAAAGGCGAGGTCAAAGAGTGAAGATACTGGGAGCCACAGACGTAAGCTCTGAAGTCCTGTGGAAATGCAGTGTATGTTCTAGTCCACACAATATATGAGCTTCCAGTTATTTGAAATGGCATTACCAAACTGATCTATATTAAGTCTGGGAAGAACAGAGTTCTCTTTCTTCTCTTTCTGGTTCTTTAAGATCTGTGAAGTCAAGGGCCAGAGTGTGGTTTTGTGTGTGAGGGCTGATGAAGCAAGAGTGTGAGGGGGACCCATATGTTAATGGGAACTTGCCTGGAAAATCCCATGGACGGAGGAGCCTGGTAGGTTGCAGCCCATGGGGTCACTAAGAGTCAGACATGACTGCGCGACTTCATTTTCACTTTTCCTTTCATGCATTGGAGAAGGAAATAGCAACACACTCCAGTGTTCTTGCCTGGAGAATCCCCAGGGACGGGGGAGCCTGGTGGGCTGCCGTCTATGGGGTCGCACAGAGTTGGACACGACTGAAGCAACTTAGCAGCAGCAGCAGCAGCAGCAGCAGGAGAGGCAGTGAATTGTCTCCATTTTGGCCCTCCAGGAACTCAGCAGGGGAGCTCAGGATAAAATGGCCTGCTCCCTTCTCGGGGGCTCAGTTTTCCCAGCTTCAGAGTTGGGGGCCCTGTGGTGACAGAAGGGAAAATTCATAGTATGTGATTGATCATTTTCTCCCTCTTTGGGGCCATCCCAGAGAAGCTTGCCTAGAAACCTCAGGGGCCCAAGTCTCCTCCCTGGACTCCACCCCCTGCTTCCTGCCTTAGACTTGGTTAAATCAAGAGGGAGAGACTACAGCTGGGACCCCAGCAGCCTGACTCATGAACTGTGGGCTGGGGCCTTCCCTGGAGCCAGTCTTGGCAAGCAGAGAGCAAAACCTCACCCTGGCTCTCTACCCCAACCCCCTTCCCTGGGGCTACAATGGTTGCTTGTGTTGGCAAACAATGTATGTCCAAGGTCCTTTCTAGTGAGGAAGCCTTTGTTGGGAAGAGGGGACATGGGAGCAGAGTGCAGAGTCTGGGCCAGAAGGTGGGGGAAATGGCTGGGTGGCTGGCCCTGTTTCTGGAGAAGATCAGAGCCAGAGCGAAGCAATCGACAGGCATCAGCTGGCACCCCCCAAGGAAGGCAAGTTCTGGGTCCCCAGTCTCTCACCTGATATCCTACACGGGTGGGGAAATGGCTTGGATGTTTCTCGTGCTCAGGGCCCTCCAACACTTGCTCAACACTCCTCCCATCCAAGGCCCTGGTAGGGAAAGAGGAGAGGCAAACAGCTTGCACTGCAGTCAGTGACCCCCGGAAGATGTGACAGGTGTGTGAGAAAGCCTGATGACCAGGGGAGACGGGGATGGCGAAGCAGCCTGCGGATGAAGGGGCAGCATCACCTGTGAGCACCCCCTGGGGAGGAAGGCAGCCTGTTCTCCGAGCACAGGTGAAACCCCAGAGACTTGAGCTGGAGATGCCCAGAGACAGTCTCCAAGCCAGTGCCCCACCCTCCATTTCTCAGGTGCCCTCTAGAGAGGGAGGGGACCTGCCTCTACTCACCCAGCGAGAGCAAGAATGGGCCCCTGGCTTCAGAACCCAGGCAGCCGCTCACTCGCTAGCAGGGGCACAGCCTCTCTCCTCCAGGCCCCGGTTCCTTCCCTCCCCTGCTCCACCTTCCAAAGGGAAGAGGAAGTGGTCTGCAGTGAGACAAAAAAATCTCCCCTCACAGGGGGAGCCACAGATGCCCCCTAAAACAGTAGGAGTCTCAGCCTGAGACAGGTCTCCACAGCAAGAAGCCAGGAAGCCCCTGGGCGGGGGCGGGGGCATGAGCAAGACACAGCGGCGGTGCAGTGTCGGCCCAGCTCAGGGGCACGGCAGGTGGCTGTCGGCTGTTGAGTGCCAGCTGCTCTGCTTTAGATGTTACCCTGAAACACACACAGAGCATCCCTTTCTTATAACTCCTGGTGTGACCAGTGACCCACTGGGCTCTGACACACTCAGGCGAGAGAGGGAATCCTGCCCTATTCAGTGAGAGCCGCCACCATCCACCCAGTTAGGAAGCCCGACTGCCAGGCCACCCTAGTCACCAACTCGACTCCAAGCCCTGTGGAATCTACTCCAAAGGACCCCCAAATACAGCCACTTCCATCTCAAACGTGCCCCCCAACCCCAGTAGGTCACTAGCAACCCTACAGTGGCCACTGCTGTAAGTCTGCCCTAACAGACCCTTCTCCCCCAAGCTCTGCCCCCTGAAACCTCTACTCCAGCTGCATCCGAGGACATATTTAAAACACACCATAGGTCATGTACTGCCTCTGCTATAAACCTCCAGAGGTTTCCTTACTCTGGGGATGAAGACTAGACACCCTAACACAGCCTCTGAGGCTCTGCACAGGGTGGTCCTGCTGACCCTCCTGCCTCTATGTCCCCCCAAAATTCAGATAGAAATGATGGTTGCACAATTCTGTGAATATAATAAAAACGCTGAACTGTACACTTTGGAAGAATTAATTTTATGGCATGTGAATTATATCTCAATAAATCTGTTTTAAAAAAGAAAGAAAGAAAATTTGAAGAGTTTAGTATTTCTCAGAATAATCATTCTGGGGGAAATTCGAGACATATACATTCAAAGCCCTCCAGCCTAGCTCCAGGTATGCACCATGCTCGTCTTGCCTCAGGGCCTTTGCACAGGCTGTCTCCTCTGTCCTGGATGCTCTATCCTGCCTCTGCCCAGACAATCCCTGTCGTCACTGTCTGAAGCCTGTCCTGCCCTCCCAACTAGGTTGCATCCCGTTGTGATGTGACCTTCACAGCACTTCTCACTGTTAAGTTTTACCTATTCGGTGTGATTCACAGATAACATCTGCTTCCCCCCTAGATCATGAGTTCCACAGGGAGCAGGGAGCTTGCCTGGATTTTTTTCCATCTTGCATCCTCAGTGCCTGTTCTGTGTTTGGCACCTAATGGACCCTCAATAAATATTAAATAATCAAATGAAGGGGAGCTGGAGAAGGAACAGTTCATAGAAAATTTGGGGAGATAGATATAAAAACTGGCTAGAACAGATAAATCTGTATAGAGAGACTAAGTAGGTTATCTGGTGCCAGGGGTTGGGGAGGAAAAGAATAGGGAGTGACTGCTAATGGCTATTTGGGACTTCCATCTAAATTCAGATAGAAATGATGGTTGCATAATTCCGTATAATAAAAACATTGAATTGTACACTTTGGAAGAATGAATTTTATGGTGTGTGAATTATATCTCAATAAAGCTGCTTTAAAAAAGAAAGAAAGAAAATTTGGAGAGTTTAGTATTTCCCAGAATAATCATTCCAGGGGGAAACTTGAGACATATACTCGCAAGTTCTGATTCTACCATCAACATGAAGGTCACTAGGCTCCAGGAAGAGATGGGAGAGAAGAGTTGCCTTTGTATCTCCCCCAAGCCTTGAACACATATTAAAAATAACAAAGTAGTCATCACAGCTGCCACTTACTGACCAGGCACTTTGCATCCTTGCTTCCATTCACACAACTGCCCTGGAGTCCGTATCCTCAACCCCCTTGAAAACTATAACACACACAGAAAAGAGCCATCTTCTCATTTTATGAAGCACTAAACTGAGGCCCAGGGAGCAAACGTGATCTTTTCAAGTCGCACAGCGAAATGACTCAGAAGCAAAATAACACCCCAAGATTCCTGGTTCCTGGTCAGATGATTTTAGAGCATCACCACTCTAGGCTCCTCCCACCCTGGATGAGCCTTCTCTCGCCATTTATCATTGGTTCCCACCTCAGCCCAAAGTGATGACATTTGACTGTCTTTTTCCTGATGCCTGAAGTCCACTGCCCTGCCAAGAAGTTCTAGGCCAGTAGTTCTCAAATCAGGGATCCCCCAGAGCAACAGAAAAGGCATCACTTCAGAGTCCATAATCAATGCAGATTCTCAGGCCCTGGACCTGTTCAATCAGAAGCTCAGAAGGTGGGTGGGCCCAGATAATCTGTGTTTTAACAAGTCCGTCAGGGGATTCTGATGATCCTAGTTAAGAATCACTGTTGAGGGCATTCCCTGATGCTTCAGTAGCTAAGATACCACACTCCCAATGCAGGGAACCCTGGATCAACCCCAGGTCAGGGAACTAGATCCCATATGCCACAAATAAGACTTCAAATGCTACAGCTAAAAGATCTTGTGTGCTGCAACTAAGACTCAGCACTGCCCAATACATGCATATATAAAAATATTACATATATATATATATATATATATATATAGAGAGAGAGAGAGAGAGGGACACACACATGAGAAGACTCTTGAGAGTCCCCTAGGCAGCAAGGAGATGCAACCAGTCAATCCAAAATGAAATCAGTCCTGAATATTCATTGGAAGGACTGATGCTGAAGCTGAAGCTCCAATACTTTAGCCACCCAATGCAAACAGCCATCTCATTGGAAAAGACCCTGATGATGGTAAAGATTGAAGGCAGGAGAAGAGGGAGACAGAGGATGAGATGGTTGGATGGCATCACTGATTCAATGGACATGAACTTGGACAAACTTAGGGAGATGGTGAGGGACAGGGAAGCCTGGCGTGCTGCAGTCCACGGTATCTCAAAGGGCTGCTACAGTCTATGGACTCACAAAGAGGTGGACACAACTGAGTGACTGAACAACAAGATATATGTGTGTGTGTGTGTGTGTGTGTGTGTGCGCTTAGTCGCTCAGTCATGTCTGACTCTTTACAACCCCATAGATTGTAGCCCTCCAGGTTCCTCTGTCCATGGGGATTCTTCAGGCAAGAATACTGGAGTGAGTAACCTATCCCTTCTCCAGGGGATCTTCCCAACCCAGGGATCAAACTGGTGTCTCCTGCATTGCAAGCAGATTCTTTACCAGCTGAGCTACCAAGGAAGCCTATAGTCACTGTTGTAAGCAAAGCCTTGAAAATCAGGGCCAAATTTGGACTGAAAACAGACTCACTGAGGATTTGGGACCTGTTCCTTATAGAAGGCTGCCCCCCTTACCTCCCATCCCATCTCCAAAGCCTGGGCTTGAGTTTATGTGACCTCTGAGTCCTGGGCAGAGCTCCGGGGCATCCAGAGGAACCAGACACCATGGCTTGTGGCCCTTCCCCACATCACCTCCTTTTATCCCCCAGCATTCCCTCTGCACATTTTTTGGCAAATGTCTAATGACCATATCTAGGAAACCCGGATGGGTTAAGTTAACCACAGTGATTTGTCATACATTACAGAGCAGCTGATACCCTTGAGACCAGCTGAACCATGAGATCAGTTAGAAACAATGCTGTTTGTGCCCTGTGTGTGGACATTGTGTGGTTGTGGTTACTGTGTGTTGAGGGTTCACAGAGAAGAGCTCTCTCTGTTCTTGTAGGGAAGGATGCCAGAAAGGCCAGCTGTCCTTCGGTAACTCTGCTTCTGCCATTTCCTCTCCAAAAACTGGCAGTCTATGACTGCAATATTAGCATCCCATCCTTCCAGCTAAAGCCCAGTGCAGCCTGACATTGGCCCTTTGGGGTCAAGAGAGGTAGGTCACAAGCAGGGACTGCTTCCATTTCCTGGAGCCACTTGGATCTGCTAGAAGGACTCAGAATTTTGGCAAGGACCCACTTCTCACAAACCTTTCTTACAACCCTGGTGTCCCCTTAGATGCCATGGTGGCACCCTGCAGCAGAGAGGAGCCAGGCCTCCATTCTGTTCCCCTTTCTAGATCAGTGGAGTTACACGTAACAACAACAAAATTAAATATAGTTTAATTCATTACCCCACATAATATGGAATACTGAAGCAGGCACATTCTGGGCTGGTTAATCTGGAAACCCAACAGAACCATCCAGCACCCAGTTCCTTCCTTTTTTGATTTTGCCAAGCCTGGCATTAATCTCATCCTCCGGCTTGTCCCCTCTTAGTCACAAGATACCTGCATTAGCGCCAGTAACATATGTTCACCAGATGCGCTGATCACCAGAGGCAATGGAAGAGGGAGTCCTTTCTTGTCCCAACTTTAAAAAAATTTTATTACGCAAATTTTCAAACATAGGCCGAAGAAGATAAAATAGTGTGAAGATCTCCACCCTACTACCTATAACCCAGCTTCAATCATTATCAGCACATAGATGGTCTTGTTTTCTTTACTCCCTCCCTTCCACACCCTAGAAGGTGGTTGGATCTCAGGCATAATCTCCCATTTAGTATCAGTAGTTAGTATGATAAAGACTCTCTTCTTTTCTTCCAAGGAGCAAGCATCTTTTGATTTCATGGCTGCAGTCACCATCCGCAGTGATTTTGGAGCCTAAGAAAATAAAGTCTGACACTGTTGCCACTTTTTCCCCATCTTGGAAGAAAAACTATGACAAACCTAGACAGCATATTAAAAAACAAAGACATCACTTTGCCAACAAAGGTCCGTATAGTTAAAGCTATGATTTTCCCAGTAGTCATGTATGGATGTGAGAGTTGGACCATAAAGAAGGCTGAGCACTGAAGAATCGATGCTTTCAAATCAAGGTTCTGGAGAAGACTCTTGGGAATCCCTCGGACAGCAAGGAGATCAAACCAGTCAATCCTAAAGGAAATCAATCCTCAATATTCATTGGAAGGACTGCTGCTAAAGCTCCAATTCTTTGGCCACCTTATACAAAGAGCCACTGGCTCGTTGGAAAAGACCCTGGTGCTGGGAAAGGTTGAGGGCAAGAAGAGAAAGGGGCGACAGAGGGTGAGATGGTTGGATGGCATCACTGACTCAATGGACATAAGTTTGAGCAAGCCCCAGGAGACAGTAAAGCACAGGGAAGCCTGGCGTACTGCAGTTCATGGGGTCACAGAGAGACGGACACGACTTAGTGACTGAACAACTCTCTTCTTTAAAAACAAAAACAAAACAATGTCAACAACAAAAACCATCATGTCTCTGTTACACCTAACAAAATTAACCACAATTCCTTAAAATCATCCTATATCCAATCATTGTGCAAATTTCCCCAACTGTCACAGAATTCTTGTTTTGTTTAGTTTTACTTTTAAGACTTGGTTTGTTCAAATCAGGGTCCAGACAAAGTCCACACAAGGCATTTGGCTGATGCATCACAGAAGAGTCTTTTCATCTCAACCAGGGGCAGGCAAACTACACCTGTGGCCAAATCCCGGCCACCGCCTGTTTTGTAAACACTCCCAGCCACCTCCTCTTGTTTACATGTTCTTGGGATCATTTCAAGCTACAAAAGTGGAGGGGACTGGTTTCTCCAGAGCCGGCATGACCCACAAAGACTAAAATATTTATTACTTGGTCTTTCCAGAGAAGTTTTGCAGATCCCTTATCTAAACAATTTCCTTCTCCTTTTTTCCTCTCTGTTTTATCAATTGAAGAAACCAGCAAATTTGTCCTGCAGAATTCTGCATTTTCTTGTGTCCCTTTTGAAGAACAAGGTAATGGCTTCCAGAGGCTCCTTTGGCCCTCAGGGTCCAGAATTTCCCTAAGCCTGTTCTTCAGCCAGTCCCCAACAAGGACCAAGGCCCTCCTTGGAAGACACAGCTGCTCTGAGGAAGATGGACAAATCAGGTTTCTATAAGAAGGAGGGAGGGGAGTGAATGGTTACTAAGGGGGGGAACTCAGGATGATTCCAACCTTCCAAAATGGGCCAGCTGAGCAGTGCCACAGCTGGTCCCATCTCCCTTTGTGGCTCAGGGCAACCTCCCTCAGTCCCAGAACATGGATTCTCGCTGCTCCAGCTTCCAATGTGTGGCCAACATCTAACCTCCCCCTGGCATGCCCATATCCCAGCTCTGTGCTGGGCACCGAGGGTCCAGAAGAGACCGTGGCAACCAGTCTGGGTGTTCTGTGCTCACCATCGAGTGAGGGTCAGACAGACAAGGGGTGACCCCAGGGTGACCTGAGCAGTCCAGGTGGGTGTGGGGGGCTGGGGTGACCTACTTAGAGGGGCGTGGACACTAATGCTCGAGGGCACACAGCCGGGACTCCAAACCCACAGGTGAGCCTTTAGAAGACGCTTCCAGGAGGACGTGCCTGTGGCTGGTGGAGAGAGGTGAGTGGATCTGACCTCGAGGGGCCTGAAAGGTCGTGTTTAGGGATCTGGCCCATCTGGGGGGCTCTTAGTAGCCACTAGAAAGCTTTTATGAGTGGACAGGGGGGAGTGTTAGGATTTAGAAAGCTAGTGAGACTTAAAAACTGCTCTCAAATTCCTCGCTCACACTGTGGCACTGAGTACTTGAGGGTTTAGAGCCCAAAGGGATGAAAACGTTAAGATATAGTGGAAGGGGGTGCTTATCACAGTATCCTCTTTCTGAAATATAGCAGATATACATATATTAAGGTATAGATCTTTATGTTATAGTTTATATTTTAATTGGAGAAGGAAATGGCAGCCCACTCCAGTACTCTTGCTTGGAGAATCCCGTGGGGGAGGAGCCTGGTGGGCTACAGTCCATGGGGTCGTAATATAATTTATATAATATATACTATAAAATGGGAGATGGTGAAGGACAGGGAAGCCTAGTGTGCTGCTGTCCATGGGATCTCAAAGAATCAGACACAACTGAGCAACTGAACAACAATAAATATTATATATCTTATATAAATATAAATTTATGATATTTAGCATAAGCTATGATATTAAATGCATAGCTTATATTTAATGTATAATTTAATAACTATGTGTTATATAATTATACATCAATATAAACTATAAGCTAAAAGGTCCATCTAGTTAAGGCTATGGTTTTTCCTGTGGTCATGTATGGATGTGAGAGTTGGACTGAGAAGAAGGCTGAGCGCCGAAGAATTGATGCTTTTGAACTGTGGTGTTGGAGAAGACTCTTGAGAGTCCCTTGGACTGCAAGGAGATCCAACCAGTCCATTCGGAAGGAGATCAACTCTCGAATTTCTTTGGAAGGAATGATGCTAAAGCTGAAACTCCAGTGCTTTGGCCACCTCATGCGAAGAGTTGACTCATCGGAAAAGACTCTGATGCTGGGAGGGATTGGGGGCAGGAGGAGAAGGGGACGACCGAGGATGAGATGGCTGGATGGCATCACGGACTCGATGGACATGAGTCTGAGTGAACTCCGAGAGGTGGTAATGAACAGGGAGGCCTGGTGTGCTGCGATTCATGGGGGTCACAAAGAGTCGGACACGACTGAGCGACTGAACTGAACTGAATTGATAAACTATAACATAAAGATATACACTTTGGTTCATATATTTGATACATTTCAGAAAGAGAATACGACTCAGTTTTTATATGTTATTAAAGCAGTGGAATAGGACTTCCCTGGTGGCTCAGACGGTAAAGCGTCTGTCTACAATGCGGGAGACCCAGGTTCGAGCCCTGGGTTGGGAAGATCCCTTGGAGAAGGAAATGGCAACCCACTCCAGTACTATTGCCTAAATCCCATGGACAGAGGAGCCTGGTAGGCTACAGTCTATGGGGTCGCAAAGAGTCAGACACAATTGAGCGACTTCACTTCCACTTTAAAACAGTGGAATAGCAGTCTGATGGTAAAATTGAGTCTCTGAAACACAATTTAGGCAGTGGTGATTTCCCTCTGTTTACCCAAGGCCAACTTTGCTCCAATAGGTTGCCCTGGGCTGTAGTACTTTTGAGTTTCAGTTTTCTAAACCTGGACAATGAGACTACAAATGTCTATCTCCCATAAGAATAGACACCCACCACACCAGTCATGTCTGAAAGCTCTTTAAGAACAAGGACAGCGAAAGCATAATATCATTGGCACTTCTGCTTCCTTCTTAGGCCCTAAACCTGAAAGCCCTGAGTGACTGAGAAGGCCTCAGTCCCTGCACCACTCAAAGGGCAGAGCAGCTGGAGGTGAATCTATGTTCTTTCATTTCCAGGATGACCTGCCCCCTTTCAAACTGAGAGCAACTTAAGTGCTCACGGGTAGCCTGTGAAATTCTTGCCTTCGAGTGCAGAGCTTTCCCAAGCCCTAGCTTCAAGCCATCATGAGTTGAAAACTGTCATCGTGCGCCCTCCAAAAGAGGGAGAGGCTGTCACCCACCATCTAGCCATGGAGAAGCCTGCAGACATTTACTGAGCACCAACTCTGCACCAAAAAATTGAGGGCAAGAGGAGAAGCGGGCAACAAAGGATGAGAAGCTTGGATAGCATCATCGGCTCAATGAACGAGAGTTTGAACAAACTCCAGGAGATGGTGGACAGGGAAGTCTGGTGTGCTGCAGTTTATGGGGTTGCAAAAAGTCGGATGTGACTGGGTGACTGAACAACACCTCTGTACAAGGTACCATGGAAAGCACTGCCCAGACCACGGTAAATGTCAGCCCCTCCAGTTCTGCTCTACAAACTTTGAACTAAATTCAGATGACCTGAGTGTATACCCACTCATGATTCAAGTCAGGAAGACGATGTTTTGTACAAAGCCTAGTGTTTGCTCAGCAAGAGGAAATACTTGGCAAGAAAGTTAGGAGCCCAGATTCAGAACACAGCTGCTGATTGGCTGGCTGGCTCTGAGCAGTCCCTGAACCTTCTGCACCAGGAGTGGGGGGATGAGGTCATCTTTGTGGTGCCCCTGAGCCCCGACTGTCCATGATTCAGCCCCTAGGCCTTTGCATGGGCCGTTTCCTCAGCCAGGGGCGGGACCTTTGGCCCATACTTCCATCCCGCAGGCCAAGACTCTTCCTTCAAATCCTGTATCAGCGGTCACCTCCTCCATGAAATGCTCCCAGACACAAAACTACTCCCACTCTCCCAGCTAGCAAAACATCCAATCACTCCCTCTTCTGCTCCACATCTTTATCTTGGAAAGTCCCTATGCTGAAAGCACTTATCAGTTTAATAACTATGAACTAAAGGTCTCATCCCACCTTTACTTACTACTTGCACATAGTTTGAAACACGGTAAATACTTTGTAAATGTCTGACGAATCAATGAATGAAAGCATCAATTAGTCATTAGCGCTTTCTGAAGTCTGCTGGGGTGTTAGGAGATTCCTGTCATGGTCTGGAAAAAGACACATATTTCTTATTGAATCATTTCTTATCAACTTCTTAAGGATGGAGCCATTCTTGGCTCAGGTTTTGTCTCAGCAGGGCTTGGCACCCAGTAGATGCTCAATGGATGTGTGTTTCATGGACCAGCATCAAGGTCATCAAATCCTGTATCAGCGGTCACCTCCTCCATGAAATGCTCCCAGACACAAAACTACTCCCACTCTCCCAGCTAGCAAAACATCCAATCACTCCCTCTTCTGCTCCACATCTTTATCTTGGAAAGTCCCTATGCTGAAAGCACTTATCAGTTTAATAACTATGAACTAAAGGTCTCATCCCACCTTTACTTACTACTTGCACATAGTCTGAAACACGGTAAATACTTTGTAAATGTCTGACGAATCAATGAATGAAAGCATCAATTAGTCATTAGCGCTTTCTGAAGTCTGCTGGGGTGTTAGGAGATTCCTGTCATGGTCTGGAAAAAGACACATATTTCTTATTGAATCATTTCTTATCAACTTCTTAAGGATGGAGCCATTCTTGGCTCAGGTTTTGTCTCAGCAGGGCTTGGCACCCAGTAGATGCTCAATGGATGTGTGTTTCATGGACCAGCATCAAGGTCCCCTCCCCTCGGCCCTCCACACTGGGTGAGCTGCATTCTCCATGGGGCTCAGTGATTTCTCTAAGAGTATGAACTCATTGCCATGAAGGGCATGTGGATTCATATTAGATTAGGATAGAAAAGATCTACACTGGCACCAGTGTGGGGAGCTGCAGGCCAAGCTCCCATTGGCAGGGTGGATAACTGCAGAGGAAAATGCTCCAGCTTCTACAGCATGCCCAAAAGGACCATTACCACCATGGTTTATGGACCTGAGCTTAAGTAAAAAGTCGTCAGTGAGAGATGTCTCCCATTACTAAATAATAATGATAATGACACGTTGGTGGCCCAAATTGTGGGTACCACCAGCTGCTGTTAAGGGCAGGGCTAGGTCAGCTCCATCTTCAGGCAGGGAGATGTTGGGGGTGGGGGTGGTGTGGTGGCTGCATATTCTAAGTGTGACCCAGCCGGGGATAACATCCCCTTCCCATAGGACCCAATGTCAGGTTAAAATTTATTTTACTATCCTGATTCATGTAATCCCCGTTGGGCAGGGACTGTCCCACTTCCAGATGAGACTTAAGTTGAGGTCCAGAGAAGTTAATAACCAGCCGAAGTAAGCAACAGTGTTGGGACCTGGAGTCAGCTCTTCAGACTCCAAAATCCACCCTCTCCAAGCTCCTGGGGGGTCTGCGGGCACACCATTTCTCACCAACTCGTTAGGGTCACAGTGGCTCCCCCTTGTGCATGGATTCCTTCGGTGCCTAGAGCAGGGCTGGACCCATGGCCAGCTCTCAGTGGCCGTGGCTCTGCAGGTCACTGATTAAGTTCTACGCCCGGTTGAGTTCTGTGTGTTGATTAAGCTCTCAGTGGCTTAAGCAACCCCATCTAGAAGTTGAGAAAGGCTGTCAGCCTCCAGGGACACTCAGGCCTTGGGAACTGAGTGAGGCGGAATACACATCATCTCACAGCTGACGGCCACAGCCCCACTGGTCACCATTAGTCACCCCAACGCCACCGGCACTTCTGTTCTTTTTATAACTCCTAGCAGCTGAGGCCAGTGAGCCCCGCAGCCAGCCGTGTACATTTACACTCTGCAAGCCTCCAGGATATGTTTTTTGGCAAGGCCTCCAGATCAATTAGCCAAGTCAGCCTGGGAAAGTGGGAGACACTGGTCACCATTAGTCACCCCAACGCCACCGGCACTTCTGTTCTTTTTATAACTCCTAGCAGCTGAGGCCAGTGAGCCCCGCAGCCAGCCGTGTACATTTACACTCTGCAAGCCTCCAGGATATGTTTTTTGGCAAGGCCTCCAGATCAATTAGCCAAGTCAGCCTGGGAAAGTGGGAGGCTAGTAGGGGTGGGAACCGGGTCAGAAATCCCTCCCAGGGCCCCTGACTCAGTCACCACATGGTTACTTAGGGTCAGTGGAGCTGTGCCTGGGGCGGAGGGGTAGAGACACAGAGACAAGGTCGTGGAGGGAGCAAAGCACAGGAAGAACTGAGGTACGGAGGGAAAACCCAGATCCAGAATAGGCTAAAAGTGGACCCTAGACTGTACAGGCCAAACTGCAAAAGCAGGGCTCCCAAGCCATGCGCTTCCCTGAATCCGCTCCAGCTGGCCCAGAGGAGGCTTCTCCCACTCGGAAGTGACTGATCTCCACCGAGTGGTCAGAATATGTCCACACATCGTTGTAGCCCCGTGGTCCAGAGAGCAGCTGAGAAACGAGCCCTCTCTGGAGGCAGACACACCCTAACTGCCTCACAGAGGGGAGCGCCCTCCCTCTGTCCCGAGGGAGTGGCTTTTGGAAGGTGCACTGCAGTCACAGGGCAAATGGCCCAGGAAGCAGGTGGACTGAGCCATCACCGGAAGAGATGCCCACAGCTGCAGTCCATCCCCTACCCTGGGTTTGCAGCAGCCTGAGCTCAGATAGGATCCAGCCAGCACTGTCTGCCAGCCTCTAGGACTTCTGGCCTCGTTTCCTCCTGGCTGCAGGAGTGTGAACAACAGCCAAAGTGACAGGCAGAGAGCACACTTCCCTCCTCCCTCGAGCCCTGTGGCCTCGTTAACAGGGCGGACAGTGAAGGACCTTCACTCCCCAACCAGCTGCCAACACTGGGAGAGCCTCTGCTACCACATCTATGGGGTACATCCCCATCCCTGCCTCCATCAGGCGCTTAGCGTTTCCTCTTTGAGAAAGACATGTCTCCATCTTTACTCATCCTCATCACCAAACCTGTGAAGAGCTATGAAGTGTCTGAGATGTCACCCTTCTTGGAGGCTAGTCCCCAGTTTCTTGGCATGCTAAGTCACTTCAGTCATGTCCAACTCTTTGTGACCCCATGGACCGTAGCCCGCCAGGCTCCTCTGTCCACAGATCCTCCAGGCAAGAATACTGGACTGGGTTCCATGCCCTCCTCCAGGGGATCTTCCAGACAAAGGGATCAAACCCACATCTCTTATGTCTCCTGCATTGGCAGGTGGCTTCTTTACCACTAGCACCACCTGGGAAGCCCCTAAACTCCTGGATTGAAGACCAAGAACCTGGTTGCTTATGGCATTCTTAGCAGCATGAGCTTCATGTCCCCTCGTCCCCAAGCCCCACCAGGCTGGAGGCAGGCCTAGGTGGATACTGTGCCCACAGAGGATTGTTCACAAATGAGGAACCCTGAGTTTAGGAAATTCCAATCTTACAATAAGGGGCTACTAAAAAGTCTGCCTCATCATTGCTCTGGGGGCAGAGCGGCACAGCGGACAAATATGCCCTCTGCCCTGGGAAGAGATATCTTCGTCTTGTTATACAAAAATCCTCAAAGATAGTAGTATACAGATACTCAGGGCTTCCCAGATGGCGCAAGTGGTAAAGGACCCACCTGTCAATGCAGGAAACTTGAGAGACATGGGTTTGATCCCTGGGTAGGGAAGATCCCCTGGAAGAGGACATGGAACCCACTCCAGTATCCTTGCCTGGAGAATCCCATGGACAGAGGGGCCTGGCGGGCTACAGTCCATAGCGTCACAAAGAGTCGAACACAACTGAAGTGACTTTGCACACACACACACACACACACACACACATAGAGAGACCCACAGGCATCTCCCTAAAGATACTGTGGGGGCTATATAAGACTATAAGCTAAGCAAGAGAGCCTACCTGCCTCATAAGTACAAGGGCAAGCCATGAGCCACATCCTTTTCTCCCCTTGGCTGAGCTCTACCTTGGACGAGAGCATCTGGAAGCAGAATCCAAGACACTCCAGGTGACACCCAGTGGCAGAGCCAGGTGACTGCAGTCCAGGAGAGGGAAGGAGCCTAGGGACAACTAAAAAGTCTGCCTCATCATTGCTCTGGGGGCAGAGCGGCACAGCGGACAAATATGCCCTCTGCCCTGGGAAGAGATAATATCTTCATCTTGTTATACAAAAATCCTCAAAGATAGTAGTATACAGATACTCAGGGCTTCCCAGATGGTGCAAGTGGTAAAGAACCCACCTGTCAATGCAGGAAACTTGAGAGACATGGGTTTGATCCCTGGGTCAGGAAGATCCCCTGGAAGAGGACATGGAACCCACTCCAGTATCCTTACCTGGAGAATCCCATGGACAGAGGGGTACAGTCCATAGCGTCACAAAGAGTCGAACACAACTGAAGCGACTTCGCACACACACACACATACACACACATAGAGAGACCCACAGGCATCTCCCTAAAGATACTGTGGGGGCTATATAAGACTCTAAGCTAAGCAACAGAGCCTACCTGCCTCATAAGTACAAGGGCAAGCCATGAGCCACATCCTTTTCTTCCCTTGGCTGAGCTCTACCTTGGACAAGAGCACCTGGAAGCAGAATCCAAGACACTCCAGGTGACACCCAGTGGTAGAGCCAGGTGACGGCAGTCCAGGAGAGGGAAGGAGCCTAGGGATGGATGGGCACTTCTTGGACCACATCAAGCTGATAACGGAGCCCGCCTGGAGTGCAGCCCCTGACTTAGATAAGACTGCCAAACATCCTTTTCTTCCCTTGGCTGAGCTCTACCTTGGACAAGAGCACCTGGAAGCAGAATCCAAGACACTCCAGGTGACACCCAGTGGTAGAGCCAGGTGACGGCAGTCCAGGAGAGGGAAGGAGCCTAGGGATGGATGGGCACTTCTTGGACCACATCAAGCTGATAACGGAGCCCGCCTGGAGTGCAGCCCCTGACTTAGATAAGACTGCCAACAGAGGACTCCTACACTGGGACTTCTTTCCTACTTGATTCGCATTACTTCCCTGACCCTAGCAAGAGAGAAAGCCCCAAAGGAACCCGGATCTCATCCAGCTGGTAGGAACCTGAGGCCTCCACACATTTAGCCCAGAGGTTAAAGCTTTGGGCTCTGGAACCAAACAGGCCCAGGTTTAAGCCTAGGACACCACTAACCAACCACCCGAGTGACCTAGCACAGGTCACTTCACCTCTGAAGTGTCTCCCTTCCCCTATCTGTAAAATGAAAAGTAAAAAGGTGCTTACTCATGAGGGATCGTATAAAGATTAATCCGATAACCCACAGGAAATGCTAAGCTGTCACAGGGTAGCAGTGCTGCAAATGATGACTACCAGTGTGCCAACAGCTTCTGTGGTGGGAAAACTGAAGGCAGAACGTGGAGGTGAACTGACCAAAGTCATACCTCAGGAGAACATGAGTCTAATATCCCGACCTGGGATCCCCCCACATCCTGCCCAGGGCATCTGCACTAACTAGAGGCACCTTATCAACCACCTCCACCTCCTTCTTTCCATCTTCTCTCCAACCTCAGCAGCCTGGTACTCCCAACTCAGGGAGCAGATGCTGCGGCAGGGGGGATTCTGTGGACTATTGCTGGTTTGTCCCTGCCAGACACAGGATCCAGAAGGGCTTAAGGAAAATAAGCAAGGCTGTCTTGCCACTTACCAGCTCTGTGACTTGGGGGATATTTCCTGAACAACCACCCTAGCATGTCTCAGCTTTCTCATCTGTAAAGTGGGAAAATCACAGAGCTGGTTTGTTGGATGGTCACTGTACGCAAAGTACTTAGCAGAGTGCCTGGCACATTATAAGGACTTGATAAATGTCTGCGGTTATTCTGACTGCATTTAGTTTTCTTGCTCTAAAAGAGGATGACAGAATACTCAGATATGTGGGTCTGGGGGCTTTGGTATAGTCTGTGCTCTGTAAATTAGAAATTGAGAAGTTACCAAATAAAATCGAGCATGGATGTGAAAGCCCCTTTAAATTGTACTAAGCTGTACAGGTGAGAGAGGCAATGATTAAATGGCCCCAAACGTGCTTCCATAAGAAAGGCCTGGCAAGTGAACAGAGCTGCAGCAGAGTGCGGACATGGTGACCACGGGCTGGGCTGAGTTTTCTAAGCTCTCCCCACTGAAATGAAAACAGGGTGAAGATAACCAGAATGCCAGCAGCCACTCATCAGAGGTCCCCACGAGGTCCTTCCACATCCACAATGATCCAGTGTGGTTTGCTGGGCAAGTGTTTATCAGTGCTCCTGTTTACAGACATGAAAACAGAGGCTCTGGCCCACGGTCACAGAGCCAGAACTGGAACCCATTCAGCACAGGATCCAAGGTCTCAAAGAGGTAGTGACCACAGTGGGTCCAGAGCCACGTGGGTCTAGAGGGCCTTTGCCCTATTTCTCACAGATTAAGAGTGGGTGACAAGGGTGAGCAACTCCTCCTGGTTTGCCCAGGACTTTCCCAGTCACAGAATCAAAGACCCTGTTGGGCAAACTGGGATGGTTGGTCATGAAATTGAGCAGGACCAGTGGTGCCTTCCCAGGACAAACCTCCCCTGTCCCCTGCATCTTGCTTATAGAAAGGCATTCCCCAAGTTCCAGAGAACAAATGTAATGAGTTAATAATTAGAGGAGCACAAAGGAAAGCAGTCAAACAAAGCAAAATAATAATAGCTAAGCCATAAAACAAAGTCAAGGACACTTCGTTCCTCCTCAAGGGCTATAGATAACATCCTAACACATATCCTTGAGTTGTTTTGCAGAAACTAAGACTCACCCCCACCCCGTCGCCAGGCAGAGGAAGTTAACTGCATGATGACCAGCAGAACGCAGACCCAAGACTGGTTGGAACTAGAAAATTGATGATTGAGATTCCCGAAATAACACCATCACCTCCCCACCAATCAATCAGAAGAACGTCTGCGAGCTGATCAACATACCCAGCGACCCTCACCTCTAGTGTGCCTGTGGAAACCCTGGCCTGAAAGCCATCAGGCAGTTTGGCTGTTTTGTGCATGAGCTGCCCCTTCTCCTTGCTTGGCACCCTGCAACTCAGGCTGTATTTTCCTTCACCGCAGCCTAATGTCAGCCGACTGGCTTCACTGCTTGTAGGACGAGCAGACTCAAGTTCAGTTCAGCAACAGTGACCAAGACCCACTGGCTTCAGAATGGGGCCTATTTCCTTCCAGAGGGCCCCTGAGAACACTCAGCAGAGCCACGCTCAGCTCCTGCTTCGCACCCGACACTCGCTCTGCTGTTGCCAAGGAGACCTACCCGTGCTGGAGGTGGAGGTGCTAGAAAGAGGGCAGGTGTGACTGAGTCAGTGGTGCGTGGAGAGGCTGAGGAGGGAGGGAGGTGAGAAGCTGCAGAGACCTGCTCTTATATTTCCTTCGCGGGCTCAGCTCCCCGTGAGCCAGTGCCCCTGACTCCACAGCTCTTTCAGGCACGCACCTCCTGCTGTGACCCTAGGGCCCAGCTTGTGGCTGGTGGGGGAACACATGGATGTGACCAGCCTCTGCCCCTTGGGCTCCTTCCTGGAGGACGCTAGCACTTCTTGTGGCCCAGTGGCCCTTGCACTTTCCGGTCTGACGTCCTGCAGCAGGCTACCCCACAACGCCTGCATTAGGCCCTCACCCACTGGCCCACCTAGGGCTCCAGCTCCCAGCACTACCTGGCCAGGGCCAAAACCAGCTCTCCCACTCTCCCAAGAAAGTGACCTGGGGTTTGTCTGATGTTCCAGGACCAATAGAGCGTCTGCACACACTCGGTGGAGTGCCGCTTCTTGCAGAGGTGAGGCCTGCTGGGCGGGGGAACGGGCAAAGAGAATGTAATGCTGGAAAGGAAGGAGTAGCCGTGTTCCGTCTCCAATGAGAAGCATAGAGACAGAGAGGGGGACGAGCAGAGGCCACTTGGGAGGTTTCAAAGGAGCCTTCCTGGGATAGGATTGACCCCGCAGTGCTAGCTTACTAAGAGGGGAGTCAGTGATGTGGTTGGAGATAGAGATGGAGAATTCTGCTGAGAGAGCATTTACTATGTTGTTTGAATAATTTTTCTAAACTTTTAACATGACTAAGTATTGCTTTTATAGTCAGAGGGAAACATTAAACAAAATCAAAGCTATGAGCTCATCCATACCCAGAGCCTCTTGCACAAAGTTTTTTCTGGCTCCTGGGGGGACAGTGGAAGAACCCCAGTGGCCTCTGCCAGCGTGTGTGCCATGGCTTGGTGGCCACCAGCCAGGACTGCTGTCCCCAGCAGAGGGCCTGGACTGGTTGGAGGTCATGAACTTCCTGACGACAGGTCTGCAGGGAGACTGGTTCAGTGCCACGGATGCCCATCTGAAGGTCTTCTCCAGCGGCCAGGAGCAGAGAAGCATCACAGCGTGAAATGATAACAACCCCAGGTGGACAACACGGCTCGACTTTGAGGACGTGCTCCTGGCCTCAGGGTGGAGGGAGCCGAGGGTGCCGGACTCTGGCCGGGACAATGACTGCCTTGGCTCTTGTGACTCCAAACTTACTGCCCAGAAGTCAGAGGTCAAAGACTCCTGTTCCCTCAGCGAGGGGTCTCTGGAGTTCATACATGAGGTTCCTGGTGCCCCACCCCTGAGAGTAGTGGGTGCCTGTACTCCAGCCCTCAGGAAGTCTAGGGGGAGCTCCCAGGAACCGTGGTGGGGTTTATGGGGAGGGTTCATCCCACGCAACCCAAAGGCTGGGCCTGCTGCCTTCCCCAAGAGCAACCAGGGATGCCTGGTTCCCAGGAAGCTCCACTGAGGTCCTCTGTCCAGGAAAGAGAGGGCTAGGAAGTGGCTGACGGGGCAGATCAAGAGCTACTGGGAGGGAATGGGATGGGGGTATGACCTCCCTTGCTTTTTATTTTACCAGGTGCTCTGTGAAGGTGCCCTGGCTGTGCAATGAATTCATGTATCATTATACAACCCTTAGCTGGCCCCTCCAATGCTCTACCAGGTCCTGAGATACACGCTGCTGGGCTCTGAGAATGAGGACAGCCTGCTATTAAGTACATGGACCCTGTAATGCCGGCTCTGGGTGGCTCTCAGGCCCTACCTGTCCTGCTCAGAGCCCCTCGCTGCACAGGGAGTGAAGGGGCTACAATGAACTTGACTTTGCTCTAGTCCCAAATCTCCTCAGACCACTTAGGGGCCTTGTTTCCATCCTCCTCATCCTGGAATGGGAACCAAACAAGGCTGTCCTAGCCTCCTCCTCACCCCACAGTGCTAATCACCTGCCCCAGGTGGCCAATTCATGGAAAAGTTTCAGATACCTTTGAAATCAGTAGAAGCTGCTCTGAGATTCCAAGGAACAACCAACATGCCCGTCATGAGTGTATTTCTTTTGATGGAATTCTTTTCAAGGAGAAGAAAGAGAGGTACCAGTCACTGGGCTGCTGATGCTCAACAAAACCATTTTATAATTCTCCAGAGGGCCTTATGCTGCAGCAAAGACCACTTTCAAACCGACCCTGGGTCTGAAGTCTGTGGATTCTGCTGGCCACCTCTGTGGAGGCTCCTGACTTCCTGTCCCTCGGATGTCCTCTGCTTGCTGCCATGCCGTGTGTTGCCCACCCTGAGTGGGATTGGAGACAATCACACTTCCCACCCCACCCCCAGGGGCCAGGCTCTGAAGCCTCCTGTGGGTCTCAGTCACAGGGAAGACAACTCCATCCCTCACTGCACACCTCAGACCCATAGGCCTGATCCCAAGGCCCCTCAGAATCTGATCCATTCTCTTCCTCTTTTCCAAAGGCTCATTTTAAAGTGGATTCTCTTTTTAACCAAAGCTTCATCTTTAAGCCAAAGATAAATTCAGTCTTTTAGTTCTTTCCCAAACCAAATGAAGAACAAAAACAGTAAAAGATCTGCCAATCAGAATGGCCATCGTCAAAAAGTCTAGAAATAATAAGTACTGGAGAGGGTGTAGAGAAAAGGGAACCCTCCTACGCTATTGGTGGGAATGTAAATTGGCGCAGTCACTATGGAAAACAGCATGGAGTTTCCCTTGAAAACTAAAACTAGAGTTAGCATATGATCCTGCAATCCCACTCCTGGGCATATATCTGGAAAATATGGAAACTCTAATTCAAAAAGATACAAGTACCCCAGGGTTCACTGCAGCACTATTATATAATAGCCAAGATATGGAAGCAACCTAAATGTCCATCAGCAGAGGAGTGGATAAAGAAATGTGGTAAATATTAATATATACAATGGAATATTACTCACCCATAAAAAAGAATCTAATAATGCCATTTACAGCAACATGGACAGACCTACGGATGATCCAACTAAGAGAAAGAAAAATATGATACCACTTATATGTGGAATCTAAAAAAAATGATACAAGCAAACTTATTTACAAAACAGAAAAGAACTCACAGACACAGAAAACAAACTTATGGTTACCAAAGGGGAGAGGGGCAGTGAGGAGATAAATTAGGAGTCTCGGATTAACATATACACACTACTATTTATAAAATAGATAAACAACAAGGACCTCCTCTATTGTACAGGGAACTAAGTTCAATATCTCATAATGTAAAGGAATCTGAAATATACATACATGTAAGTATGTTTTTCCTGTGGTCATGTATGGATGTGAGAGTTGGACAGTGAAGAAGGCTGAGTGTCGAAGAATTGATGCTTTTGAACTGTGGTGTTGGAGAAGACTCTTGAGAGTCCCTTGGACTGCAAGGAAATCCAACCAGTCCATTCTGAAGGAGATCAACCCTGGGATTTCTTTGGAAGGAATGATGCTAAAGCTGAAACTCCAGTACTTTGGCCACCTCATGCGAAGAGTTGACTCATTGGAAAAGACTCTGA
>SJYT01025829.1:960449-1013880 GCA_006410635.1 Cephalophus harveyi
GGAGATCAACCCTGGGATTTCTTTGGAAGGAATGATGCTAAAGCTGAAACTCCAGTACTTTGGCCACCTCATGCGAAGAGTTGACTCATTGGAAAAGACTCTGATGCTGGGAGGGATTGGGGGTAGGAGGAGAAGGGGACGACAGAGGATGAGATGGCTGGATGGCATCACTGACTCGATGGATGCGAGTCTGAGTGAACTCCGGGAGTTGGTGATGGACAAGGAGGCCTGGCGTGCTGCGATTCATGGGGTCACAAAGAGTCGGACACGACTGAGATACTGAACTGAACTGAAGTATGTATAACTAAATCACTTTGCTGTGTACCTGAAACATTGTAAATCAACTATTCCTCAGTTAAAAGAATCTGCTGGTAAACCTAAAATAGCATTTTTCTCACTCCTTGACCATACGCTTTCAAACGTAGCAGGGTCTACCCCTAGAACTCTCTTTGCGTTGAGAAGCACAGCCTCTCAGAAAGCTAGAATCTCAATATGAACTGGCCTTGGAACTGGGATGACTCATGTCTTATCTCCCCCAAGGCACACTCTCCATCAGCTGCTTGCCTCTCCCCAGGGCTGGGAACTCACTACCTCTGAAGTATGCTCATTTCATAACAGGATGATTCTGACTTGTTAAGACAGTCGTTTCTCACCTTAACCTCAAGACTGCCCTGCTCCCTAAAGGTCTCATCTTTTCTCCAGGCACCCAGACGCCCCTTTCCCTCAGCATCACTGGACAGCGGCAAGGACCTCTGACGTTTGCTCACCGGCCTGTGTTCACACACAGTGTGTTTCTGCTCCCTGGAGCACTAGACCAGCTCTAGCTCCTTGGGCCTCACAATAGCCCTGGCAGTAGACAGGGCTGGCATGAGAACAGATGAAGAGGTGACACTTTCCCATCACCTCCAGGTTATGCATACATGAGTGCGCCAGCCTGGAAGCTGGGCCTCCCTGTTCCTCAATCAGGGCTAGCGTCATCACGTTGGATCCCCTCCCAGGAAGCTCTGAGGTCAGATGTCAGTGTCAGTCCCGCTCTGCTTTCTGGTGGCTGAGGGACCTCTGAGTCTTATTTTCCTCATCTGCAAAACGAAAAGCAGGACAAGAAAACGTGGGGTAAGAGGATGAGCGACTGTTCAGGCAAGGATCACTCTCCTCCCTGGTATTTCACCCCAGCTGCTGTGGTGCTGGACTGGCTGCCCACGGCCCTGCACAGAAGCCATCTGGTGGTCAAGGGCAGTTCGGGCTGAGCCCACCCAGTCTGGGTTCAGACCCAGCTCTGCTGCTTCCTATGTGACCTTATGTACAGATTAAATGAGATAATGCACATTAAGGGCTTAACACAGTATCTGCCCCAATAGATGCTCAAAACAATATTAATCCTCCACTATCCACAATACGCCCCTCCCTCACTGCTAGCTCCTCTGCCTCCATGATTCCATCTGATTTGCCTCCAGATGCCTAGCTCCTATTTGGTGCCCCTCCCAAGTTGGATGTTTATCCCTTAGGTGGTAGGGGGCATGGAAGGTGATTGGATAGGGGAGCAATCTATTCACCAGGAGTGGATCTGAGCACATGAGGGGCTGTGCAATAAGCCACAGGCAAGATTTGGAGGCCTGATCTTATTGTCTTTAGGTCTAGCAGGTGAGGTGAGGTGAAGTTGCTCAGTCGTGTCCGACTCTTTGCGACCCCGTGGACTGTAACCCACTAGGCTTCTCTGTCCATGGGATTCTCCAGGCAAGAATACTAGAGTGGATTGCCATTTCCTTAAGGGGACGCAAACCTGAGAAGAAGATGAGTGACTATGCATTGCTGTTGATGGATTGGAGTGGCAAAAGGAGGAGCAAATGAAGATGATCCCATTGGTTCTTGCCTTGGGGATTGGAAGCAGGTGGGAGTCATCCCCTGAAATGAGGAAGAGAAGTTCAGAAGCGAAAGGGAAGAGTAGGTTGGGACAAAGGTTTGAGGTTTCTGGAACTCGGTCAAGGGAACCCATCCCAGCTTCCTGGGCTGCAGAGAAACGGGAGGCTCATCAGTATCGGATGGCAACAGAGACCACTGGAGAGGGTAAGCTGACTCCGCGGCCAGTGCAGCAGTCAGCAGAGAAGCTTGACGATGGAGTTAAAACACTCCTAGTAACTGGAGGTCTTGCTCTTTGAGAATGCCCTTCATAAGGTTCTTAGGTGTAGCACAAGGATAGACATATATCAATGAAATAAAATTGAGGGCCCCAAAATAAACGTATGCTTTTTTTTTGGCCATGCTGTGCGACTTGCGGGATATTAGTTCCCCAACCAGGGATCAAACCTGCACCCTTGGCAGTGGAAGTGCAGAGTCTTAACCGATAGACCACCAGGAAAATCTCTAAATACATGCTTTTATAGTCAACTGATTTTCAACAAGTGTGCCCAGATCAATCAATGGGGGAAAATTAGTCTTTTCAACAGATGGTCTGGAACAACTAGCTATGTGTGTGTGTGTGTGTGTGTGTTAAGTCATGTCTGACTCTTTGTGACCCTATGGACTGTTGTTGCCTACCAGGCTCCACTGTCCATGGGAACTCTCCAGGTGAGAATACTGGAATTAGGTTGTCATTCGTCCTCCAGGGGATCTTCCCCACCCAGGGATCGAATCCACGTCTCCTGCAGCTCCTGCCTTGCAGGTGGATTCTTTACCATTGAGCCAACAAGGAAGCCTCAACTAGCTATGCATATGGGGGAAAATGAAGTTACCTCACATCAGTTATAAAGTTAATTCAAAATGGATCAAAGGATGTTAACTTCATCATTTGTTTGAAATGTGATAATCATTTCACAATATAGGCAAGTCAAGTCATTATGCTGTACATAAACCTTAAACTTACACAGTATCTCAATAAAATTGAAAGGGAAAAATAATAGTAAGCAGGAATTCTCTTTATTCCACCATTACATCATCCACACTGTATACTTTAGGATTAGATTTTTCATATCCATACTGTCTTTTTCATAGTAATGTTTATCATTGATAGTAATCATGTTTTTCTAATAATGGAGAATTTCTTAGGATATTTAGCAAGATTAATTTATCACCTGAAAAAAAGTGGATCAAAGACCTAAAGGCAAAATCTGATATCACAAAATTTGTAGAATAAAATACAACTGTAAGTCCTCATGGATTAGGCAATCCTGCCTTGTACTGGGCAACTGTTTCTTAAACTTGACACCAAAAACATAAGCAACAAAAGAAAAAATAAATTGAACTTCATCAAAGTTAAAAACGTTTGTGCTTCGAAGAATACTATCAAGAAAGTGATAAGGACAACCCACAGAGTGGGAGTGAAGTTTTGCAAATCACACATCTGAAGAGAGTCTAGTATCCAGAATATATCAAAGAAATTTACAACTAAATGGTAAGACAAATAACTCAACACCACTTCACATGCACTGCTGCTGCTGCTGCTGCTGCTAAGTCGCTTCAGTCGTGTCCGACTCTGTGCGACCCCAGAGATGGCAGCCCACCAGGCTCCCCCGTCCCTGGGATTCTCCAGGCAAGAACACTGGAGTGGGTTGCGATTTCCTTCTCCATCACATGCACTAGGATGGCTATAATCAAAACAACAGATAACAAGTGTTGAGTAGGTTGTAGAGAAACTGGAAGCCTCATACTGTTGGTGGGGATGTAAAATGGTGCAGCTGCTTTGGAAAAATAGTTTGGTAATTTCTCGAAAAGTTAAACCTAGAGTTACAATATGACCCAGCAGTTCCACTCCTAGGTATATGTCCCAAAGAAATGAAAAGGTACATTCACACAAAAATTTGTACATGAATGCTCACAGCCCCATTGTTCATGATAGTGAAAAAGTGGAAACAATCTATCACATGATAATTAGATAATCAAAATGTGGTACCTATAACTATACAATGGAAAATTATTCAGACATGAAAAATATAGAACACTGGTAAATGTTACAACATGGATAAAATTTGAAGGCTCATGCTAAGTGAAAGCATCCAGACACACAAGACCACGTATATACATCATATGATTACATTTATAAGGAATTTCTAGAATTGCAAATCCACAGAAAGAGAAAGTAGATTAGTTGTTGCCAGGGACTGGCACTGGGAGGGGAGGAGAAATTGGAGAGTGACTGCTAATGGATATGCATTTCTTTTCAAGGGTACTGAAAGTGTTCTGGAACTGATCACAGTAACGGTTGTACCACACTGCGCATGTACTTAATGCCACTAAATTTTATACTTTAAAAGGGTGACTTTTGCAGAACACACACCTTAATTATAAAAAGCAAAAACATTTATTTTCTAGGTATGAGCTTATTCCAGTTTTTTATTTCTCTCCATGTTAGCTTTAGTAAGCTACAGTTTTAAGAAAAGTATTAATTATCTAAATTGTCAAATTTATGGGCATGAAATTGTTCCTAATATCATGTTATGATCTTTTTTATGTTCACAGGCCCTGTAATGATATCACCTTTTTCAATCCTGATCTTGTCAACTTGTGCCTTCTCTTTCTCTCTTTTTCTATATATCTTGCTAAAGGTTAATGATTTTTGTCATTTTAAAAAAAACTATAGTTATTGACTTTTCTTTATAGTATATTTGCTTTCCAGCTCATTAATTTCCTCTCTTTATTATTTCCTTTCTACACTGGATTTAATCTTCTGCCCTTTTATACATCTTGAAACAGATACCTTAATTATTGATAATAAATCTTTCTTCTTATCTGATACATGCATTTATGACTGCAAATTTCCCTCTAAGCATGACTTTCATCATATCCCACATATTATAGCATGTTATATTTTTATTATCATTCAGTTTAAAGTATTGTCTAATTTATTCTTTGTCTTAGGGTCTATTTGCTGATTTCCAAACATCTTGGGATTTTCTTTTTTGTTGTTGTTCTTATTATTGATTCCTAGCTAAAACCATTAGATAACAATAATATCTGTAAAATTTCAATCCATTGAAATTGATTGCATTTCTGAGACTTATTTTATGGCCCAACAGATAGATGATTTAGAGCAATGTTCAGTGTACACTTAAAGATGTATTTCTTCGGTACATGAGTGCAGTATTCTATATATATTAATTGGATCAAGCTTACCAATTGTGCTCTTCAAATCTTTTACAGCTTTACTGATTTTATTGTTGTCTATTTGTTTAATTAGTTACAGAGAGAAGTAAATTAAGGCCTTTTGCTGATGGTGTATTTACTCTGTTCCTTTTTCTATTTCTTTGCTTGAATCTTCCTCAGGTTCTCTTTTATACACAGGTTGGACCTTCTCGTCCATGTCAATCATTTTCTCTCATATCCTTTTTTTCCCCCCATTCTCCAGTTTATTTTTATTTCTTTTTAATTTTCCTCCTTTTTATCTTCTATTTCTCTTATGCTATTATTTGTGTTATTTACTCCCTCCTGTATTCACATGCTTTCATTCCTGAGATGGTTTTTCTTTTTAAAGGAGAAAAACACTTTTTCCTTACTGAATTCTACACGAACTCTTTTTAAGTCTTTTTTTGTCCCATCATCTCATTTATGAATTTTTATTATCCTGTGTTATATGCTTTCATTTCATACCTTTAGTCATTTATAAAAAATTTTTAACTTATTTTGAAATATTAAATTAAAATTTTCATCTGTTTTATAGGCATGCTTTTCTAGAGAACCTAATTGTCTGCTGGCCTGTTATTATGTTCACCAGTTTGCTTTCTTATAAGAACCCTGAGTTTCTCCCTTCAGCTCTTTGCTGTTGCCCACGTTTAAGTGGGGTAGATTTCCCTGTACTCCTGAATGGGAAGAATTGGCAGATTTCTTGGCCAAGATTCATGACTCTAGGGCTCCCCCTTCTGCTGCACTGGAAAATGTCTTTAAAACATGACAGGAATTTAATTGCTTCCTGGTGTTCAGCTGCTCAGCCGTGTCCGACTCTTTGCCACCCCATGGACTGCAGCACACCAGGCTTCCCTGTCCTTCACTATCTACTGGAGTCTGCTCAAACTCACGTCCATCGAGTCAGTGATGTCATCCAACCATCTCATCCTCGTCACCCGCTTCTCCTTCTGCCTTCAGTCTTTCCCAGCATCAGGGTCTTTTCCAGGGTTGGCTCTTCGCATCAGGTGGCCAAAGCACTTGACTCTTCACTGTCCCATTTGGTTCAGATTCCACTCCTAACCATTTCTCTTCAGAATGTAAAGCTTTATCCTAAAAGAGGTATTTGGCTGGTGAGTTTCAGCATTTCATGGGGATATTTCATGTGGTATTGGGAAGATTAATTTACATCATAATTTTAAAGCACTTCTCAAGGTGCCTGGCAGATAGTGGATATTAAATGTGTGATATTTATAATATTTATAATCACTAATACCTACCTATCTTTCCCCTACATACTAGGCCTACTCATAAACACAAGTTATTTCCTTGATGTGAGTCTCTTTTCTGCCCTTGCTCCTGCTATTCCACTCCCTGAAAACCTCTGCACCATGTCTGCCACCTGCCAATCCTTCAAGAGCATCTTAGTCTGGTGACATCAGTGGGATAACTGAATCCAAAGCCATCACTCTGGACTACTCTAGCTCCTCATTTCTAAGCCATACATCCAAAACCCTCTTTAAGATTTTATGCCAACAACCTACCTTTTGTTTAGATCTTTTACTCTGTGCCAAGCCTTTTACGTACATTACCTTTTAATCTCCACAGCAATCCTCTGAGTTACAGGCACAGCTGAGTAGGAACAATCACTGGCTTTATTTTACATATGAGGACACTGAGGCTGAAAGAGATTACTTATCCAAGGCTGATTGTCAATTGGGATCAAGCAGTGGTTTTGACCAGGCAGTTCACAAGACTATAAAATCAACTAGGATGCTAAAACTTCTCTGGACTATAGTCTCCATTGAAGATAGAGTCTTATCTTGTATGGTCCTATTACTGCCAGCCCCTAGTTTATAGTAGGTGTTCAGTAAAGACTTCATTGTTGAGTTACAATAGATGACTGCACAGTACAGAGTTTTAAGATGAAATTTTTCTAGCTGAAAGGCACATGGAAAAGTCTCAGACACTGCTCAATTTCTTCCATAGAGCCATTAGTCAGACTCTTACTCAGAAATTCTTTCTTTTTTTTTTCCATTCAGGTTTAAGCTCAGTGAGACGTGTATATTTTCACAAGCCCTTGGCCACTAGTAACCCACTGCAAAACTCCCGATACGGCCAAGCATAGCCCTCAAGACATTCACGAAACCCACACTGGCTTTCTAAACTCTATAATCTGAGGCCATCATTCTCACAAAGAAATCTCAGACTTTCTGTTCTTTAATAGAAATCTCAGAAAATTGGGAGCTCACTGATGAGTTAGAAATTCAATTTTTCCAGACATTGGAATTTCATTTGGATGTGGACTTACCAGGCAGCTGTATGTGAGCTGGGCTCCTAAGAAAGACTCGGTCTTGAGCCAGAAAACCTGGGTTTGGTCCCTACTCTGCCAATTGTTGGCTGTGTAACGGTGGGCAAGTACTAATTGTTGGGTTTCAGATTTTCATTTAATAAAATAATTAGGAAGAACAAGATTCTGCTTATGTCACAACACTGTTAGATATTGATTCAATAATGTATGTGACAGTCTTTGTAAATGTAAAATCCATGCTATACGATCAGAAGTGTGAGCCCTGGGAGCCAGCTGGGATGGCTGGGCTGCCATGTTTGCTGGCTGACCCACCAGGCTTCCCAGGGCTGCCATGTTTAAACAGCCATGGTGGAACCACCAAAGCAGCTGAGTGAGCCAGAGAGGCACCTAGTGAAAATGCAGAGTGGTGCAGAGAAACAAGAGGAGATGAAAGAGGTGCAGAGCCCGAAAGAGAAATACAGAAAGGACAGGAGAGAGGAAGAGCCTGACGTCTTCGTAGTTTCAACATTCTAAAAGACTGCCACAGAAACATATCCTTAGAGCAACCTTCATTATCTCCAATGATTTTTTTTTTTTTTAAGGGACTTCCCTAGCAGTCCAGTGTTTAAGACTGCACTTCCAATGCAGGGGGTTGCGGGGTTCAGTCTCTGGTTAGGGAACTAAGACCCCACATGCCACATGGTAGAGCCAAAAAATAAAAAATATAAATTAAAAAAGAATTTTTAAAGGAGATTCTACTTTTTACTACTCATTTGTGTGATATACACGTTAGCATTCCAGATTCCTAGAATGTTTTATTAACATTGTTTTGTTAATACAGCAGTAGAGATTAGTGTGGTGGGATGAACCTCAAACAAGAGTGTTACAAATGCCCTCTTAGTGCTATCCAAGTTGGGTTGACTTCACATAAAAATGTCAGCATCCACCATGCTTAGATCTCTTTGTTAAAATAGGAAAGAATTTCCCATTAATTTAATAGTGCGTGAATTAGCTGGTGGTTGCTATACCAATAAGCATAACTTTTTAATCTTTTGGAATAAAATAGAAAAAAATAGAAAAGCCTAGCACATGGTAGGTGCCATTTTATTTGAATAATATGAACATTTGAATAAATACTTATTAAATGAGTATGTGTGAGATCAAATATTATAGAATAATTATCTCTAAAATTTCCCTTGCTGCAAACACCAGAAAGGCCAGAATAAATATAGTAACATGTATCAGAAAACACAGATGAAATTGAAAATAAGTAAGAGAAATCCCAAGATGCCAAAAACCAAAGAAGTAATAATTAGGGAGAAAACTCCAGTGTTCTTGCCTGGAGAATTCCAGGGACGGTGGAGCCTGATGGGCTGCCGTCTATGGGGTCGCACAGAGTCGGATACGAATGAAGCAACTTAGCAGGAGCAGCAGCAGGCAGACCAGCAGTGGATGCCCTGAGGGTGTGTGTCTATCCAGGAAAACCAGAGCTTAAGTTACAATGACCAGAGCTGTAAAAGGCAACCATGTCTTGGGGAGGGGTGTGGAGGTAGAGAAGCTGAAATCATCTCACATAAGACCTAAATAAATGCTCAAAGGGCTAATAATGTAAATCGAAGGGTAGACTAGAAAAAGAAATTTATTTACTGGGAAAGGGAGCCAAGAAAGACCCTTGTTTGTTTCACTCTCAAAACTGAGTGGAAAAACACAATCTCTCCTAAAACAGCATAACCACAGATCTACTCTCCCTTCATTTGAGGTTCACATTTATGCCACATGTATGGATCAGAATATGCCAAGCCAAAAAATAAATACAAATAGTTGGGTTGGTCAAACTGGGAAGTGCCTCACAAAACCGAATGCAAATGTAATTGGAGGAATTTTTCAACCCAAGTGAAGACAGTCAAGCATCACACAATCTCAATTTACAAACACGCTCAAAGATGCAAGCCTCTAAGAGGGGAGATTCAGCTGACATAACAACACAAAGGGGTTGATGCACCAAGGGTGACAGGGATTGGCACGACTGGACATAAAATTTTAAATGGTATGTGTGAATGTTTTTAAAATTTTTTAAAGGAATGGAAAACATTATCACAAAAGCTGGAACAGAATGAAACAGTGTTTATAAGTACAAAATAAATCACTGAAAGTGAAAAATGAGGGACCTGGCAGTCCAGTTGTTAAGACTCCATACTTCTACTGCAGGGAAACAGGTTCAATCCCTGGTCATGAAACTATGATCCCACACGCCATGTGACATGGCCAAAAAAGAAAAAAGAAAGTAAAAATGAACTGAACAAAAACCGGGAAGTTTGACCACATATTCTACAGATAAGACTAAGGAAAACAGGCCTACACATGCATTGCTGTAAGAACAAAAATTGATATCAAACCTATGGAGCGTATAGATAAATATATATACATATGTATGTATATATACTGTTGTTCAGTCATTCAGTCTTTGAGACCCCATGGACTGCAGCCGTGTGTGTGTGTGTGTGTGTGTGTGTGGGTGTGGGTGTGTGTGTGTATACTCTATATGTATATGCTTAACATATATATGTATATGTATACACATGTGTGCATGTAAACATAAATTGAACATAAAGTTCTGATCTAACAATTCAACCTCTGGAAATTTATACACAGATACACCTACAAATATGCAAAATGAGATATGTACAAGATTATTCACTGCAGCATTGTTTGTAAGAGCAAAACACTATAAACAACTCAAATGTCCATCAACAGAAGGCTGGCCGAATTATGGTTCATCTCCATAATAAAATACTATGCAAGTGCTTAAAAAATAGCAGGATGAGGAAACTCTCTATATGCTGATATGTAAATATCTTCAAAGAATATTATTTAATAACAAAATCAAACTGCAAAGCAAGATGTATAACATGTTTTCTTTTGTGTGAGAAGGAGAGAAAATAAAAAATTTTTCGAGTATTTGCTTATATTAGTGTGGGAAAAAAATCTGAGAAGATATCAAAAAAACTCAGAAAAGAAAAAAGTGGCACCTGTGAACATAAATTAGAGGGTTAGGCAGGTGGGGAAAGGATCAGGAAGTTTATTCACTGTATATCTTTTCATAGTTTTGATTTGTGCATCATGGTGAATGTATTAACTAGGCTAAAATCTCAGTTCTAGATTTCCCCACAGGCAGTGGGGACTTTTCAGGGATTTTAGATAGTAGCTGATATTTTGTGTGTTATACCTGGTATTATGTTATGTGTTTTTCATGTGTTATTTGGCCCCTACAATAACTCTGTGAGCTATGAGCTACTGTTACCCCATTTTTAAGATGAGAAAACTAAAATTGACTTTACTGCAATAATTTTTTTTTAATTTTTGAAATAAATAAATTTCACTTTTAAAACGTTAATTTAAGCAAAGCATAATAATAGGAAAAAGTAAAACGTTTACTGAAGAAAAAATGTATATTCATATCTAACTTTTGCTCTTGTAGGTTTTTCCCTTTTCTTGTTGTTTTCAGATCTCCACATCTCTCCAAACTAGAATTCTTCCTCACCTACCATAGTCTCTAGCAGTTTTGTTGATGTGACTGTAACAGGCTTCTAATCCTTAAACATATCTCATAACCCAGTAGTCCTTTTACTCAAAAGTATAGATTACACCCTAAGATGTTGGTATTTAATGATGAAATATCATTAATACATCAATTTTATCTTTTTTAAAAATGAGGAAACTAAAAGGTTTGAAAAAATCAATTCTCTTGCTAAAGATGAATCACAGAGCTGGGATCTGAGCTCCAAACCAACTCTAAACCCCATATGTTTTATCAGTTCGGTATTCCTGTGGTCTTTTAAGAAAATGTGAGACTTGTCCAAATTGCCTTCTGAAAAATGAAAAGAGAAAAACCCAATAAAAATAAATAAAGTTAGCCATACCTCAAAACAAAACCTCGATGGATGAATTAAATAGCAAATTAGACAAAGCTAAAGTAAGAATTAGTGAACTGAAACAAAGAACTAGAGAAAAATAATGAGAACACCGTACAGAGAGACAAAGTAGCCAATAAGAAACAATATAATAGATCAGGGAGAAAGAAAAGGCCTATTCTGTTGCTAATTGGCATTCCCAAAGTCAAAAATAGAGACAATGAGGGAGATGGGATACATGGGATAACAGCCAAGATGATTTTCAGAATGATGAAAGATGTGAATCCTCAGGTACAGGAAGAATAAATCCCAAACAAGATCAATTAAAAGCAATTCATATCTGGATACATACTTTGCTGTACAGTTTCAGAAAATCAAAAATGAAAAGCTCTTAAAAACAGTCCCTCCCCTGTACACACAGAAAAGAAAATTCTCTATAAAAGGAATGATAATTAAACTACAGCAACAATGGAAGCCAGAAATAGTGAGAAAAAAAAAAAAACTTCAAAGAGCTGAGAGATGCCAACCAGCAATAACTTCAAAGCATCAGTCAACTGAAATCATGATGCAGAAACAGGGTGAGACAGATGTTTGGGTAAACAGAAAGTGAGAGTGTGTACCACCAGAGACACCCACTGAAAACCGTTCTAACAGGCACACTTTAAGAAAAAGCAGAATTATCCTCAAAGGAAGCCCAGAGAATAATGAGCAAAGAAATTGGTAAATGTATAAGGAAATATAAACAAACTTTGAGTGTATTAATAGTGATTAATTTAGTAGAGAAAAAGTAAGCTAGAACTAAAATACTGGAAAAAAAATAACCCTCAGAATGAGAAAGGGTGATTTTAGGTAATAGTATACTAAGTATCCCTAGAAAGATACTTACAAAGAATGGATGTTATTAGCATTTTTATGGGTAACCACAAAAAATCAGAAAGATTTTAAGAGCTAAACCATTAGAGAAAAAAAAGAATGTACTTTTTCTTTTAAAATTTAGTCAGTCTAAAAGAATTGATTGGCAGGAAAGGAATGGGGAAAGGGAAGCACAGAAAAAGCAGTACAAGGAAAAAAAATATAACCCACGATAGTAGAAATCAACTCTTAACAGAACAATAATCACAATAAATGTAAATGGACTTAACGCAGTTATATAGTTACTCAATGGCAACCCACTCCAGTGTTCTTGCCTGGAGAATCCCAGGGACGGGGGAGTCTGGTGGGCTGCCGTCTATGGGGTCGCACAGAGTCGGACACGACTGAAGCGACTTAGCAGCATTACTGAAATTGGATGACAAAACAAAATCTAATTATGTTTAGCAGAGACCCACTTAAAACATGAACACAGGGAGTTTGAAAGTTAAGATAGAAGATCTCAGGGTGTGAGTGCGTGGTCGCTTCAGTTGTGTCCCACTCTTTGTGACCCCATGAACTGTAGCCCGCCGGCTTTCTCTGTCCACAGGATTCACCAGGCGACAATACTGGAGTGGGTTGACATTCCCTCCTCCAGGAGATCTTCCCAACCCGGGGAGCAGACCCACGTCTTCCATATCTCCTGCACTGCAGGTGGATTCCTTATCACTGAGCTACCAGGGAAACCCAATCTCCATAGTGAATACGAATCAAAAGAAAGTTGATACAGTTAAAAATGATTAAGAGGGTAAATTTTATGTTACATGTCATCTAGCACAGTTTAAAGATATAGTTTTTTAAAAGTTCAGTTCAGTTCAGTTCAGTCGCTCAGTCGTGTCCGACTCTTTGCGACCCCGTGGACTGTAACCTACCAGGCTTCTCCGTCCATGGGATTCTCCAGGCAAGAATACTGGAGTGGATTGCCATTTCCTTCTCCAGGGGATCTTCCCGACCCAGGGATCGAACCCGGGTCTCCCACATTAGAGGCAGACGCTTTAACCTCTGAGCCACCAGGGAAGCCCTTTTAAAAGTTAGGATAGTTTTATTAATATGAGACAGAATGGACACTGGCAAAAACATTATTTGGGATTAAAAGGGTAATTAAAGAATTAAATTCACTGAGATGAAACGACACTACACTTGTTTCATAAAACAGCCTCAAAACATAAAGCTAAAATTGACAGAACTCTAGATGCAGAAAGTCACAGATCTTGAACACTGTCTTCACAATGGGAGATTTTAACATGATTCTCTCAGTAATTAGTGTATCAACAAAACCAAAGATTTGAATATAGAACCCTACGTCCAAAAATTAGCAAATAGATATTCTTCTCAAGTACACAGGACCATTTACAAAAACTGCACATTTAGTAGACCACAGAGAAGATTTCAACAACCATCAAAGAATGGTTGTCATATAGACAACATGTTTCCGACTACAATGCAACTATGTTAGAAACCAGTAGCCAAAAGAAAGCATTTAAAACTCCATTTTCCTGAAAATGCAAAAAGCACACTTAAAAAAAAAAACCCATAGGTCAAAGAAAAATCATAAGGAAATTTAGAAAATATGAAAAAACTAGGCAATAATGAAAATATTTCAAAACTTTAGAGATGCAGTTAGAAAGATTCATAGAAGCTTAAGTGCTTACATTAAAAAAGAAGAAAGTCTAATCCAATAATTCCACTTCTGGGTATTTGTTCAAAGAAAACAAAAATACCAACTTGAGAAGTCATCTGCATGCCCATGCTCACTGCAGCATTCATTACAATAGCCAAGATATGGAAACAATGTTAGTGTCCACTAATGGATGAGTGGATAAAGAAAATCATATATATATATACAATTTTATCAGTTCAGTTCAGTTGCTCAGTCGTGTCCAACTCTTTGTGACCCCATGAATCACAGCATGCCAGGCCTCCCTGTCCATCACCAATTCCCGGAGCTTACTCAGACTCATGTCCATCGAGTCGGTGATGCCATCCAGCCATCTCATCCTCTGTCGTCGCTTTCTCTTCCTGCCCCCAGTCCCTCCCAGCATCTTATAATTTTATATACACATATAATTATTATTTAGCCAGAAAGAAGAAGGAAATTTTGCCATTTGCAACAGCATGGATGGATCATAAGGACATTATGATAAGTGAAATAAGTCAGAGAAAGACAAATACCATATGATCATATTTATATATGGATTCCTTTTTTTAAAAAAAAGCCAAATTCATACATTCAGAGAATAAATTGGTAGGGGTTAGAGAGTCAATGAGATGAGTGAAGGAGGTCAAAGGGTACAAACTTCCAGTTATAAAATAAGTCATGGGGATATAATCTACAGCATGGTGGCTATAGTTAATTGTACTATACTGTGTTATTTGAAAGTTTTAAAAAAAATAGATCTTTAAAGTTCTCATCACAAGTGAAAAAAGATTTTGTAACTAAGCAGGGTGACAGATGTTAACTAGACTTAATCCAGTAATGATTTCACAATATATACACATCAAATTGTTATGTTGTACACCTGAAACTAATGTTTACATGTCAATTATACATCAGTTAAAAAAAAAAAAGACTGAAAATTACTGAACTAAGCATTCAACTCAAGAAGTTAGAAAAAGAACAACCAAAGTCCAAAGAATACAGGAAGAAGGAAGTAAATAAAAAGATAAGAATAAAATGAACAAAATGGAAAATAATGATACAATAAAGAAGATGAATGAAGCCAAGAGCAGATTCTTTGAGAAAAGTAATGAAAATCTTTAACAAAACTGATCTAGAAAAAAGAGAAAAACCATAATAAAAATTACAATCTTTTAAAGGGGTATCGCTACTGATTCAAGAAAATGTTTTAAGAGAAAGAGCCAATTGTAAACAACTTCATGTCTACAAGTGTGAAATTTTACAGACAAGGTTTCCTAAAAAAATGTAACGTGCCAAAACCAATATCAGATTAAAATAAAAAAAAAAAAAAAGCCAGAAACTCAGATAGAGCTATTGAAGACAGGGACCCTACAGTTACAAATCTACAAATCTACCCAGCTACAAAGACTGAGCCTTCCACAAACTCTGCCACAGCATGGAGAAAGTGAAAAAATTCCAATTTATTTAATGAAACTAGGTGGTGACTCAAGCATAACTATGGATAACTCATTTGAGGAAGAATCCCAAAGTTTCACAAATCTGTAAAGAAAAGGGAACAAAGAATGACGACAGGATGAAGGGAACAATGTCTGGGACTACATTTTGGATCTCTGAAATAAGCACAGTAGGTACAGTCTAAACACTGGATTTGTTAAAGGATCTCTGTCTTTGATTATTGCTCATGTCTACGGCAGGTATAGTTTATGCAGGTAGATACCATCAGGATCAATATCTTTCTCATGCATTCTACCAGAGTATCCATGAAGTTTTTCTGTCAAGAGTAAACATTTTGTAACCTTTATATATCTATATAGATAGATAGATAAATATAAATATATATAAATAAATATATAACTCCATGTGAGAGATGAGATGATAGTCACTAAGTCGTGTCCGACTCTTGCAACCCCATGGACTATAGCCTGCCAGGCTGAAGTCAGGTACCCTAAGAGGTCCGTTCTTATGACCTCACCCGACGGTAAAGGAAGAGTTCCCCTAGAAGGGTTGGGTCCTTAGTTTACACCCAGAGGACGTAACGTCCGTCTAAGAAATGGTTAACTCGGTGCTCCTTTCGGGTATATTTAGGTATAGGTGTACGTTTTCTTACTTCAACCTGTTATGAGGTTCATCTAGTACCCGGATTTACAATCTCAATTGATATTCTGAGAATCTTCTTTTGTACTAATTTAGAAGTACTGAAACCAATTCGTTTCTAAAAATCTATGTTGTAATTTTCATATTTGTTGTTTTCTTTTTTATCCATTCAGCCTGAAGTAGTTTTAATTTTTGTAAGTACGAAACTTTCTATGGTAGTTCACTCACTTTTTAGAAGAGTATCTTATTCTCTTATATAAACGTTTAGTGTAAGGACTTTTCCCAGATGTGAGACTTCATTTATTTCTTGATAATATTTAGTTAGTATTTTTCTGTTGGGTTAAGTTTTTACCCGTTTCCTGAGTTTATCTGTAAAGAGGTTTCTTCTGTGCTCACTGGTTATTTGTTTACTTTTCTACGAGTTGTAGTAGTCGGCAACCTCTTTACGTTTAACTTTGGTGTTACTCTGTTGTAAAGTATGTGTGTTCTTACCGATGTCAGTCTTTCAGTCTATTACTGTTCTTACACCTCTTTAACCTTCGAACATTTGACGATCACCCTTACATTTTGCCACGTGTATCCTTTTAGCAAGGATTTCTCACTGATATCTGGGTAGTTAAGGTGAGGATGTACATCTAGGTTTTGTATACTTTTGTATACGAGTGTGGTTTTTTACACATACGTTTACAAGTATCGTCGTAATAAGTGTTATCGGTCTTTCACTTTTGGTTTTGTAGGTAGTTTACTATTTACCTATTTGTTTACACCATACAGGTATGTTGTCTTATAATAAGTCGGTATCTTCCGTCCGTCAAAACTATGTATGATGTCGAACCTACTTGGAACCTTTATAATACACCTTATTATGATGTCTATGTTTTTCAGTATGGAACATACTAAGTCAATTTTCTTTTTAGGTGTCTCGGTCTTTCATCTACCCATAGGCCCCTTTGCTCGTCACTGACGATGTACCAAAAAGACTCCCTCACTACTTTTACAAGATTTTAACTACCGCCACTACCGACGTGTTGAGACACTTATGTGATTTTGGGTGACTTAATATATGTATTTACACTGCACTGTATGGTATGTGAAGTATATTTCAACAAAGTTGTTAACAATAAACCATACAGATGGTTTCTGAAAATTGCAACGAAAAAAACTGTGATTAAAACACATTTCGAGTGAGAAGTTTCAGTTGGAGAGGACAGCTGTCATCAGGAGTTACGAACGTCAGCGTCATCACTGCCCTTTCATGGACTGCCCCTAACCAGCATGTGTTGGACGTTAGCTGCTTTATACACCAGATGAAAACTGCTAAATGTGCATTTCATCATTAGGAGCCTAAGGATCCCTAGAAATTTCAAAGTCCTCCCTTTGATTTTATAGATGAGGAAACTAACCTAGAAAGGTGTGTAAACTCTACTGCCAAGAGTCACCCAGCAAGCCTACACTGAAGTGGGGATTGGAACCAGTCTCCCCTATCTCCCCGTTGTCTTCCTAAAGATTTTCTACAGGGTTCCACGCTCTTTAAGCTGGTCTTCTGAACACAGGCAAAACTAAACTCCATAGCCTGGATATCTGACCTTGGCTGAGGGCAGGAGCTAGAAGGGGGTCAGGAGGCTGCAAATTCTAAGAGAGAAAGGGGGACATTGTGGGGAGGAGATAGGGCTGGGTTTCGAGAAGATGGCTTAAGCCCCAGTTCCCGTAAGAGCAAGGGACACAGCCGGGGGCATAAACTCAAGAGAAATGAGCCATCCCGTGGTGTCACACGTGGTCTGGGGCCTGTGGCTATTTTTTCCTGTTACTGATGCGGTTGGGGGGTGAACTCACAAGAACGGTGCCCCACTTGCCGAGCCATCTCCGCCTCAGACCACTATGATGTTGGCCCCCCCTCCCAGAAGTTGCTCTGTGAGTCACTCAACCCATGGAAACCTCAGGTAAAGACAGAAGTTGGAGAAGACCCCGGGCCCCTGGTCCCACCCACATCTCTCTCCCCAGCAGGGTCACACAGCTGTCCACCCATCCACGCTGTGGGTACTGTTCCAGACCAGGGCTAGCGCGGAGGCTGGAGGCCAGCGAGGCCACTGGTTCTCCTCGCGAACAGGAGCATGGTTCCTAACCATCTGTCCTGGAACGTGTGTTTGGGGTCCAGAACCTGGCCCTGGGGCTGGGCTGCAGGTGTGGGCAGGAAGTGGGCAAAGAGGTCTGAACAAGAATTTATTTTCTCCCCACTGCCCCAGGAGGAAGGAATGGTCACATGCTTTAATACTCAGAGGGCCAGGCGCTGGTCTGAGCACTTCACACATAGTAGCCCTTCAAACCTTCATAACCTGTGGGGTCTACTAAGAGTAGCCCCATTTTGAGATGAGGAAACTGAGGCACAGAGAGGCTAAAGACGCTGACCAGGCCACACAGCTACTGGGCAACCGAGCTGGCCCAAGCGCAGGCGGCCTGGTTCCCAAGCTCCTACTCTACGCTGCCTCTTCCAGCTCACACACGCGATGCTGCGGGGAGAAGCAGGGAAACTGTCCCTGCCGGCCTGTCATCAACTCCAGGGCTGAATCTCAAAGCTCTCAGACCCCTGTGTTCTTTCTCCACCCACGAAACCTCACCTGCTTGCCCCAGGTTCCTGTGCCCCAGGCAGCGCTGCTTGGCAGATGAGCCTCTGGCCCTCACCACTTGCTTCCTGAGGGCTGTCAGCAAGCCGGATGGGGAGGTGAGGACAGGGTGGGTGCTGGTGGGCGGTGGCCGGTGGGGAGAGCGCAAGGGACCCGTGACTAGAGCTGGTGGGGGCGGAGCAGGAAGCAGACGTGATGTGAGCTGTGGCCTGGGTGATGAGCTGTGTGGTGAGCCTGCCTGGGGGGCTGCGCCACCATTTCGTCCGTGGGGAGAGAAGGTGTCTGCATAGGAGCATCTCAGCACGGACTCCAGGTAGGGAGGAAGCAGGGGGCTGGGGAGGCTGGGAGCCCCTAGGTGGGGATAGAGGGGCACAAGGGCCTGTCTGGGGAAGAGCCTGATGGAGCTGGAAGTGCTGTGCCCTGTAAGACAAGAGGCCAGCGTCTAGACTCTGCTCCACTACTGACTCGCTGGGCAGCCTTGTGCCCTCCCAGAGCTCCAGTTTTCTGTTATACAAAATGAAGAGGTTAGAGCACATCGTCTTTAAGGCTCCTTCAAATTAAAACTAAAAAGAGTCCAGAAACAGGCTCCCTGGGAGATAATATGATGAGGGTCAGGGTGGAAATGAGTAATAATTTTTTTGGCCACAACATGCAACATGTGGGATTTTAGCTCCCTGACTAGGGATCGAACTTGCACCCTCTGCAGCTGAAGCACAGAGCTTTATCTGCCAAGCCACCGGGAAGGTCCCGAGACTCAGTTTTTTAAAGTTATGAACCATGCTGGCTCCCTAAGTGAGATGATCTGAGGGCATCCCAAAGACTCCTCTTCTCCTGTTTACCTCCCTGGGGCCTGCTGTGCTGCCTGGAATTTTGCCACTCCTTTGGGGAAGGCGTGGGAGGCTCCAAGCTAGAACACAGAGCAGGTTCCTGCCCTCCATGATCCCCTGGGCCTCCAACAAGCTGCTGTCCCTGGTAGGTGCGAGAGGGGAGCGGTCTCTGAGGAGCTCAGTTTGGACAGGGATAGACTGGAGATTCCAGTTCATAAGCAGCCCCAGTGAGGCTCCTGAGCCACCTCCAATTGAGGAAGAACCTTTTAGCTAAGCGTTTAGTGATAGGCAGCTCACAGATATGAGCAGAATTCCGCAGAGCCAGGCAGGGAAGGCAAAAGAGAAGATGAGCGTCAGGAGGAGAGCAAACCGAACGGCTCCTCCCCACACTGGGTCTAGGGACACAGGTGCTCAGGCAGCTTTTATCCTAGAATTCAGGCTGATGTTCTTCCATGAGCTCAGAGAGAGGCCCCCACGGCGCAATGGGGAGGAAGATGGTGATGCGCAACCTCATTTCTTCCTCAATACTGCTAAGAGCTTAATGGGAGAGGGGGTGGAGTGAGAGAGGTAGAGTGGGTAAAAAAAGCATGGCTTGTTCTTGAATCCAAATGATCCCTCTCCAGAATCCAGGCTACCCTAGAGTTCCCAAATTCCTCTTCAAATCTGCTCCAACTACTCTCTGCCCCCTCCTCTGCACACAGAACCCCTCTCCACCAACAGTAGCTACGGTCCTGGGGACAAAACCATCCATTTGGATTCCTATTCGAAATCCTAGTAAGGTCTCCACCTGGCTGTGTGACCTTGGGCAAGTCCCTTCCCCTCTCTGGGTCCAGCTGTACAATGCAGGCGGTGGACCAGATTTGTAAAGGCCATATCAGCTCTGACATCCAGTGACTTGAGAGATGTATCTCCATCCCTCTCCACCACATATGTCCTGATAACCTACAGTTGGAGGAAGGGGTGGCCACCCTCCACGCCCCTGCCCACAGCTTCTGGGAGACCAAATGTTCCCCTGTCTCCACAGCTCCATGGCTGCTCGAGTGCTCCTCCTCAGCATCCTCCTGCTTCTGCCCACACCTGCCCCTGCCCCCTGCTACACAGCCGCACGGTCTGAGTGCCAGCGTGCCCTCAAGTTTGTGCCGGGCTCCTGGCTGGCAGGGGAGGGTGTGGACGTGACCAGCCTCCAGCGCTCAGGCTCATTCCCAGTGGACACACAGCGTTTCCTGCGGCCCGACGGCACTTGCACCCTCTGCCGCAATGCCCTGCAGAAGGATGTCCTCCAGCGCCTGCCCCTGGCCATCACCGACTGGCGTGCCCACGGAGCGGGCTGCAAGCGCAGGGTGGTCAAGTTAGAGGGCCGCTCCACAGAGGATGTGGCTGGGGAGGCGGCCAACAGGATCCGCAACGACTGGCAGGTGGGGCTGGACGTGTCTCCCAAGCCAAATGCTAATGTGCGCGTGACAGTGGCGGGTTCCCACTCCCAGGATGCCAACTTTGCCGCCCAGAAGACTCACCAGGACAACTACCGCTTCAGCCTGGACTTAGTGGAGTGTCGCTTTTACAGGTGAGCACTGCGGGGGAGGGGACTTGAGAAAAGGCATGGGAAACTCAGGGTGATCTGGGAGTCCTGGAAGGGTAAGGTGGGGACCGGAGGCCGCTTCCACCAGGAGGAGATGCCCAACCCCCACTTTCTTGGGCATTGCCAGCTTCCCGTGGGCAGGAGACCCAGCTCAGTCCGTCTTCCCTGGGCCTGTTTCATCCACTCCAGCACTCTTCATTTCTGCCTTCTCAGGCTCTACGCTGGGAATTATGACTACAGGTTGAACAAAAGTCGACACGCCCCAAGTCCTCAGGGACCTCGTCACCCTGAGAAATGCATGTCTCCATGGGACCTAGAGTCGTCGACCCTGATTTTACTCAGGGAAGGCCATGTTTCCCACACAGTGAGACAGGGCACCTCCTGACTGCATGGCCAGAGCTGTCAGGAGCCTGGGACACAGGACCCAGTCCAAGAGACAGACAGACAAAGTCCACAGGACTAGGTTCCAAAGCCAGAAGGTTACCAACAGTAAGGTGGCATTGCTTTTAAAATTAGAAAATAGAAAAAAAAAAAAAAAAAAAACTTTTTTGAGTAAGAAAAACAGAAATACCTATACAAACTATCTAGGTTATCAAGGGGCAATGGGCAGAGTGGGTCTCCCTGCTAGACTGGTGATTCAGAACTTGGGCTTTGGAGCCAGGCCACCTGTGTTCAAGTCCGAGCTCTGACACTTAATCCGACCTTGGGCAGTCTCAAGGGGGTTACTGAAAGGGGCCCGCCACTGGGCTCACCAGCTGTTTTTCGCACCTCTCAGTTTTCACCTGGTGCACACTCCCCCAGTACACCCCGAGTTCAAGAGGGCCCTCAAGACGCTGCCCCCTCACTTCAACGCCTCCACCGAGCCCGACTACCACAGGCTTATCTCCAGCTACGGAACCCACTTCATCCGGTCCATGGAGCTGGGCGGCCGCATCTCGGCCCTCACCGCCCTGCGCACCTGCGAGCTGGCCCTGGAGGGGCTCACGGCCAGCGAGGTCGAGGACTGCCTGGCTGTCGAGGCTGAGGTCAGCATAAGCGACCGCGCCAGTGCCTCACCATCGTTCAAGGCATGTGAGGAGAAGAAGAAGAACCACAAGATGGGGACCTCCTTCCACCAGGCCTACCGGGAGCGCCATGCCAGTGTCGATGGTGGCCACCACTCAACCATGCATGACCTGCTCTTTGGGAACCAGGCTGGGCCCGAGCAGTTCTCAGCCTGGGTGGCCTCACTGCAGGACAGCCCTGGCCTGGTGGACTACACGCTGGAGCCTCTGCACATGCTTGTGGAGAGCCAGGACCCACGGCGGGAGGCCCTCAGGCGGGCCGTGAGCAAGTACGTGACTGACAGGGCACGCTGGAGGGACTGCAACCGCCCGTGCCCCCCGGGGCAACACAAGAACCCGAAGAACCCATGCCAGTGCATGTGTCCTGGCTCAGCAGTCACCACCCAGGACTGCTGTCCCCGGCAGAGGGGCCTGGCGCACCTGGAGGTCATGAACTTCAAGGCATCGGGTCTGTGGGGAGACTGGATCACAGCCACGGACGCCTACCTGAAGGTCTTCTTCGGCGGCCAGGAGCAGAGGACCGCCACAGTGTGGAACAATAACAACCCCACGTGGATGACGCGGCTGGACTTCGGGGATGTGCTCCTGGCCACCGGGGGCCCCCTGAGGGTGCAGGTCTGGGACGCAGACTTTGGCTGGGATGATGACCTTCTCGGCACATGTGACCACACCCCAAAGTCTGGCTCACATGAGGTGTCATGCCCCATGAACCACGGTCTCCTGAAATTCTCCTACCAGGTCAAATGCTTGCCTCACCTGACGGGGGAGAGGTGCCTGCAGTATGCTCCCCAAGGGCTTCTGGGGGACCCTCCAGGAAACCGGAGTGGGCCAGTGTGGTGAGAGAAGTGGGTCCTGAGAGGACCAGTGTGCCCAACTGGAAAGGTCCCATGCAGGAACCCAGAGGGTCTATATCTCCATATCTCCATTAGACAGATGGAAAACTGAGACTTTTTTTTTTCTCCCAATGAGATGGCTGAATTTACAGGCCAGCCCTCAGCCCTGTCCAAACTGCCTTAGCTCTTCAATATTCTCAAGNCTGAGAGGACCAGTGTGCCCAACTGGAAAGGTCCCATGCAGGAACCCAGAGGGTCTATATCTCCATATCTCCATTAGACAGATGGAAAACTGAGACTTTTTTTTTTCTCCCAATGAGGTGGCTGAATTTACAGGCCAGCCCTCAGCCCTGTCCAAACTGCCTTAGCTCTTCAATATTCTCAAGCCCAGGAACAGAGGTGGAGCTGGGTACAGCCAGTGCTACACTGCCCTACAGGTCAAAACAGGGCGGAAAGCCAGGAGGCTGCTCCCGCCAGGCTGCCTGGTGTCATTTACACCATTCCCTTGCAGCCCCTCTTCTAGCATGGTGAATTCTTCCTCATATTAGCCCTAACCTCTTTGGTCCCAGCTGCTCCATTTACTCTGTTTTCTTGGCCCACCGAGCTTTGCCTCTCAGCCGAAGTCCAGGACTGTCTTGACTTGTCTCATTGTGTACACAGTCTGATCAATAAATGTGATGTGATGGTGACCACGATGGTGGTGGTGGTAGCAGAGGAGACGACAGAGAACAGCCATAGCCTCGGAGATGAACTCCGACCTTAGCAACCCGACCCAATAGAACAGGTGGTTGACCCCAGGGGCAGGCAAGTAATGTAAATTAACTGTTTTCCCAACTTTGTTGGAAATGGGGAGGACCCAAAATATCTGTCTCCTCATAACTCTCTGATTTGAGAAAGAGCAGCGTAAACAGGAATAAACACGAGTGGATGTTCAGCTCTGAGCGGGGAGATCAGAGGGAATGGTGAAGTCTGGGATGAGCTGAAGGGCATGTCTTATCCAGGGTCGGGGCAGAGGAGGGGCATCTCTGCAACAACCAAAGGTTCCCAGGCAGGAACGTGAGCCCAGAGCTTTTCCTAATGCCTTAAAGTAACCAGAAATCCCAGCCTGACTCCTAAATGTTAGCAGTTCACTTCACTTTGTAAAAATAAACCAACATAGGCAAGCGCAGTACAAGCCAGAGGACATGAATGCAGGTCATGATTGTTCCAGAGCAATCATTTGAAAATTCTAATTTCAGAACCTGGCTGACTTAACAGCTCTCTGAGTCCTACAATTCCAGGGGAGAAGGCAGTGGTTTCAAGGGCTCCTGGCCTCGGCACGAAGGAACCTTCAGAGCCTCAGGCTATGATGGAACATGACCTGGTCTTAGTTTCATGTGCCTGGAACATAGGCCTCAGAACACAGGCCCATGGGGTGGGCAGCCTCCTAGACCTGGTAGGATTTGGCTGTGCAGGGCCGCTGTCGGTGGGGCTCAGAGTTGCTGGCACAGGCCTCCTTGAAACACAGGATCTCTTTGAAACTCCCTACAAATTAAGCCCCTTGAGGTCTGTGGACCCATTGGCTCAAAAGTCCAGCAGTGACATTATACTCACCCTGAATCCCCAAGTGGGGCAGGGGGATTGGCAAGCTCTAGAAGCCTGGTTAAAACTGCTGTTCTTACACCTTTCCCTTCACAGCCACACACACACACACAAGAGCACAAGAGAAATGATGCAGCTTCACTCTGGCTGCGGTCGTTGTTGAAAATAAACATGGCTATGGGCCGAACCCTTGAGGAGAGTGGGGCCAGGGCAGGCCTGGCTCCAGAAACAGCTCTGACCAGAGACTGGCGGTCTCGGTCTAGGCCCCACGTGGTCAGTGACCTCCAGAAAGTCCCCTTGAGCCTTCATTTCCCCAAAAGGGCGATCTGCGTTTTACTCCCTTCCCAGGACTGTTTGGAAGGGGGTCATGAGCCTTCCCAGAAGGTCAGTGCTATAGAAGTGATCCTGGGAGGTCATCTGATTAACCCTCCTGGTTTTGCATTTAAGGAAACAGAGGGCTCAGAAGAAGCGACTGGGCCAGGGCTGCAGAGGTCAGTGGCTGAGCCAGGGCCCTGTGAGTCGTGGGCATTCCACTCAGAGAACAGCTCTGGAGAGGCCAGCGGGCCTCGGACAGGAGGGCCCTCGGGGAAAGGGGTGGTGTTACCAAGGAAAGGCTGATGCTGTTGAGGGCAGCCAAGGAGCCCTCAGCTCCAATGCAACACTTTCATTGACATTCCACTGACACTTTGTCACACTTGGGGCCCCTCGCTTGTTCAGGAAATTCCTTGCTGTGCCTGATGTCTTCCATCCGCCCTCCACATCTCATCCTCACCCTGCTCCATCCTGCTCTGGCCTGGAGGCTGGCCGATCTGAACCTGTCAGTGGGCAGGAGGTGGGAGGGAGGGAGGGAGGTCTCAGGGACAAATGAGGTGGCCTTGGCTCACTGTCCCTGTGTTGCCCCTCCTCTCCAGGGTGTCCCTGCACGTCTCTCTCTGTGTTCCAGACATTGCTCCCTCCCCTCACCCCTGCAGACCTAGGGACGGTGACTGCTCCACCACTACCAATCCCGAGTTATCACACTGTCCCTTCCGCTTCTCGACAGACCCCCACCTTTGTCAAGAGGCCCTTTATAAATACACATGCACATGCTGAGTCGCTCAGTCGTGTCCGACTCTGTGACCCCATGGACTGTAGCCCACCAGGCTCCTCTGTCCACGGGATTCTCCAGGCAAGAATACTGGAGTGGGTTGCCATGCCCTCCTCCAGGGGACCTTCCCAAACCAGGATCGAACCCTTGTCTCACATGTTCCTGCATTGGCAGGCGGGTTCTTTGACCACTAGGGATACCTGAGAAGCCCCCTTTATAAACACTCCTCAAGTTATAATTTGAATATGCCCAGACTATGGTCTAAATGCTTATGTCTCCCCACAAATCATGTATTGAAATAGCAATCCTCAGGGTGATGGTATTAGAAGGTGGGGCCTTTGGAGGCAATTAGTCATGAAGGGGGAGCCCTCTTATTGTAGGTTAGTGCCCTTATAAAAGAGGCCCCAGAAAGATCCCTGGCCCCTTCCCCTATGTGAGGACACAGTGAGAAAATACCTTCTCTGAACCAGAAAGCAAGCCCACTGAATCTGCTAGCACCTTGATCTTGGACTTCCAGAACTGTGAAAAATAAATTTCTGTTGTTTATAAGCCACCTGCTTGTGGCATTTTGTTATAGCAGCCAGAACAGACCAGGACAGCTTCCTATAGGGGCGCTGATGACATACCAGTGAGTCTGGTAGGAAGAAGGACCACTTTGCCCCAGAAGCTGAAAATGCCCTAGTCTTCCTTCTCCAACCTCCCCTGCAACTAGGAGAAGATGTGTGACTGGTTTACCAGTTGGATGCAACTGGCTCTGGTATGGGATTCCTACAGAAGCTGATGCTGAGACCAGGCAATTATGTGGGCAGTGACCCCAGGGAGCCCAGCAGGGGAGAGGGGGAGTGGGCCAGGGGAGGGAGGGTGGCCATAGAAGAGGCATGGTCCAGCAAGTTACCGTGTGGGCAACCAGGGCCAACGAAGAGCTATCCCAGCTGGGAGGGAGGGAGTGGGGCTCCATACATCACCTCCCACCCATCACTGGTTAGGGCTGAATTATTTCCCTACTTATTTCATCCAGACTTGGCTTCTATTTCTGGCAACTAAAAACCCTGGTGATGACACCATTCCATCTTCTCCCTTGCTGCTTCAACACACCACCCCCTTTCCCAACCCTCCTCCCACTCCACCCTGGTAGGCGCTTGTCCTTAGAGCCACACTCAACTGCTCCCAGCACTCCCCTCCCCAGGGCACAGAGCAGGGACTATTCACAGATTCCAGCATTCACCCACAGGTACCGAGCACCTTCTGCCAACCGGGTCCGGGGGCCAGTGAACAAGCCATGTGGAGCATCTGCCTTCGCGTGACCCGTGTCTGCTGGGAAGATGAAGTGAGCGTGGAAGAGATTCATGGGGCACCGACCCCATCACCTGGGCCCTTCCACAGCTCTTCCCCGACGCGGGGCTTGGGCTGACAACAGCCGAGGTTTTGTTTTCTAAGCAGTTACCACAGCACCCTCATCTCCCTGCAGACACACTTCGTGGTCTCTGAGGTGTGGCCCCTGCAGACAAACTTCGTGGTCTCTGAGGTGTGGCCTCAGCTGGTGTGGCGACCGTGTCAGTGTCTCTGACATGTGTGAGCAGGGGAGGATCTGCTGGAGAGCAGCTATGTGGGGGTGGAGAGAGCCCGAGGGGAGTCACAGGGGCCCCTTGCAGCTTTGAGAGGCTGTGAATCCTCTCTACAGTGATCATTCCCCCACATCTGTCACCAGAGTCAGCCAACTCAGCCTCCTGACATGCGCCCCCTTCTGCTCACAATCACAGCCTCTCCAGCCCAGGCCATCCACATCTCTTGCTTGGACAAGTCTTTCTGTGGCCTTCTCGCTGATCTTTGGGCTCCTGTCCACCCCTCACTGTCCCTCCACCCCATGGCCACAGTGGTGGCCACACCCTGCCGGATCCCCTGGGCCCTACTGCAGGCTGGCCCTCCCTCTTTGCCTGAGGGCTCCAGGGGGAGGCCAGAAGTGCTGGGGAATCATGCCATGCCCCACTCAGCCCAGAACAGCCCTCAACCAATGCTTGATGGGAGGGGGTATATAAATACCCCAGCTCCCTCCATCTCAGGGCTGGAGCGGAGGTGGGGATAACTCCAAGAGACATACTCAAATTCAGTGACTCCCAGAGTTTCCCAACAGGGTTAAGCTCCAGTATCCACAATGGTGACCTGCTTGACCACACATGCGCTCTTGGCTGTCTCCCTTCCCTGGCTCAATTCTCCACTCCCCTATGGGGTATTTTCTTGGATCACTTCCTACACAAACAACTCATTGGCAAATCCCTGTCTCAAGGTTTGTCTCTGGGGAAACCCAGCTAAGCAAACCACACCACTGCCTCACTTAAAACTCTTCATTGGTTCCTGTGGCTCTTGGGATAAAGTTCAAAGCCCCTAGTGTGACCGACATTCTGCCCTGATCAACTCTGCCCCCACCCCATCCCCCACCAAGCCCTTCCTTGCTGAGCAAGTTGATTCTCCTGATGGCTACACTGTCTTTAGCCCTTCACGTGTGCTGTCTCCTCTTTCTGGAATTTTTATCCTACACCCGGATTAAGTCCTCTTCAGCCTTGGGCTCCAGCTTTCAAAGGTGGCTTCATCCAGGAAGCCTTCTTGCAGGAAGCCTGGCTTGCAGATCTGGGTCATGGCCCCCCATACCCTGCTCCCATAGACCTCATTATCTCCCCATCACAGCACTGTGAGGCCAAGGGCCATTTCTATCTTATTCACAGTTCAATCAATTAGTCCAGCTCCTGACATCAGTTTGATGCTTGAAAAACATTGGATGATCAGATGAATGAATGAATTCTACCAAAGAATCTTCCAGCCTCACTTGAATTCTCCCAGAGATAGAACTCATTACCTCCAGAAGAAGTTGTTCTACATATGGAAAGTTCTAACCATGAACCATCATGTGATATAGAAACCTGCCCCCTTTATAACGTCCAGCCATGGTCATGGATCAGGGATGCTGTGTCTAAATATACAGTCCCATCTCTCACTTGGTTGGGCAGAAGGACCACTAAGCTGACTCCAGTCCAGGCAATGGCTGTCCCTCACCCCTCTTTGTGTGAAGGAGCCACATAAGGGCCATCCACAGTCCAGGTCAAGGTGGACAGGGGACGGGGTCAGTCAGTCATCCTCCTCTCTGATACCGACAGTGAAAACAAGAAGCTTTCACGGAAGGTGAGGGATGGTTCTTGATTATTATCTACCCAGACATTTTATTTCTCAATGGGCTCAGTCACCAACTGACAAAGTCCCAGTTGGGGCATAGCTGGTACCCACTTGGTCTAGGCAAGCTGTGACCCCAGAAGGGCCAGGCCCACCACCTTAACCTGCTCATGGAGTTCTCCTTCCCCCATCCGCCCCTGCCCAAAGAGGTCTTTTCCAGTCAAGACTTCCACAGCCCAGGCAGCCACACGCACAGACAGGGGCAGACTGGGCATCTGCCCGGCTTCTCACTGTTAGGGAGAGGGTGATAGGGTGGCGGGTGGGTGTGGTACAGATGAGACCAGGGTCACAGGTGAGAGTCTCACAGAGTGATGAGGGTTAGTGTTGCACAGAAAGAGACCAACCTCCATCACAGACAGGATCCTCAAGAGCAACCAAGGACTGATGGCCAATCCAGGCAGCAGTGAAATGACTCCAGCCACAGGTTCACCCCAAACTGGCCATAGAAACTCAACCATATGAACCTTGACTTTGATCCAACACTGAGCCCCAACCTCAACCAGTTCTCTTTTGCATCTCATAATCACATAAAACTCCTTTCAGGCCCCCAGGTCCCAGCTGTAGAACAAGGAGCTAGAACAATGATTTCTGTGTGGTTTTTCAGCTAGGAGGGACTTGACCCTAGGTCCTCGAGTCGGCTGGTCCCTGACACTCAGTGGGTGTGGCTGAAGAACCCGACAGCCCTGTTACCCCAAATCTGCTGGGTGGGCAAACCCCACAATCACCGCCCCCACCCCATTCTCAGAAGTACTGCTCCTCAGGCGCTTCTCTTCACAAAGCCAGATTTGCAACCCTGGCCAGCCAAACCAGAACAGCTGCTATTGTTTTGCAGACTCGAATGGCAATCTGTTTACTGCCGGGCTTGACTGCACATCTGGAGCTCTCAGTTAATCTCCACAACAGCCGGTTCCCTGTTTCTTCTTAAGAGGCCCATGACGTCAGCTTACTGGCAGGACACTGACTTTTCCCCTGGGAGACCCAAACTCCCCACGAGATCCACCACCATGAAAGAAGGCTGGCCCCCCAGGAAAACATATTTGTCTCCCTCTCTATTCACAGGAATCATCACCTGGTGGACAGGGGACCTTCCCCCAAGGTCCCGCCTCCGTGGAGGCCATCACTAAGGATGTCACTCCCACCTCTGCAGATCCTTCTCCCACGGGAATGTGGGGCGTCATGAGACTTCATTTTGTGAGGCATTTTTCCAAGTTGCAGTAATTGAGAGACCCCCTACTGCCTCTCCTTGCCGCTGCACTATCCTTATTTTTCTCTTACTAACACTACAAGTAAAATACTAATAAGTGCTTGAGTGCTTATGGTAGAATTTTGATGGCTGTACATGCATTAGCACATTTAATCTTCCCAGCAGCCCTACAAAGTGGATGTATTCATCCCTGTTTTAGAAATGAGGTCTCCCAGAAAGCTGAGGAGCACGCGTCTCTGGCTGTCCCACTGGATGACTCCTGAGATGTCCAGAATGTATTCTGCACCATCTCCCCTAATGTCTTTTCCTCATAGTCTTCCCAACCATCACCACACAAAGCCCTCATATGAAGAAGACTCACTTTAGGGGGATGCTCTCTGGAAGAGCAATTCCCTGATGCCACCAGCCACCCGCTTTTTTTTTTAACTTAATATGATAAGACAACATACAGAGCATAGTAGGGCTTCCCTGGTAGCTCAGACAGTAAAGAAGCCGCCTGCAACATAGGAGACCCAGATGCTATCCCTGGGTTGGGAAGATCTCCTGGAGAAGGAAGTGGCAACCCACTGCAGTATTCTTGCCTGTAGAATTCCATGGACAGAGAAGCCTGGTGGGCTATAGCCCATGGGGTCCCAAAGAGTCAGACACGACTGAGCAACTAAGCACGCACGTACAGAGCATATTTATCATTTTAACCATTTGAAAGCATACAGTTCAGTAGCATTAATTACATTCACAATGTCATGTAAGCATCACCTCTATTTCTTATTGTTCAGTTGCTAAGTCAAGTCCAACTCTTTGCAACCCCATGGACTGCAGCACACCAGGCTTCCCTGTTCTTCACTATCTCCCAGAGCTTGCTCAAATTCATGTCCATTGAGTCAGTGATGCTATCTCACCACCTAATCCTCTGCTGCCCCCTTCTCCTTTTGCCTAAGATCTTTCTCAGCATCAGGGTCCTTCCCAATGAGTCTATCTATACCTGAAAGAAAAGTGAAAATGAAGTTGCTAGGTCGTGTCTGACTCTGCGACCCCATGGACTGTAGCCTACCAGGCTCCTCCATCCATGGGATTCTCCAGGCAAGAGTACTGGAGTGGTTTGCCATTGCCTTCTCCAGGGGATCTTCCCGACCCAGGGATCGAACCTAGGTCTCCCACACTGCAGACAGACGCTTTGCCCTCTGAGTCACCAGAGAAGCCCATCTATACCTGAAACTTATTCATTATCTCCAACAAAAACGCTGTTCCCATTAACAATAACTCCCCCTCCCTCAGCCTCTAGTAACCTCTATTCTATTTTCTGTCTCTATGAGTTTGCCTACTCTAGGTACATCATGGAGAAGGCAGTGGCAACCCACTCCAGTACTCTTGCCTGGAAAATCCCATGGACGGAGGAGCCTGGTAGGCTGCAGTCCATGGGGTCGCTAAGAGTCGGGCACGACTGAGCGACTTCACTTTCACTTTTCACTTTCATGCATTGGAAAAAGAAATGGCAACCCACTCCAGTGTTCTTGCCTGGAGAATCCCAGGGACAGAGGAGCCTAGTGGGCTGCCATCTACGGGGTCGCACAGAGTTGGACACGACTGAAGCGACTTAGCAGCAGCAGCAGGTACCTCATATGATCGGAATCATACAGTATTTGACTATCATTTCTGGCTTTCATTCCACATAATGTTTTCAAGGTCCATTCACATTGTCAGCTGTGTCAGGCCTTTATTCTTTTACGGCTGAGTAATAGTCCACTATATGGATATTTCACTTTGTTTACCCACTCTTCCATGGATGGATATTTGGGTTGTTTCTTCCTTTTGGCTATTGTGAATAATGCTATGATGAACACTAGGGTACAAGTTTCTCTTTGAGTCCCCGCTTGCACTTCTTTTAGATCAACAACAAGGAGTGGAATTGCCAGGTCAGATGGTATTTCTGTGTTTAACCTCTTGAGAAACCACCGCTCTGTTTCCGGCAGCCTGCCACTGGCTTCTCAGCTGGCCTCTGCCCCTTCCTGTGTCTATCTTCCCACCTGTCAGGCCAGGACCTAAAACAAGATCCCACTCAGCTCTCTACCATTAGGGAGACCAACCTCACGCTCATGGTAGGGTCATGAGATTCCAAGCCTTCCAAGCACCAAATACCTAGCCCCACTCACTGCTTCGCCACCCCTCCCAGAACTCCCTGTTAGAGCAATGCTCTGCCCTGGGGTGGGGTTTGGGGGGGGCGGCTGTGAAGAAAGCCAAATGGGTGGGGCTGTCACTAGGCCTTGAGACTCTTTTGCATGGTACAGTCTTGATCATCACTGCCTCCATGTCCCTAACAGGACCTGGCACTTAGCAAGTACTCAACAGACACTGCTGAATGAATGAATGTTGGCATATATTACCCCCTGCTTCATGTAACTGTGAGCTTGTGGGGTGAGGGGGAGACAAAGAGACCGGGGAGAGTGGGAGAGCGAGCGCTGGAGCCTTGCTCCTGCAAAAGAAGAGTCGAGGGTGGGCTGGAGAGAAAGCTTCTGCTCCTCCCTTCCTACTGCCCCCCATGGCCCCGAGCCCCCCAAAAGGCCAGCTCCACCTCTACCCTTCCTCCTTTTACCTTGACACAATTTGAGGCCCCCAGTGTGGGGAGCCAATACTTGGGAGGAAGGGACTTCCGACCAGAGCCAGCCCCACGCTCATGCACAAGCTCATGACAATACCAAGGTGAGGATGAGACTTCAAGGTTTCTAGTTTGGCTCTACCTATATCGACTGCTTCTTAAAGTGCCTACTGTGAGACATGTGCTGTGTAAACATGCATGATTTCATTTATTTTTTCTAAGAGCCCTACTTCGTAAGTGAGGAAACTGAGGCTAACCAAGATTTGAGAACTTGTCCAAAGTCTCCCAGTTGCTTATGCTGGGAATAGAGAGATTCGAACCAGGGGTTCTGCTGCTGATGGCGCTGGGTATGTCCTGCTTCTGCTCCCATTTCCCCACCTCCCCATCTGTCCTCCCCGGGCATCCACCCCTCGCTCCTGCAGGCCTGTAGCAATGCCCGGGTGCCCTCAGTCACTCCTCCTGTCCTGGCCAGGGCATAGGGCTCTCACCAGGACCCCTCCCCTCTGGCTCCTCGCTCCTCCACTCTGGTCCACGTTACTTACACTCGAGGCTCCTGGCCCACCCTGGTGTCCCCCACTGTCTTCCTTGGCACTTGGAAATGACACCTGCAGGTTTGTACATCGCTTCTCCAGGGGCTAGAATGAGGGGTGCACTTGGTTCCCCTCCCTGGGGCACTCAGTGAACCAGACCCCCAACTCCCATGCCCACTCTCTGGACCAGAAGAGGGTGGGGAAGGCTCGCTGGGGATTCCAGGGAGCCTGGAGGGAAAGCAGGGGGCACGAATTTCCTGGGCATCCCTGTGTCAGGCACCGTGCTTCTCCGTCACTCTAACCCCCTCGGGTGCCAGGCAAAGACCCCACAGGCAGAGCAGGAGTGGGACTTGCTCCAGGCCACATACACTGACCCAGAAGGCCTCACTCCTCATCAGCCACTCCCTTCAGTTCCCACGACCCTCTCCTCTCCCAGGAGGCCAGCTGCTAAGGGAGCAGCCAGTTGCTGAAGGCAGCTTACAGGAGGGGCCCAGGGACAGGACTCCGACCCAGCTAGAAGCCCCCTCCCTGCCCCTTAAAAGCAAGCTGGGCAGAGAAGAAACAGAAAGCCTGTGTTTAAGCTGGAGCCAGCAGTCTAAACATAAGCATCTGTTTATGATTTCAAAAACAAAACAAAAATACAAGTTTGCTGAATCAATTTGCAGGGCGAATGACATGGCGGGGGATTCTTTAACTTCGTTAAGAACGCAAACTGCTTTCAAGTCTTTTGGAAACCATTTAAAACCATGTAAGCGTGCTTATTAAGCAAACCATGCAAATCAGCTTACAAACCACGAGTAATCCCGCATGATTCTTATCTGGTGTTTAAGCAGGTGCTGCAGGGCCCTAGCTGGGTCCAGACGGTAGTTTATTCTTGTTTCTCATCTGTAGTGTATTTGAAAATAACGCTAGGGCTTTCCTTGAAAAAGTTCAATGATTTAGATGTTCTGGTCCATTCTTCCCTAATTATGTCCCCCAACTGCTTCCAAAAAGCATTTGTTTACTGTTTCGTTGCATCAACAAACTGGGCAGAAGGGCCTTTATTGGTACCACCTGGAGTGAAGAGCATTTTCACAGCCCTCCCAGACCAGATGTGTGTGGCAGGCTACGCCCTTGCTTGCTACGTGACCTTGAGCAAGCAGGTTCCCCTCTGGGTCTGATGTTTCTCACGTTGTCCAGACACACAGACAGCTCAGGCAGGGTCTAAGATCACACGTGGGCTCCTATGGGGGAGAGGACCGGATGTAGAACCACCTTACAAACACATCGGGTGCAGCAGCAGCAGCAGGAAGGGGCCCGACTTATAGGTGGATGCCTGTCCTGCCCCAGATCCCACAGGCAGCTAGGGAATCCTGCTGGTGCGGCAAGTCAGGGTGTGGAACAGGAGAGCACTGTCAGCTCCTTTTAGAGACGCAGAAACGGGCTGCGGCGATGTGTCAGGAACACGTGAGATGCTCAATAGCACCTGTCACTCAAGAAACACTCACACAGATGCTACTGTGAGTGGTAAGACGGGAACCGACGGCAGCAGCCTGTGCTGCTCTGCTCTCACCTCTGCCCCCGGACGCTCCTGCTCGCGGCCAAGTCCCTCGTCAGTATGCCTTCCCTGGAAAACCTCTTCACGAAGCCGCAAGCCTGCCCGTCCGGCCAAGGAGGGAGTGCACCTTGCCAGAAAGAACGCCATCCACTGCCCTGATAGGGGAATCTGAGGCAGGAGGGACAAAGGCCTGGCTCCTGCATCAGCAGAAGATGGGCACAGGGACCCAGGTGACGCTAAGGGAGCGGGGTCGTCTCACAGGGCCACAGCCCCCGCCCCCACCCAGTACTTCCTTTCCCAGGGAATTGGGGACAAGCTTTTGTCACTTAGAGCATGCATTCTCCAGAATTTCACCCAAAACTCTTGGGAGAAAACTTAAGCCAATAGACAATGATATAACCTCCCCATATGACCACCTCCCCATGTGACCAGAGTTCATGCCAATTGGCAGTCAAACTAGTGGAAATGCCACCCAGGGATCCAACAGAACCCATGCCCATCCACCTGTAGGGGGTGCCTTTCAGGAGAATTCTACACAGCCACCAGAAAACAAGCTCTAAGCAGCTGCTTCTCAGTGGAAGGCAAGATTCCCAAAGGCTGGCCCACACTGACTTCTGCAGTCAAGAGTAACATGAGCAAAATAAGGACCATGTAGAGTGTCACAGCTATTGCATCTAATTGGAAGGCCCATGATTTTTATCCCCCAGAGAATCTGTCCTTGTTTGGAGAGGTTAAAAATACCCTTTTATGATATGATAGTGTTATAAGAGGGGTTCACTCCTTTTTAGTGGGGCAACTTTGCAAAAATTTACAACTTAATATTATTTGAAAAATTCTATTTGTCTCTGCAATCAAGAAGTTGGGGAACCACTGGAGAAACACATAAAGGAGCCCCCACCCACTTCTGGGGAGTCACAGTTTTTGTATTTGTTTTGAAAGCCTGACGCAAACACTGGATCCTCTCCTGAGCTAAGTGTATAAACACAATTTCACACACAACTTCAAGCATCTGAAGCCCATGGGGATCTTCAGTGAAGAAGAAAGACAGGCACTATGAGCTAGGGCCTGGGATGACACCCACACAGCCTTAGGAAAGGTGGCTTCTGTGGCTCTCCAGGCCCTGGGTTAGTGAGTGGTACCAACCCAGATGCTCAGATAGATATGGAGAGGAAGGGGGAAAGAAAGCGCACTGCAGGGAGTCAGCACACTGGTCCCTGCGTGACTTGGGCTGTCGTTGCCCTTCCAGCCGCAGACCCCTCCTATGCTAAGTGAAGAGGTGCCCGAGCTCCCTTCCTTCAGGTGTCATATTCCCATGATGAATGAATTTCCAGCAGCGAGTGACATATTCCGGTAGTATGAAAATACTCAGCAAAGGTTCATTCACTCATTCTTTCCAAAAACATTGAGTGTGCCTGCTAGTTGCCAGGTCTTGGGACATTCAGAAAAGCACAAACATGGTCCCCAGCCCCAAGTAGCCTCTAGGCTACAGAGAGGGCACGGAGTCACCAGCATGGGTTTGAGGGAATCTTGGTGTCCTGAATCCCAGAACCCTTAGGGATATGACATGAGCCTTGAGTAAATTACAGAACCTCTCTTGGTCTCATAAAACAGAGATCGTAATCCCAGCCTCGTCTGTTTTGGGAGGCTCTGGTGAAATAATGAATTCAGTGCCCCAACATGATGTATGAAAACCACCCATAGGCATTCAGTAAATGAAATTTACTTCAATTCAATTTACTTCTCTTTTCCTGAGAAACACCAAATGCCTTGTGAATTATCAACTCATCAAATATTTACTAACCACATTCCGTGTACCAGGCCATCACAGACCCTGAAATACAGATTCCCTAACCTCCGGGACCTAATGCCTGATGAGCTGAGGTAGAGCTGATGTAATAATAATAGAAATAAAGTGCACAGTAAGTGCAATATGCTTGAGTCATCCTGAAACCATTCCCCCCACACCTCATCCATGAAAAAACTGTCTTCTGTGAAACCAGTCCCTGGTGCCCAAAAAGTTGGGGATCGCAGCTTTAAGGAATTGACAAGTTAGAGGAGGTTTAGACAAGTTGATGGACAATAGTGTCAAAGTGTTTTTGAGAAATGGGCACAGAGGTACCGACTGTTCTCCACATAATACTTCCAACCTGTCTGTACTTTTGAAATTTTTGTAATGAAACGCTGGAGGTAATGTGGGCACATCATCTTGAGAAGTCAGAATCCTTTCTCTACGTATCTTAAGGGCACTTAGATGGCAGGGGTGAGCAGACCTGAATCAAACTGAACTTGAGCCGTCAGGAGCAGTGGGCGAGAGAAAGGAGGAAAAAGGGAAGAGCAGAAGGAAAACCTGGAGGTATCACTGGATCAAGGTGCCTGAGCTTCCTCTTTTGTGAAATAAGGAACATGCCTACCTCCTTGGGCTGTCGTAGAACTACAGGAGGTGATGACATCCTTGGAAGAGGCTGCACTGGTTCTCCTGTTTGCCTCTCTCCACTCCCTTTCTCCAGAGGCTGAGCCCCCCATGGACCATGTCACTGGTGCCCCCTGCAATCAAAGGAAGGTACTGATGGGAGCTCAGAGGACAGGAGAGGAGAGCAAGGCAAAGTATTTGCCCCTCTTCCATCAGTCCCATGTCCAATGATGCTGCTCTGGCTGTGGTTATCCCCTCAACTCAGTTTCTGCTGGATGGTCCCGAGTCCTCTGTGGCAGGGGCAGGTAACACAGTGCTGTCCCTTTGCCCCCTTAGGGAGAGTTACAGCTTCCCCCTGTAACTAGTTCCTGAGCACCTCACCACTGGTTCCCTTAACCCTGCCCACACCTCTGCAAATGGTCCTTTCATTAAACTCTCTTCACCATCAGCTCTCAAGTTTGTTCCAGAATCCTAATTGTTACAGGGCAATAGCTACATAGTGTGAGTTATTTTTATACATAAATTAGGATTGAGCAGATGTTCTCATTTTCCCCTCCCAACCCACAGTCCTCAAAATATCATTTAAAGTATTTATTTGTTAAATTCTATGCCAGTGCTCGACTAAGAAGGGGTCAGAAATGGTGAGGAATCCCTGAAAGACAGAGGTTGACGGAACTGGATGGGCAGGGGAGATGAGAGCCCACAAGTCGTGCAGGTGAAAGCCTCTGAGAGAGGAGGAACCAGCTTTGAGGAAGATTTCAGCTCAGGGATGCCAAGCCAGGAGGCAGGAGGAAGCCTGAACACCCATCAGGACGTAGGTTGGAGCATTTCAGCAGAGGTGGCTGGAGACTTGGGCTCTCCTTGTGCCCCCTGAGGAGCCCAGGTCAGGTCAGGGTAGTGTGTCGGCAGGTAGTAGCAGTGAGAGGGGCACTTGGGGCAGTAGCCCAGGGCTGATACCCACCCTCGTCCAGAAGGACAGCCACCAGCACAACTCATCCCCGCCCAGCAGTCAGTCGTCTGGGAGATGCTAAAGGGTCACAGGTCTCACAAACAGGATAACCTCAAATCTCAAGACAAAGATGAGTGCACAACCAAACTCAGCAACCACTAAGGAAAACCAGCCACATGAAAAACAAACCCCAAACTCAACAGGGAGAAGAACTAAATCCAATAAAACGGAGCTAACAGAATACACCTTCACATACGAATAACTAATGTCTTCAAGGGGATTCCCAGGTGGTGCAGGGATCAAGAATCGGCCTGCCAATGAAGGAGATGTAGGTTCGATCCTTGTGTTGGGAAGATCCCCTGGAGTAAAAAGTGGCAACCCACTCTAGTATTTTTGCCTGGAAAAAAAAATTCCATGGTCAGAGGAGCCTGATGGGCTACAGTCCATGGGGTCAGAGAGTCAGACGCAACTGTGCACGCACACCACACCATGCTAATGTCTTCGAAGAGATGAGGCTTATCATGCTTTTAGGCTTCCCCTAAGAAGTGAATTGAAAATCTTAAAAATTAAAAATGTGACCTGGGAGGGTGGTAGTAGGAAGTAAAGTGAAGTGAAGTGAAAAGTCGTTCAGTCGTGTCCAACTCTTTGCGACCCCATGGACTATACAGTCCATGGAATTCTCCAGGCCAGAATACTGGAGTGGGTAGCCTTTCCCTTCTCCAGGGGATCTTCCCAACCCAGGGATCAAACCCAGGTCTCCCGCATTGCAGGCAGATTCTTTACCTGCTGAGCCACAAGGTGGTAGGAAACGTACCCATTACACACCTATTAGAATGACTAAAGTTAAAAAGATTGACAATTCCAGGGTTGGTAAGGGCGTGGAGGCACTGGAACTCCCATGTGTGCTGGTGAGGATGAAACCATCTGGAAAATAGTTTGGCAGTTTCTTAAAAAGTTAAACATACATATGCCACATCATTCATTCCCTCCTTAAGTATTTATCCAAGAGAAATGAAGACATATGTCCATACAAAGACCTCCACATGTTCATAATAGCTTTACTTGTACTAGCTAAAACTTGGAAATGACCCAAATACCCAGCAACAATTTGGATTAACCAACTGAAGGTATAGCCATATGATGGAATACTATGCAGCTGTAAAAATAATGACCGATTGACATATATTAAACATAGATGATTTCAAAATAATCATGTTGAGTGAAAGAAGCCAGATAATAAAGAGTACACGTTGATGATTCCATTTATATAAAACCCTGGAAAAGGCAAACAAATCTATGATTTCTAAAAGCAGATCAAAGTGTGCCTGGTGAGAGGGATGGGGAAGGGGGAAAGGAAGAATAACAAATGGACCTGAGCAAACTTTTGGAGATGATGGATATTGTTCACTAACTTGAGGATCATTTCACAGGTGTGTATATATGTCAACTTAAAAAATTAGATACTTTGTGGTTTAGTGTATGTCAATTATACCTCCATAAAGTTGTTTTAAAAAACTTTATGGAAGTGTGAAAAAAGAAAGATTGGAGTATTTGTAAAAGAGTTTTTAAATGAACAATATTCTTCTCATCTATTTTGTGTATGCTAATTTATATAGGGGCTTCCCTGGTGGTGCAGAGGTTAAAGCGTCTGCCTGCAGTGTGGGAGACCTGGGTTCGATCCCTGGGTCGGGAAGATACCCTGGAGAAGGAAATGGCAACCCACTCCAGTATTCTTGCCTGGAGAATCCCATGGACGGAGGAGCCTGGTGGGCTACAGTTCATGGGTCGCAAAGAGTCGGACACGACTGAGTGACTTCACTCACTAATTTTTATATAGGGGGTAGGGTACCTCAGGGAGAAGGCAATGGCAGCCCACTCCAGTACTCTTGGCTGGAAAATCCCATGGGCGGAAGAGCCTCGTAGGCTGCAGTCCATGGGGTCGCTAAGAGTCGGACAGAACTGAGCGGCTTCACTTTGACTTTCCACTTTCATGCACTGGAGAAGGAAATGGCAACCCACTCCAGTGTTCTTGCCTGGAGAATCCCAGGGATGGCGGAGCCTGGTGGGCTGCCGTCTATGGGGTCGCACAGAGTCGAACACCACTGAAGTGACTTAGCAGTAGGGTACCTCAGAGTGAGAGATATAATTAGTAGTCACTTGACAAATCTTAATAAACTTTTCAAAGCATATTTTGCAGAAAAGAGAGAGTTAGTGACTCCAATATCCAGGTAATAGATCCTTCTGCAATTCAGGTGTTTTCCAATTCTCTGCTTATAAAATAAATTACAGGAAGGCTTCCCTGGTGGCTCAGTGGTAAAGGATCTATCTGCCTGTCAATGCAGGAGGCAGGGGTTCGACCCCTGATCCAAGAAGATCCCACCTGCCATGGCACAACAAAGCCTGTGCCCCACAACTACTGAGCCTGTGCTCTAGAGCCCAGGAGCTGCACATTCTGAGCCCCCAGGCCTCAGCTACTGAGGCCAAGAGCTCTATGGCCTCTGCTTTGCAACAAGAGGAGCCACTGCAATGAGAAGCCCACACAGGGCAACTAGCGTGGCCCCTGCTCGCCGCAATTGGAGAAAAGCCCCTGCAACAGTGAAGATCCAGCATAGCCAAAATTAAATGAATAAAATTATTTTTAAAAAATTATAGGTGTACTGCCTTGATTGACAGCTAATGAAAAAAATTTTTTAATGTTTTAAAGAGATATCATGATGTGATTTTTGGCATATTACTCAGAAGAGGTTCACAGAATCAAGCAGCATGACTTGAGCAAAAATTCACCTCTATCACTTTATGTGATCACAAATTCTCAGTGTTCACATTGATAAGAATGAAAACAGCTTATTTGAAAGCAACAACTGAATAGAAAAACCTGCAAATGTAACCAAGAAAGATATGTAAGATATTCATAAATATTAAAATTGAGAAAGAAGATAGTCACACATGAGACTCTTTGTGACCCCATGGACTGCAGCCCACCAGGCTCATCCATCCATGGAATTCTCCAGGCAAGAATGCTGGAGTGGGTTGCCATTTCCTTCTCCAGGGTATCTTCCCAGCTCAGGGACTGAACCCAGGTCTCCTGTATTGCAGGCAGATTCTTTACCATCTGAGCCACTGGAGAAGCCCCACAGATGCAGAGGAGGCTTTTAAATATTTAAGAGAATATTACATATGATTTTACATTAAGAAATTTAAAATTCTTGACAGATGTCCATATGTTATGCTGGGAAAATGTTGGTATTTTATCAAAATTGACCCAAGAAAAAGTAAAAGGCCAGAAAAGAGTAATAAAGATTTAAAAAATTAAAAATCCAGTCAAGATTTTTTAAAACTAGGATGGAAAGTCAGAAATGGTGGCTGGATGATGAATGAATGCTACAGGCAATGGCAACCACATGTCTATCATATGGACCCATCAAATGACGAGGACTGCAGTTCAAGGAGGAGAGAATCTTGGCTACTCAATAAATTAACGTGGGCCGACTGGATACCCATTTAAAAAAAAATAAGTTATATTCTGTACCTCATGTCACTCACAAACATTTATTCCAGGTCAATGAAAGAATGAAACATAAAGGACAATACTGTACAAGTGATCAAAGAAAACCAGAAATTAGATCAATAATCCTGGGTAGAGAAGGTCTGCTGACACAAGACACAAAACACAAAAATTTGACAAAAGACACTCCAAAAGAATTACGAGACCAGATAAACTAGGAGAAAGAAGTGGCTACAGATCTACCTACCTACAAATGAAGCAGATTATGTTAATATCTTACACCTATTAATTTTTAAAAAACCCAGTAGAAAAATAAGCAAACATATAAGAGAGCAAATCCAAATGGCCAACAAAGGAATAAAAAGATATTCCATCTCATTCGTAATTGGGAAAATCATATTAAGATAAAAATAAACCAGCTTTCTCCCTTATCAGATGGGCAAAAATTAAGAAGACTGGTGACCTCAAATGCTAGGGTGGGAATGGAGAAATGGGTGTTTTCATAAATTACTGGTGTCTACTTCAGCCCAGAAGATGGTCTCATTTAGTTCAAAGAAAGAACGAAAATTACTTTTGGATAGCATGGCCACTGTGTCATGTATGGCATGTCAATGGGTGAGGTGGGCAGATGGTAGGGAAAAAAATACGCTAAGGGAAGGCACAAAACGAAACTCAAAAGCCCCTGTCACAGATAATCTATCAGAGTGACTCATAGGAAACAAGCCCTTCTTGTGGGTGTTGAGGGGAACCTCTTGAAAGGACACAAGGGTTTGAAAAGCATCGAGTCTGAGAACCACAAGACCTCATGGGAGGGTTTTCAAAGCAATCATTCTTTCCCTTCATCCCCCTCCCAACCCGCCCCAGCAAAGGCACGCTTCCAGAAGGACTGACATTTCTCTCCTATCACTGAAAATGTCAGAAAGGATTCCAGTACCCAGAGCTGGCACCAATATCCATCTCTAAAATGAGTGCAGGCTTGGAGTCAGATACTCTCTGGGCACACAGATGAGCAGAACAGAACAGAGAACCTAGAAATAAACTCATGCACTTATGATCAATTAGTCTTCAACAAAGGAGGCAAAAGTATCCAATGGAGAAAAGACAGTCTCTTCGATAACAGTATGGAGGGTCCTCAAAACACTATAAATAGAGCTACCATGTGATCCAGCAATTTCACCCCTGAATATATGTCCAGAAAAAGAACAAAAACACTAATTCAAACAAATGTACCCCAATGTTCATTGCAGCACTATTTACAACAGCCAATACGTGGAGGCAATCCAAGTGCTCATCAACAGACAACTGGATAGAGAAGATGCGGTCTGTGTGTGTGTGTGTATAAACCAACACACAAGGGACTTTCCTGGTGGTCCAGTGGTTGAAAATGCACCTTGCAATGCAGAGGATGTGGGTCAATCCCTGGTCAGGGAACTAGATCTCACATGTTGCAACTAAGACCCAAGGCAACCAAATAAATATATATATTAAAAACACACACACACACACACAATGGAATAGTACTCAACCATAAAAAGAATGAAATTCTGCCATTTGCAGAAACATAGATGGACCTAGAGAATATTATGCTTTGTGAAATAAATCAGATAAAGAAAGAAAAATAGAGTATGATACCATTTATATGTAGACTCTAAAAAATTACAACAAACCAGTGGATATAACAAAAAAAAACAAAAGCTGACTCATAGACACAGAGAACAAACAAGTGTTACCAGTGGGGCGAGGGAAGTGAGGAGGGCTAATACAAGGGTAGGAGAGTAAGAGGTACAAACTATTAGGTATAGAAAAAGCTACAAACGTATATTGTACAACACAGAGAATATAGCCAAGATTTTACAAGAACTCTAAGTATAAGCTTTAAAAATTATGAAAACATATAACATTGTAAAGCAACTATACTTCAGTAAAAATTAATTTTAAAAATTATAAATCACTATACATCTTAAGTGTATAATACCGCAGAGCAACTATACTTCAGTTTTGAAAATAAGTAAATAAACTATAAAATTAAACACGTATGAAATTCTATTTTGAGCCACAAAACTATCAAGAACTTTTTTAAAAAATGTAATAGACCTGGATGGGAGGGAAGCTTGGGGGAGAAGGAAAACACACGTATTCATGTGTGGCTGAGCCCCTTTGATGTGCACCTGAAACTATCACAACACTGTTAACTGGCTATACTCCAAAATAAAATAAAGTTAAAAAAAAATGTAATAGCAGTGGTGGCCAGGCTGGAGAAACACTAAGCTCATTAACTGCTACTTGAGACCATCAAATAGGACACTTCTGGAGGACAAATGAGGTACATCTTGAAAAACCTTTATAATGGGCGTTCCCTTTATGTAGTAAATAATCAGAGGTTGGCACTGCCACATGCAGATTTGGGGGTGATCCACCCAGATCACACTGAGCACCTCAGGCCTGCCTTTCCCACCCCACCCTTGTCTATACGGAAGATGAGCAAGCATTTCCTGCCCTTCCAGCCACAGTCCACAGGCCCAGTGGCCCCACACTCAAGATGGAAGGGCAGGGCAGTGCAGAGAGAGAGAAAGACAACTGATTCTGGCTGGAACCATAACATATGAAGTTGGAAACCGGGCTGGTGGCTTCCCTAAGCAGTGCCAGAGAAGGCTGCCTTCACCAGAAAGAAGCCCAAAGCAGCTGCCCAGAGAGGCAAAGATGAGGGCGAGGGTGTGGCACTCAAATCCTAGAGCGGCAGACACTAGGGTGGCATTAGACCTGCAAGAGATTTATTTGTGGAAACCCCTGTGAAGGATGGAGGAGGAAGAAGGCAGGAAGAGCCGACAGAACCACGACTCAGGTCTGACACCCATAAATAGGGAGGGGCAAGGAAGAGCCCCACGTAGCAGGTGGGTCTCAGGAGCGCCCAGCCAGACCAGTGGGCCGGCTCCAGGCAAGGCTGCCACGGGCAGAAGCAGCGTAGCCAGTGGCTCAGAGTCCTGCCAGGCTCGATCATCGTCCGGGAGAGCCCAAGTGGGGAGAGTGCGGTACGGGGAGCGCAGCCTTGGCACGTGCTGGGTCGAAGCTGCAATGGCTGGAGGTTGTGCCGACTGCTCTTGCAGCCGGTCCTCCTGAGGGGGCACCAGAGCAGTGTACCCCGTGGAGGCTGCAGAGGGCTTCTGGGGCTTCCTGGGCGGTTTTCCAGTTCCCAATCCAGGTTGCCCCAAGAGCCTGCCGCATCTCTATCAAGCATCCCAGATTTTTGTACTGATCATATTTTTATCATCCCTTCATCCCAGCCAGAGAAGTGCAGAACCACCCCTCACACTTACACACACACACGTGGGTGTACACACCACTGCACTCACGTTCAGAAGCCACACAGAGCATCCTTGGACTCCAGGGTGCTGGGAAGTAACCCCAGGAGGCCTCCCTTCACCCAGGCTGGGGAGAAAACCAACTTGAGTGCAGTAGGGGCTCTGGATTCCATTCTGACCTTGAAACTTCCATTCCAGCTGACCTCGGAACCACAGCCCAGAGTTCTGATTCCCCCTAATCCTGGAAGAGCCTAGCGAGAAGCTTGGGTCTGCACTCTGCCTGCCTCACTCTCCCTCCTGCCTCTTTACACATCCATTTCTCAACACAAATGTGTTCGAGCCTTTGAGGGGCCTAAAGGGACCAAGAAGACTCTGTGGGGATGAGAAAAGGAAGTAGAGGCTGAGGACCACCCTGCCTTCACTCTGCTTCATAGCCCATGAAATTCAATTTTGCTCTATCTCCCTAAATATAACAGTCCTTCACACTTTAGTGTGAATTAGCCTGTTACATTACTTTCTTCAAGGAGGGGCTCCTCAGCACGTCAGCCCTGGGCATCCAGAATGAGATGGTCATACATGACTGGGGATGTGAAGGAAAGAAATGATGTCCAGGAAAACCCACCTTCTCTGAGAATCAGGTGCACAAAGGGCAGGTGCTCTTGGCTCCCCCTGCCCTCCCACCCTTCCTCTGAGAGAACAGGGACCCCAGCTGGCACCAGTTCTGTAATACCTGCCCCACACTAAAGACATTGGCAGCCAAGCACACTTCACATTTAGCCATTTTTAATGCTCAAAAGATCTGTAAAAAAAAAAAATCACAAATGAATCCTCACAACACCCCTGTGAGGTAGGTAGGCAAGTATTATTCTCCCATTTTACAGATGGGGAAACTGAGGCAGAGAGGTGATGTGACCAGCCAGTAGTCCCAGCACAGCTGAAAGTCAAGGCCAACCATGAGAATGCAAAGGATCCTTCCCAGTTCAGCCCTGATCTCTGACCCCTCATCTAGACTTTGTCTGCAGAGAAATTAACCCTTTTTACTACATGCAAAAATAAAACCAAAAACAACAAATCTAAAAAGGTAGTGAAAAGACATACAGTAGATTTGCAAAAGAATTCAGCCAAAATGGTCATAAATTTTCCAATACTAGGTAGACATGAACAACTTTGGCCTCATCCGCCTTTTCAAAATACCACGACCAGTGATACATCATCTGTTTTTCTGCCCAAGTGCTGGTGTCCAACCAAAACAGGCCTGCCTGGCCCCAGTGAGCCAGGCCAGGGGGACAGAATCCACACCGCTCAGCCCCTGCATTTTAGGGGGAGACCAGTCCCCGGAGGGAGAGCCACAGGCTCAGCTCAACACCTGCCTGCCTTCCCAGCAGGTGGGAAGCAACCTTCCCACCATCCACACAGAGTTGGTCCCAGCAGCTGCCAACTCGGCAGGCCTGGGCCTCTTCTGCTCCCATCGTAAGGCAACTCAAGGGTGCTCAGTAAGGGTGGCCTGCAATCCATGTGCCCCCTCATGCCATCCCTGGCCCACTCTCACACACCCCACTGCTCACTCAGGGTCACCCAGGAGTCCCCCGGCTCCTGCCACACCAGGTGGGGGCTCAGGCCACTGTTGGGGGGCCAGGCAGAGCAGGGAGGAGGTGCTTCCGCAAACTTCCCTCCCATGCTCCAGGGAAAAGGAGCAGGCCTCTCCCACAGAGCGGCATGCACCTCTGGGAGCTCTTTCTTGCCTCCTCCAACTCCAAGAGGAATTCCCTTTTGTTTTCAGCTCCACGGAAACCTCTACAGTCCTGCCAGCCCAGGGGAGGGGAAGGGGCAAAGGCAGGAGGGGCAGAGGCCTCCACTGAACCCACAGGGAATGTGGTTGTCTTTTTTCATGTCTTGAGGTTGAGACAAGGAATGAGAGGCAAGAACACTGCAGAAAACTGCCTTTACAGTAACAAATCTAGCCAGAGTGAAGTCCATCTCCCAGGGCCCATCTCCCATCTCCCAGGGAGCCCAGGGCCACCAGGGCAATGCTCAGGCAGCAAAAGGGGAGAAGCCTTGTGGGAGAGCTGCAGGGAACGAACCAACACTGGCCAGGACTGCTCTAGGCCAGGGGCCATCAGAACTGCTCAGGGCAGAGGGGAGGACAGAAATGGCGAGAGGTTTGGCTTGACAACTTGGGGAGTGAGCGCCTGGGACAGCTGATGCCACACCAGACCTTCCTGCAGGCCCTCCAGGAGCAGCCATTCACAAGGCATCACTGTGGCCAACTATCCGGTAACAACTCTCAAAAAGGGGATCCCCACCCACCCTGGTCTCTGGGAAGCCGAGGAGTCGTTTCTCAGGGCCACTGCCACCGAAGAGCATCGGGTACCCCCAGACCACATGGGGAGGGAGGTGGCCCTGCGGGAGGCGGTGATAGCAGGGGCAGGGGGAGCGCGTCCCACAGGAAGCCCCCTTCCTACAGGAAGTCCCCTGCTGCGGAGAGCTCGGGGCCATGGTTCTGCTCCTGCCACCGGCAGCGCAGCCTCGAGAAGGGCTGGTCCTCCACGCTCTCGAGCTCGGGGAAGCCCAGCTGGTTGAGGATCTCGTAGACGCCGGCCTTTGCTGCCACCTGGGGAGGACAGGAGAGTTTGGGGCAGTGCTCGAGGGGAGGAAGGGTGTCATTCGGGTCCCGTTCCCTCCTCTGTCACACCCGTCACTGGGCTCCACTGACACATGTGTGAGTCTGGGGCCCAGCACTGCCTCCCACCAGCTCAGCAACCTGCACAAGTTTGCATCTTGAGCTTCCGTTTCCTTGCGATGGCAGAGCACAGTGTGGAGGGCTGCGCTGCACAGAAAGCGCTCGGCAGGCAGTAAGGGCAGGTAGGAAGCAGAGAGCAGAGGGGGAGGCCAAGCACGCCCCATGCCTTCAGCCCCAGTGCTCCCATGGGCACACTCAGGAGCACAAGCCCATCTGCTCCTGGCGTTACAGCTGGGCCCGCGGGGAGCGCTGGGGAAGCCAGCGTGGAAGCAGCAGCTGGCAAGAGCCCTTTTGCTATGAGTTCCGACTGTGGACCCGGCAGGCCCACCAAGGGCCTCAGCTCAGGCAGGTTGACTGAGGCCTCCCTAGACACTCTCCATACAGCCGTAGGGCCCAGGCCCTGGCCCTAGACTCAAACCACTCAACGACCAGCCTTCTTCTCTCCCCACCGTCCTGGGGATGGGGAGGATGCAGGCTCCACTCCAAACTAACATCCCCAGGCAACCTTCACCCCCTGCCCCTCTGCTCATCCCCTGAGGCTAGAACCTTGACATCTCCCATGACCCACCACCCAGCTTCAGCTGGGGAGGGGATCAAGCTCCTTCCCCCTATTTCAGCTCTCCAAGCAGAAGTGTCCTAGGTCCCCTACTACCGCCAAGAGGAAGGTGAGCCCAGGCCTGCTCAAGAGGGTGGCCCCACTGTGACCTTGGCACTGTGACCTTCAAGACCACCCTGAAGGCCTGTCTTCGGCACAAACACCCAGCAGCCACCCGTCCTGGCACCGGGCCCTGCAGGGCCTCCCAGCCTCTGTCCCCTCACAGCTCTGACCCCACCTGCACACCTCCTGAAGCCCCGCACCCTTCCTACACCTGTCGCTCCTGCCTTCCCGTCCACCCTGCCCACGGGAGCTAATTCCAGCCTGGAGTCCAGATGTCAATTACCAGGACAGGCCGGTGAGGTCAGCAGGGGCCAGCGTCCCAGTGGAGGGGTAATTACAGGCCACTCTGCCAAGCAGGAAGGGAGACCTTTTTCCTACCCTGGAGGAGCCGAGGCCGCAGCTCTGCCTCTAAAACTAGCCAAGCCGGGAAGAGCCAAGCGGAGGGGAGGGAGGAGGGGGCCGGAGACAGGTCTGTCCCAGGCCGGAAATGGTGGGCTCTGGAGCCAACCAACTGCTCTAGCGCTGCCTGTGGACACGGCCCTGAACCCCTCTGCGCCCAGACTGCTCCTCTAGAGCAGGCGCGCACAGCGGCCGCGGGAGGCAGGCCTGCTGCCGCGAGCTGGGGCAGACGGCGGTGCGCGAATCTCGGAATCCCCGCCTCGGCCTGCTGAGGAGGCGCCCGCCGTGCCGACAGTTCTTCCAGGTAACTCTGAGGACGGCAGCCCAGAGCGGCGACGTGCCTTGCCCACGGTCACGGCTGGAAGGCGGCAGGGGAGCGGGAAGCCAGAGGGCACAGGGGAAGGATGAACACGGCGGTGGCGTGAAGCGCCCAGGCGACGCGGCCCCGGGGACCAGGGCGCAGGGCCCAGGCCAGCCCCACCCGGCGCGGCCCGCTCCTCCGCATCCCCGCTCGCGGCTGCAGAGCGCAGACGCCTGCTGGGCCAGAGCTGAGCGAGAGCCAACCTCGGGCGCTCGGAGGAGGGCAGAGCTGAGCGCGCCCGCCCGGGAGCCTGCGCCGGCGCCCGCTCTCACCTCCCGCATCCAGCTCTCACCTCCCGCATCCAGGCGCTGAAGGGCCTCTGCCAGGAGCCGGCCTTCTCCAGGTGCAGGTAGGCGCTGAAGAGCACCAGGCAGACGTAGCGCTCCAGGTACTGCAGGCTCCGCAGCCGCAGCCTCCGGGCCTCCTGCTCCGACTTGGCCGCTTTCGCCTGCGGGACGGACCGCACGGACGGGGTCAGAGTGGGGGCTCATCCCCACCCCAGCACACTGCGCACCCACACGCTTGACACAGGCACACACGCCCCACATACACACACCACACATGCTCTACACAGGCACACACGCCCCCCACTCACACATGCACCACACACTCCACACACAGGCACACACGCCCCCCACTCACACACACACCACATACGCACACACGCCCCCCACTCACACACCACACATTCCACACACACACACGCCCCCCCCACTCACACACACACCACACACAGGCACACACGCCCCCCACTCACACACGCACCACACACTCCACACCCAGGCACACACGCCCCCCACTCACACACACACCCCCCACTCCACACACACCACACACGCTCCACACAGGCACACACACCCCCCACTCACACACACACCACACACTCCACACACAGGCACACACGACCCCCACTCACACACACACACCACACACTGTCTCTTATACACATCTAGATGTGTATAAGAGACAGATATATGTCAACTTAAAAAATTAGATACTTTGTGGTTTAGTGTATGTCAATTATACCTCCATAAAGTTGTTTTAAAAAACTTTATGGAAGTGTGAAAAAAGAAAGATTGGAGTATTTGTAAAAGAGTTTTTAAATGAACAATATTCTTCTCATCTATTTTGTGTATGCTAATTTATATAGAGTTGGACACGACTGAGCGACTGAACTGAACTTCAAATGTGAAGGGCAAAAATATGTCTCATTTTTACTTGCATCCCCTAGATTATAATGGGGCCGAATATCTAGTCATGTTTAATGAGTCTTGTATATCTTCTTTGGAGAATTACCTATTCTACATGTGTTGCCCAATTTTCTATTAGAGTGCACAGTTTTTTGTTTTTTTTTTTTTATTGATCAGTGCTACTCATGGGCTTCCCTGGTGGTGCAGAGGTTAAAGCGTCTGCTTGCAGTGTGGGAGACCTGGGTTCGATCCCTGGGTCGGGAAGATCCCCTGGAGAAGGAAATGGCAACCCACTCCAGTATTCTTGCCTGGAGAATCCCATGGACGGAGGAGCCTGGTGGGCTACAGTTCATGGGTTGCAAAGGGTTGGACACGACTGAGCGACTTCACTCACTCACTCACTCATTTTGAAAGACTGAAGCAGATTAGTGAATAAGTTGGAAATTAAAAATCTGTTCAAACAAATGCAGTTACGTAGCTCCTGGTACTTAACAAAACTTGACCTAAATACTACAGAATATTGCCAGTAGGGCTCTTGTCAAGATGATATTAGAGAACAGAAGATTCAGACTCTTATTTGTATATAGTTATTTCCTTTGGAAGTGACTGAAACTGTGCATGGTCATTTTCAGCTTTTCATTTTGCTGAGCGAAAGTTTTCTTCTTATTCTAAAGAACTGCCAAATAAAATTCAGCCCAGATTTCATCATTGCACCTTTAAGAATAGTTGAGTTTAACTGTCAAGTGGCAAATAAAGGAAAAGGTTATACAACTGTCATATACAACTTGGTCCAAACAAAATGACAAGTTGCTTACACCCGTGTCTTACACTCAACCATGAAACACCAGTTCTTCCTCATCTCCAATTAAACAGCAGTTTCAACTTACTCAAACGTATTACTGTCAAGTTTACTGGGAAAAGCCTACTTAATGCTAGACACACATACCACACATGCATAACATGCTGTCCATTCAATTTAACTTTTATAGTATTTTTCCATAGCAACTGGCTAGTCATTGGAAACAATGCAGAAAAGAAACAAAGAGAAGTCTTCTAGAAGTGAGTTGAATACATGAGGAGACACAAACATCTTTAAGAACCCTGTTCTCAGTCACTCAGTTGCTTTGCAACCCCAAGGCCTTTAGCCCTCCAGGCTCCTCTGTCCCAGGGATTATCCTGGAAAGAATACTGGAATGGGTTGCCACTTCCCCCTCAAGGGGATCTTCCCGACCCAGGGATTGAACCTGTGTTTCGTGTGTCTCCTGCATTGGCAGGCGGATTTTTTTTACCACTAAGCCTCCTGGGAAGCCCTTAAGAACCCTAGGTTAACATTAATGCCAGAGAAACAGAATAATAAATGAAATGGTTTTCACCATTCTTTGAAAGTTTTTTTTTCTTCTTTAAATTAGTAATATAGTACTCTCGGAATCAACTTAGCCTTATACTACTCCTGAAACTGGAAGATTATTTTATATAGTAGAACATAATACTGCTAATATTATTATTGTTGTTATTGCTATTACTGAGCTTCCCAGGTAGCTCAATGGTAAAGAATCTGCCTGGCAATGCAGGAGATGCATGTTTGATCCCCCAGTTGGAAAGATCCCCTTGAGAAGGAAATGGCAACCCACTCCAGTATTCTTGCCAGGGAAATCCCACGGACAGAGGAGCCTGGTGGTCCACAGTCCATGGTGTCACAACAGGGTTGGATACGACTTAAATGCAGGAGATGCATGTTTGATCCCCCAGTTGGAAAGATCCCCTTGAGAAGGAAATGGCAACCCACTCCAGTATTCTTGCCAGGGAAATCCCACGGACAGAGGAGCCTGGTGGTCCACAGTCCATGGTGTCACAACAGGGTTGGATACGACTTAGTGACTAAACAACAACAACCTTGTTATTACTATTATGATTATTGGTAGGAGGTTATTTTCGTATTTAAAGTACCTTTACATATATTTTCTCATTGCTGAATGGTCAATGAAACTAAGCTATTATGTCCCTTCTGGAAGTATTTAGAGGCACTTGGGAGGAAAAAATATATTGTAAATATATTTACAAGAAAATTTATATTACAAGAAAATAATCAGTAAATATATTGACATATTATTGTGGTAATTCACAATTTCTAAACAGCCTTCACCCACATGATTTTGCTTCATTCTTATGAAACCTTCCTGATAGGTTCTATACACTCCATTTTTAGGAGAAGTAGATGGTGGCTTGGAGAAGTTTGTTGTCCTACACAGAGTTGTGGCTGATACAATAAGTAATAGAGTTGGTGCTCTTGAAACATTCATTCACTCACTCAGGAGTACTTTTGAGGTCCCCTGCTAAGTGGTGATAACCATATGAAATTAAAAAAAAAAAAGTGACTAGTTGTTTTTAAGGAATTTATAGCTCAGCAGATATATTGAGCATGAAATCATGTAACTATAATGTAATATCTTGGTTGGTAGCAGAGTGATGAAAATGCTGTGGTAACACAGAAGGAGATACCATCCTAAGGGATCACAGAATGGTCACGTTTGAGGGTAGGATGGAGTCCAGTGGTAGGATTACAATGCTCAGCGTGTTTCTGATGACCCCCCAAGGGGTCACAGGTATCTCAGAAAAAGTTCAGTTAGGAAACCATTATCTTCTGGCACCATCTTGAAATCTAGGGAAAAAGGTGCTATTACTCAAAGAAAAAAGTATTGCCTAAATACTGAAAGAGTCCCTACAGACTCCCTCCTCCTGTCTCTTATACACATCTAGATGTGTATAAGAGACAGCCCAGGCACACACGCCCCCCACTCACACACACACCACACACTCCACACACACCACACACGCTCCACACAGGCACACACAACCCCAATCACACACACACCACACACTCCACACACAGGCACACACGACCCCCACTCACACACACACACCACACACGCTCCACACACACCACACACGCTCCACACAGGCACACACGCACCACACTCACACACGCCCCCCACTCACACACACACCACACACGCACACATGCCCCCCACTCACACACACACACCACACATGCTCTACACAGGCACATACGCCCCCCACTCACACACGCACCACACACTCCACACACAGGCACACACGCCCCCCACTCACACACACACCACACACGCACACACGCTCCCCACTCACACACGCACCACACACTCCACACACAGGCACACACGCCCCCCACTCACACACACCACACACGCTCCCCACTCACACACTCACCACACACCCCACACCCCGGCCCACACCGCCCCCACTCACACACACACCACACCCCCACACAC
>SJYT01025829.1:1015735-1053169 GCA_006410635.1 Cephalophus harveyi
CACACACACACCACACAGGCACACACACCCCCCCCACACTCCACACAGGCACACACACCCCACACCCACTCCACACACGCTCCACACAGGTACACACGTCCCCCACTCACACACCACACACACTCCATACAGGCACACATGCCCCCCACACACACACACACCACACACTCTACACATGTACACACACCCCATCCTCACACCACACACCACACACGCTCTACACATGTACACACACCACACACTCACACACACTCTACACATGGACACATGCCCCACACTCACACCACACACACTCTACACATGTACACACACCCCATCCTCACACACACACCACACATGCTCTATACATGTACACACATTCCACACTCATAAACACGCCACACACACTCTACACATGTACACATGCCCCATCTTCATACAGACACCACACATGCTCTACACATGTACACATGCCCCATACTCATACATGTACCACACATGTACACACATCCCACATTCACTCACACATATGCCCCACCACACACACCATACACATGTACACACACCCTATCCTCACACATACACACACTCTACTACATGTACACATGCCCCATTCTCACACACACACCACACACTCCACACATGTACACATGCCCCATCCTCACAAACACCACACACAATCACATACACCACACACTCACACATACCCCAGAGGTACTCAGTCACACACCCCACACACACAGAGCCTCACAATCACACACACCACACACACTCATACACACATACCACACACACTCTACATGTGTACACATATCTTAATCTCACACATACAACACACACTCACAGAGCCTCACAATCACACACACCACACATTCACACACACTCATAGACTCTCACAGTCATATACATCATACACTCCACACACACTCTACACATATACAAACACACCACTCACATACTCCACACCTACAGACTCTCAGAATCACACACACCACACATACACTCATACACACACCCCACTCACACACCATATTCTCATATACACATCACACACAGATCCTCACAATCACACACAACACACATACACTCATACATACACACCCCTCTCACACACCACATGCACCCAGTCACACATACCACACACACTCACGGACTCTCACAATCATATATACACTATACACACTCTACAGATATACAAACACACCACTCACATACTCCACACACACTCAGACTCTCATAATCACACACTCAACACACATCCCCCACACAGAGACTCTCACAATTGTACACACCACACACCATACACATATATGTATACACTCACAAATACCTCACTCACATACCACACACCCTCATTCACACACCCCACACAACCAGAGTCACACACACACTATACACATACACCCATACACACAAAATCTCTCTCACACACACACTCTCTCCAAGGCTGGGGACAGGTCATAGAAAGACCACAGAAACAGAATTAGCAAGAGGTGCAACGCTTCAGGGAAGGAAGAGGCTGGAATGGGACACAGACCCTTTCAAAGGGTGACCCCCGGGCACATCCTAGGAGAAGAGCTCGAGGTCCGTGCTAAGGGGAAGAGAGACAGCCAAGGGATTAAAGAGCTTCCCAGAGAGCGTGGATGCAGCTGGACCGTGAGGGCTTCCGTGGACTCGGATGGACAGTAAGCAGCAGAAGGGGAAGACAGAGGTGAGGGTGGTGCGAGGCAGGTGGGCATCGGGAAGGGGCCAGCTTGGCTGGAAGGAGGGTGCAAAGGGGTGGGTTGGCATCCACTGGCAGTCGCCCTGGGCTCAGACGGCTGCCCTCTAATCAGCTGCCCTGCATGCAGATGCCTGGGCCCCACCCCAGACCAGACGAGCATCTCCACAGGCTGGGCCTGGGCATCTACGGAGCTAGGGCTGAGGCTTCAGCACTGGGAAGCCACTCAAGGTCTGAGAGTAGGGGTGACCTGTTAATGGAGGACTCACAGGAGGCTGGTGCTCAGGAGGAAGGAGGCTTACTCGGGGGCCTCTCCAGGTTCTCCTCAGCATGGGGGTCGGCGGGCAGCCGGGGGCACAGGCCCAGGACAAACAGGGCCAGCTCTCCCACTGCAGAGTGTCCACCCCAAGACCTGAGCGTGCCCCTTCAGCCCACCACAGATGGATCGCCACCCAGGGGAGCCCCGAGGACTGAACGCCACACCTCACCTTGCACCCTCCCTCTTCTCACCACCACGCCACCATTCCAGGCCTGGCCACCATCCAGGGCCCACAGCAGCCCCCTCTGCTCCAGGAAGAGGGTGCGGCATAGTGGCTGTACCTTTAGGCGCCAAGAGCACCCAGGGGAGGGCATAGATGACTCCCAGCCCCCAGGAACCAGGAAGGGCGGTCTCCTAACAGCTGGGCCACAGCTGGAAGCCTTCCCACGCAGGCACACAATGTCAGTCTCATGCATCTCCTCTGGGAAGGCTCCCAGGAGGGCCCTTACCCCAGACATGACACAACCCACAGCACCCTGAATAGTGAGCTGGAGCAGACAGGCTCGCGGGGCCTGTGGCCCCTCCCACTTCTGCCTTGGGTGATTCGGCCTTTGGGGCCTCTGTCATCATTGCTCCAAGGTCAGGAGTGGATGGTCACTTGCACAGCTGGCCCCTCCCATTATCTTCTAGAAGCACCTCTGGAGCCTTGGGAACGGGGCAAGGGGTGGAAGGCAGACAATGAACGGGGCCCCACTGGGGCAAGGCGACCACGGCCAATGTCTTGACTCCCTGGGAGACAGGACTGGGTGCTGGTCCCAGTTCTGCCATTTAAACTCTCAGCCCCACGTCGCCAGGAGTCAGATAGCTCAGTAAAGTATGGTACGAGGAAACACCTATAAGCCCTGGGGAGCCGCACGGGTCCAACCATTCATGGAACAGCGGGGGTGGGGGGCCCGGCACAAAGGTGGGGCACACACAGGCCCTGCCCGCAGAGATGCTTGTGGTCCGGGGGAGGCAAAGGACAATCGGCAAACACCCAGAGCAGCCGGATGGCAGGTCGAGGCAAGACGGGTGGCTAGAAGAGGAAGGGGCTCTGAGAGAAGGAGGATTTGAGGTGCATTAGGAAGAAGGGGGCAGGAAAGTGTCCTGAGAGGGGAGGCAAGGATCAAAGAGTGAGGTGGGTTCAACGGAGGGAGTGGGAGGGGTCTGTAGCAGCAGGGGACCTGGAGCCGGGGAGCCCCGGACCCTACAGACAGAGGAGCCGGTGAAGGTTTCCGGCGGATGTGAGGGTGGGAATGGCCCATGGCTGCTGCCTTGGGAAGATGACTGGGTAGGGTCGGGGCAGGATGCCTGTTGTTCTAGTAATCAGGCAACCAAGTGCTCAAAAAAAAAAAAAAAATTAAGCAGTGAACCAAAAATTAAAAAAAAAAAATTTACCTAAATACAAACTGTGGCCAACGCAGCACAATTCTGCCTGTCTCTAAGGATGAGTATGTCATGCTGAGAAGCACTGGGCATCCACCACCCCATCCCTTACCCTGCTCCTCAGTCTCCATCCAAAGGCCAGGAGCCTAGTTCAATACAGTTTCTGAGAAGGAAAGGAGTTCACCCACTGTCCCACCAGGTGAGAGCCACTGCAAACTACTTTCGAGAGCTCAGAAGTAAGGTCCTGGGGTGTGAAGAGGCCCCAGCTCTGGGCTCAGCCCAGGGGCACAGCCGCACCAGCCCTTATCCTCTTGGCACCCCCTGCAGCTGGGGGGACACAATCCTGCTGTGCCCTGAAACTCCAGCAAGGATTCTGAGGACCATCTGGGGTGGAGAGGTCAAGTGATTCTTTCCAAGTCCTACTGGCAAGGTAGGGTAGAATTATCTCTAAATCCAGACCACTGGGTCAAGGTGACGCCTGACACCCACCAGAAGGTTCCTTAGGTGTATCCTGCCAGACTGCAGTCTATGATTTGAGACAATGACCCACCTTCCTAGCAAAGCCCTGGTTTCCTAAAAATCACCCCGTGTCGGCACTGTCTGGAGAGGAAGACAGGCCAGCCGCCTCCAGGAGACAAAAATAGTGGCTGTTTTTAAGTGGCCTGGCAGGCCAGGCTGTCATTAGCTGTGGCGGAGCAAAGGTTTCCTCGTCCATTGGGGACTGAGCACTAAAATAGACAGGGCCCGGGAAAGGTGGCCCAGGCGCTGGGGAGGTCAGGTTTCTCACGCCTCCATTCTACCCAGCATCAGCACGGGCCCAGCATCAGCACGGGCCCCGCGGCGCCTGCAGTGGCTCGCCTGAAGCTCTGCTGCTTGCTGGACCACCTGGGAGAGCCCCACAGAGGCCACAGGGCCCCTGAGTGCAGGTACCGGGTTGAGCACGTTCATGCAGATCTTGCAGATCTGAGGATGAGATTCTGATATGCCCTCCAGCGACCCCATGAGGGAAGAGGGTCATCTCATGTTGCAGATGGGGCTCAGCAAGGTCGCAGAGTTCTAAGGACATGAATTCCAAAACTCCAGCTTTCCTACCAGCACCCTAGCCCCCTTCACCACATTCGAGTTCAGCCACTCCCCGCCTCATTCTTGGAGCTGTCTTCCTCTGTCTTCCTCCTGTCTGGAATGCTCTCTCCCTTCGCCTGGCCAGGTGATGTTCATCTTGTCCCTCCAGGCCCTGGACAAGCCCGTTCTCCCAAGGCTCTGAACCATCCAGTTCCACAACCTGCCCTTCTTGGCTCCCATTCTCTGCACCAATTCATTAACTACTACAATACATTCCATCATGAGGGTTTCTTTCTTTTTTTCTTAGGCCATGTCATACAACATGCGGGAACTTAGTTCTCAGACCAGGGATTGATCAAATCCATGCCCCCTTCATTGGGAGCTCAGAGTCTTAACCACCGGGCCACCAGCGAAGTCCCATCATGAAGGTTTCTGACTGCTTCTCCAAGGCATGACTGGTCTCCTCAAGACAATGATAAGCTGGGGCAGACGTCAGATTATAAGCAGGTTTCCATCTCTGCCTCCCCACCACAGCCCCAAGTGTCTGAACAGGAGCCGGTGTGCAGAGGGCGCCTGACGAGTCAATGGACACTCACTTCCTAGGTCATGTCACCCTTTTAATGTCACCCAGGACCAAGAGTGCAGGCAGGACCCTGCGGACTCCCACACACACACCTGCATTGGGACGCGAATGTGCAACCGCTGCCCATGAGCTCCACATGGATACAGTTCAGACTCCACAAATTCCACCTGCACCCCAAACGGACCTTGGGAGCCCTCCCCAAACCTGACCCACCCGTAACTTGCCCTCTTAGAGGAAACTCCATCCTTCCTGCTGCTCAGGCCCGAACTTGACATTCCTCCTTGACCTCTCTCTTTCTCAGTCTCAGATTCGTTCAGTTCAGTCACCAAGTCATGTCTGACTCTTCAAGACCCCATGGACTGCAGCACGCCAGGCTTCCTGGCCCCTCACCATCTCTCGGAGTTTGCCCAAGTTCACGTCCATTGAGTTGGTGATGCCATCCAACCACCTCATCCTCTGTTACCCTCTTCTCCTTCTGCCCTCAATCTTTCCCAGCATCGGGGTCTTTTCTAATGAGTCAGTGGGTCTCAGCCCCCCATCCAACCAATTAGAGCATCCCACTGACTCTATATCAACACAGCCCCAGAAGTTACCCACCTCTCATGCTCCGGTAAAGCCATCACATCTCAGGGACAGCTCCTGCCTGGCCTCCCTGCCGCTGCCCGCACCCCCGTCCCTGCCGTCTCTTCTCCCCACAGCACCAGAGAGAGCCTGCAAGAACGTGGAAGCATTCCTGGGGCCCCCTGCTGCCCTCTCCCCGCCTGCTCCCCAAGAACGAGCCCTCCTTTGGTAACCACTGCTCTCCATCTCTCAAAGATGGTCAGTTTCTGGACTTCCCTGGTGGGCCAGTGGTTAAGACTCCAAGCTTCCAATGCAGGGGACATGGGTTCAATCCCTGGTCAGGGAACTAAGATCCCACATGCCGAAATACGCAGCCAAAATATTAAAAAAAAAAAAAAGGATGGCAGTCCCTAAGGGGCAGGGTTCCCAAATTCAGACCCCACCCTTCTCCTCAAAGTTCAATGCTACCCTCGCCTTGGGGGCTCCACATGAGTCCCTACAGACTCCCTCCTCAGGCCTGCAGGGAAGAGGGGCCTCAAGCCCAAGGAAGCTTTCCACACCTAATCCCCAAGAGGGATTATTAGGCCCTCAGCCCAGACGCGGGTAACTGGCTTTCCGAAGATGTCATATTTTGATCAGCACTTTCAAAGCATGAAGGAGCTAAACTTGGCACCATGGGCTTCTCTGTGTGCTGTTTATTCAACAAACGCTGTCACCCATAGGCCAGGCTCTGGGATTCGGGGCCGACCAGATACGGTGCCAGCCTCAGGAGCCCACTGTCCCTGCACACGACCCAGGAAGTCTGCCTGGTGTCCCAGCTACCCTACAGCCCACTCCCACATCATCCGTACCCAGGCTGGCGCTCACCACCACCCCTCAAAGCAGGCCGGGCGGCAGCAGTGAACCCAAGTGACAGATGGAAAAACAGAGATCCAGGCAGGTCAAAGTGATGGGCCCAAGGTTGCAGCGGAGGTTACCAGCAGAGCCTGGGCTAACACCCAGCTTACCAACCCCCACTAGGGCTGTCAGTCCCTGGAGAAGAGCGCCCTCTCCTGGAGACCAACAATGAGAACAAAGAACCAAAAGGTACAGAGACGGTGGGGGCCAGTTTCCTATTTAATCACAGTGACTATTCCCTCGTCCCCCTTCTATCCACTCACGGGCGGACATTCATGGAGTCCTGCTTGAGCCAGGCAGGGTCTGAGTCAGGGTTTCAGGATGAGCCTTTGTGCATGGAACAGAGACGATCAGCAGAAAGAGTCAACTCCAGTGACAATCACAAACTTGACAACAGCAGCTGTGAGCACACAGGCTGAGTATCAGGCGAGCGGGGAATATGCTGGGGTTGAGATGTGGACCCCTTCTAAACCACTGAAAACCCCAAGTCTGATGGTGCCTGCTCAAAAACCACGCCTGGCACACCATCCGTGCTCACTGGATGGACGCTGTTGAAGAAACCAGGCAAGTACGGCCGGAGGATGGAAGCAGTTCCAGCTCAGACATATGATGGGAAAGAAGGAAAAGCTAAGGAGGTCTCAGACTGAGAACATGCGCCTACTCACGCTCATTCATGCATTCACGCTTACACACAGACCTACAAACACCCACCCCATCTGAAAGCTGCTCGCCAATCCACTGGCTCTATTTTGGGCCGAGGTTAAAGAGCCTCAGGAAGGATCCTGCTGTCATGTTTTACATGACAGCTCACAGCACTCCAGGACTGCTCTAACTGCACGACCTGAGAGATTTTACCTACCGGAATGAGGTCTCCAAGGAACAACTCTGGCCAAGCTAGAGCCTTGGAGAGACTGAGAGAGACCCCATGTGGGGGTCAGGGCCAGAGCTGTCTCGCTACATTTTTCTTAAAAAATAATCTTAGTCCTTGGGGCGCTGAGCTGGATCTCTCTGACCTCTTAGCAACCCAGGGTGGTGCATCCAGGAAGGGCTGGTGGCTTCCTTGCCAGCTCTTTTATTCTGCCACAAGAGAACCATTCCCTGGGTTGTGACAGTGAGGGAAAGGAATGTGGGCCGAGGAGTTGGGAGACAGGTTCCGATCCTGCCTTCAGCTGGTCACAAAACTTCATTAGGCCTCAGAGTCTCCCTCAGGAAAATGGGTCTAATAAAACCCACCCTCGCCTCCTCACCAGCTGTTCTGTGGACCCAAGGAAAGAGAGAGAAGTTCTCAGAAAACTCAAAAAGCTCAAAGTTAAAGCATCAGTCTATAAAATAAACCTCAATTTGGAGACCAAAGGACGTTTTACATCTCCCTCTGTGGCTACCGTCACCTCAGATTTTCCTCAACCTCTTTCTGAAGGGACGGACCATACTGAGAGACACACCACCGCTTTAAACACAGAACCGACACAGAATTAGCCAAGGCTAAGGAAAAGTACCCCTGGCATTGATGATTCTAACAGGACTTCCTGCAGGAGCCCTGACCTTGGTTTCTGTCACAAATATTTTCCCTCTCCAGACCCAGCAGGAATCAACTCATTCACCAGATGGAGGCACCACTGTGGGCTGGCGGCCATCTTGGATTCTCCTCAGTCGGGGCCCAGCCTTCTCACCTCTACCCCAGCTTCATGGGGTGCCTTAGTTCAAAGGATTTTCTCTTTCATTCTTCCGTGTGAGGTATTTTCTTTTAAACACCCTGAGCATTCTGGCCCCTTCACGTAAGTGGGGTGATCGGGCCCAGACCCAATCTCACTGACACTCTGGAATGGAGGAGGCATCGTGAGCCGTAGCCCAGAGGCCCAGCAGCCTGAGCCAGGCCTCAGCGGAGAGAGGTGCCCAGGCTGCTATATCAGGGAAGGTCTGTCTCTACGGAAAATGTGCGTGCAGGTTTGGTCCCACACCCTTTTATAGCCGTGACCTGAGCCTGAGATGGGATCTTGTCTTCTGGCCCCCTTCCCCTACTCAGGCTGGGAACACAAGGGCCAGGGCCATGTTTCCAGGTCGTACTATTCTCCCAGTGGGGCTGGAGGTGGGCAAGGGAGGGAAATGGTGCCTTCTCCTCCTTGGGCAGCAGGGCAGCCCAGCGGCCAGGGCCTGACCTGGGAGTCAGGGGCTGAGGTCTCGCCCTCCTCCCGCTGGCATCTACCAGCTGTGTGTTCTTGGGCAAGCCCAGTGCCTCCCCTCCTCAAATGGAGGTAATGTTACAGGCTGCCTTGGTCAGGCACAGCCACACAGTGAAGACTGAGCCAGACCATGGATGTGAAAATGTACAGTCAGCTTGGCAAGGATACCTCCCAGATGGCCAAGGACACATGGGGCCTGGGTCTTCCCACCTCCAGCAACTCCCAGCCTCCCATCCACCTCCCCTCTCTCAGACCACCCTCACCTAGTCAGCCCCAGACCCTCAACACAGACTCCAGTGCCATCCGAGTCTGCAGGAACATTAGGGCTCATCAAGTCCCTCCCTTCGGCTTCAGAGAAGCATCTCCCAAAGCTCCTCTGGGAATGGCAAATCTAGGGGAAAGAAAGCACTGGCCGTGTCTTCGTGTCCTCACAGCATTTGGGGGGAGTCCCTTTCTGGAAGCACTGCAATCAATTAATGCAGAGGGAATGAGAGAGCCAAGATATCACCGTTTTGTAAACCCTGAATAAAATAAGGAATCCAGAAGATGAGTGCCAGAGGCTGCCAGCTCACAAGAGAGACCACAGGACCTTCCAGGGCCCCGCGGCAGCACACAGCATCACCCACAACTGTGCCGGCCAAACACCAAGCCAAATCGGATCAAGCCAAAGCTCTAGGTTTGCAGGACGCACAGGGACTGCAACACAGGCTCAACCAAACCCTGCGGGGCAACCACCAAGATCTAGACTATGGGCCGCCCAGGAAGATAACCGGTTACCTCATCACATTCACTTCAGGGGAGGAAAGGTGGGGAAATGTTCTGTGTTCACTGAGACTTAAGGTCTCATCAGATAAATGCCACATGTGCATCTTTTGGATCCTGATACAACTGCAGAAAGACCTTGGGAGACCAGTAAGAAAATCTAATACCAACCAGGCATTGCAGGATGAGAAATCACTATTGTTTTAGGTGTGATAATGGCATTATGATGGTATTTTTTAAAAGATCCCTTTTCTAATGTATATGCTGCAATATTTCAGAGAAAGTAATATTCAGTCTAGGACTTGCTTCAAAATAATCCAGAGAGGGTGGTGGGCAGCACTGGCAGGGCTTCAGATGAGATAAGACTGGTCTTGATTCCTGAAGCTGGGAACACAAGCTGGTTCATGGAATTATTCTCCCTACTTTGAAATTTTCTAAAATAATTACAAAAAGTAAGATCCTACTTTTCAATTCAGTCAATAATCCTGCTTCTAAGAATCAGCCTACAGAACCAAGCCACGTGGATGAAAGAGCAGGACACGCTGTGAGGTCCACGGTACCATCACCTGCTCAGAGAACAACAGGAAGCAATCTCATGGGCCACCTCCACAGGAAGAGCAGGGGATGCTGGGACATGCCCACTCCACCACGTTATCATGCCGGCATTACATATGGGGATATAATGGGTATTCAACAGGCTAAAAAGTCTACGAGCCCCAACCATTTATTAACGAGCCCCTCCTCATTCTACTAGAAGGTAATCTCAGTGACTCTTCACTCACTATTCCATCCCCAGACACAGGACAGGCACTCAGTAAGCAATGTGCTAACTGAGTACACGTTTCAGTCCAAGAACATCATCCAGGTGAACACACAGGACAGCCTGGGCACATATCACAATCCTCCTGTTAGAGGAGATATGTGCACAGACACAAAGACTAGAAAGAGAAGGCAAACTGAAACCGTTCCTGGGAGACTGGTAATGGTCTGATATCGTTCCCATAACCACAAAAAAAAGCAACAAACAGTCCTCATCACTGCTGTGTGACCTCACCGTGCAGACGGAGAAACACACGCTCTGCGCCCTCCCTCCTGATCCTCAACAGAGCAGCGACCTCCACATCCTCCCGCTCGTCCCCACCAAGGGCCTGGAAATGGTTTTACTGCCGGCAGAAGTGCACTCGCCAAGTTCCAGGAGTTGTTTTCTTACTTGCTTGTGATTAGGGTGTAAGCTGACTGTTGGACCTGGCAGGGAAGGGAAATGCACTGTTTGAGGGTTCTGGGGTGCAAGGCAGGAAGCCGAGGAGCCATGTGCTGCAGAGGGTTTCAGAATCCCAAGGCGGCGGGCTCCTGGGAGGAAACCTTGAGGTGAGCAGAGTGTGGACTGGACCTGGAATGTTGCCAGGCAAGTGGACAGCTGAAGTAGGTAGTACACCCATTGCCAGGCAGAGGTTCCAGGGCTCTAACTGGGCAAACAAGCGTAAACACGCAGCACTCTGGCCTGCTCTGAGCAGACACTGCAGTCTCCATTGGAGAGCACCTCAGGGCTTCCGGCTTGAAACCGGAGGGCAGGGATCTAAATACACAGCCACGTACCAGAAGTGAGACCCAGCTGCCAAATTCCAGAGGAGTCAGTCCCTCGGGGGAAAGGGGAGAGGGAACAGCTGCCTTCTGGAGTCTCAGCAAGCCCCCCACAGCCCACTAGGGCAACAAGGACCAAGACCGGGGGTTACGGGCATCAGGGGAGGGGCTCAGGGCTGGGAGTGAGGGTCTTTGCCTCTCAACTCTGCTCTGGCTATGATAACTCGTGTGGGAGCCTGGGCATCCCATTCCTCTATTCATCTGTAAACAAAGCGGTCAGATGCTCTCTAAGTCCCTGTGGCACTAAATTCTGAGTCTGTTCAGGGCGTTAAAGCTAGGAAGAACACCACAGGATACGCTGCCCCACAAAGATCCTTGGGGCTCCCTTTCCGGAGCATTCACTTTGTCCCAGCCAAGCCCTGTGCTTCCAGTGCCCTTGCCATCCCCACACACAGCCCTGCCCGGAAGCAGCAATAGTCCAGTGTGGCAGGTGGGGGACACAGGCGGCCAGAGAGGGTGAAGGCGGCCCTGTCAGATCCCAGCTCCCCCAGCTCCCACATCCTCATTCCGTGCGCCAGTCCACCCAGGACAACCTAACTTGCTTCCTTCCCATCCACACAGGGATTGACGATCATAAGGAAGTCCATTCCAGGGTGCATGCACACGCGTGCACACACACACACACGAGCAGGAGGCCAGATGCTCCTTCAGGTCTGGAAGCCGCTGGGACAGCTCAGGTCACCCTGCTCCCAGGCAGGACAGGGACTCTGGGTCCAGTCAGGCCAGGGCAGTGCAGGGTGACCCTGGAGGAGGCCTGCTGCCTTTTGAAGTAAACAGCAGCCTCGTTGCCAAAAGCTGCAAGTCCCCCATCTAGGTTCATGACCAGTTCCCCAAGTCCACAGGCATTTAGACATACAAATCTCTTCAAGGCCTGGCCTCTATTCTGAGAACACTCACTCTACTTTTCTGGTATTAAAATAACCTTTCTTTTATAAAACACCAACCATGTTAGATAATAGTTGGGTTTTTTTCATTTTTGCTCCTTTCCTTCCTTTCTTCCTTTAAAATGAACACATTTAACAACATCACATATTGGCAACCCTTGAAAGGTCCTTCCCTTTGTCTACTCTGGTGTGTGAAATAAGGAATAAGGTCTTCAGGTCCTGTCTTTGTTCTATAACAGCACTTCTGGGAGTCTATGATTAGATGGCCTCTGAGATTAGAGTCCTCTTAAGAAAGGAGACCAGAGAGCCTCCTGCGTCCCCCCATCTCTGCACACACACACACACACATACACACACAGGCCATGTGAGGGCACAGTGAGAAGTCAGCTGTATGGAAACCAGGATGAGAGCCTCACCAGAAACCCGATCAGCCAGAATCTTGGTCTGGAACTTGCCAGCCGCCAGAACCGTGATACAGGAAATTTCTCTTGGTTACGCCACCCCGTCTGTGGGATTCTAGCATGCCAGCCCAAGCTGACTAACACACTTGGGACGCCCTCTCTCCCTCTCTAGGCTTCTGTATCCCCATCTGTAAAAGTTAGAGGGTAACATCGAATGGGTGGCTTCCCTGGTGGCTCAGATGGTAAAGAATCTGCCTGCAATGAGGGAGACCTGGGTGCGATCCCTGGGTCAGGAAGATCCCCTGGAGAAGGAAATGGCAACCCACTCTAGTATTCTTGTCTGGAGAATTCCACAGACTAAGGAGACTGGCAGGCTACAGTCCGTGGAGTCACAAAGTCAGACATGACTAAGCAACACACACACAGACACAGACACACACGCGCACACACACACACACACACCCATTGTATGAGGCCAGCATCACCCTGATGCCAAACCACACACACATCATAGAAAAAGAAAACTACAGATCAGTAGCTTTTATGAATTTGATGCAAAAATCCTCAACAAACCAAATGCAGCAATACATAAAGAAGGTCATACACCATGACCAAGAAGGATTTATCCCACAGATGCAAGCTCGGTTTAACACCCAAAAATCAATTCCAATAATACACTCCACCAACAGAATAAGGGCAAAAGCCAAAGAATCATCTCAATGGGAAGAGAAAAGGCATTTGATAAAAGTTAACATCTCTTCATTAAAAAACACACTCAATAAACTAAGAATGCAGAGGAACTTCTTCAGTCTGACAAAGGATATCTGTGAAAAACCCACAGCTGACATCATACTTAATGGTGAAAGACAGAAAGCTTTCCTCTTAAGATCAGGAACAAGAGAAAGATATCTGTTCTTGCCACTTCTAGTCAACACTGTACATGAAGACCTTGCCAGGGAAAATTTAATAAAAAGCATGTAGATTGGAAAGACAAAAGTATCTATCTCTATTTGCTGATGACATGATCTTGTATACATAAAATTTGAGGAAATTCACTAATAAAAAGTATTAAAACTGAAAAATGAGTTCTACAAGATTGCAAAATAGAAGATTCATATATAAATACCAGTTGTATTTCTATACAGTAGCAATAAACAAACTAAAAAATAAAATTAAGAAATCAATTCCATTTAAAATAGCATAAAAATAACAACACACTTAGGAATAAAATTAGCAAAGAAAGTACAAAACTTACACTCTGGAAACTACATCATGTAAGAAATTAAAGACCTAAGTAAATGGAAAAATACCTCATTTTCATGGGTTAGGAGAGTGACTATTGTTAAGACGGCAATACTCCCCAAACTGATTCCCTGCCTCTTCCCAACTGACTCTGTCAGCAAGAGCACCCCACCTCCCCTTCCTCTTGGATCTGCTTGACCCCCACTCAGGGACCTTAGGGAAACCCATCACTTCACATTCTGCCAGAGCACCCAGTCACCGCCTCCTAGAGGGGCAGAGAGACACCCAGTCTCGCATACGGGAGGCAAGGACTTCAGGTCCTATTTCACCCACAAAAGTCCTCAGTGACCAGGTAAGAAGCCACCTAATCATCTGGACCACAGCTATCATGGGTTCAGTTCAGTCGCTCAGTCGTGTCCGACTCTTTGCGACCCCATGAATCACAGCACACCAGGCCTCCCTGTCCATCATCAACTCCCGGAATTCACTCAAACTCATGTCCATCGAGTCGGTGATGCCATCCAGCCATCTCTTCCTCTGTCATCCCCTTCTCCTCCTGCCCCCAATCCCTCCCAGCATCAGGGTCCTTTCCAATGAGTCAACTCTCTGCATGAGGTGGCCAAAGTATTGGAGTTTCAGCTTCAACATCAGTCCTTCCAATGAACACCCAGGACTGACCTCCTTTAGGATGGACTGGTTGGATCTCCTTGCAGTCCAAAGGACTCTCAAGAGTCTTCTCCAACACCACAGTTCAAAAGCATCAGTTCTTTGGCACTCAGCTTTCTTCACAGTCCAACTCTCACATCCATGTATGACCACTGGAAAAACTATAGCCTTGACTAGACAGACCAAAAAGGACAATTGCCAGGGAATTTCCTGGTAGTCCAGTGGTTAGGACTTCATGTTTTACTGCAGAACATGTGGGTTCAGTCCCTGATCAGGGACCTAAGATCCCACAAGCCATGCAGTATGGCCAAATAAATAATTCTTTTTTTAATTTTAAAAAAAGGCCAATCACCAGTAATAGTGAGGATGCAGTACACTGGAACCTTTACACACTGCTGATGGGAATATAAAATGGCACAGCCACTTTGGAAAACAGTCTGGCAGTTTTCCCAAAAGATGAAATCTAAAATTATGACTCAGCAATTCCACTCCTACAAAAGACGTCCATACAGATACATGTCATAGCAGCTTTATATTCGTAATAGCCAGAAAGCAGAAACAGCCAATGTCCATCAACTGATGAAGAGATAGACAAAATGGGATCTGTCCACACAACAAGAAGAGGGTTTAGGCATAAAAAGGAGTGAAATACTGATACATGCTACAGTTGAATAAACCTCAAAAATACTACACTCAGTGAAAGAAGCCAGTCACAACGGACTAAATACTGTATAACTCCAAGTATATGAAATGTCCAGAAGAGGCAAATCCCCAGAGGTAGAAAGCAGACTGGTGGTTGCCTAGGGCTGGAGGAAGGGAGGAAATGGGGGAATGATAACTAATGGGTACGGGAAGCTTCTTTTTAGGGCAATGAAAATACTCTAAACTTGATTGTGGTGGTGATGATTATAAACCCTGTGAATATACTAAAAACCATTGACTTGCACACTTTAAATAAGTGATTTGTGTGGTGTATGAGTTACACCTCAAAACAACTGTTATGAAAAGGAGAGAGCAAGGAAACTATAGCCAATATCTTATAATAACCTGCAGTGGAAAATAATCTGAAAATATATATATAGTACATATATAACTGAATCACCCTGCTATGCCCCTGAAATGTTTTAAGTGAACTATACTTCAATAAAATATATATATATTTAAAAAAAAAGCAAAGGAGAGAGCAAGAGGGCAAGACACGACATGTTAGACCCCCCTGTGGCCCCGCCCAGGAGTAGCAGCAGCATCTAGGAGCTTGCTAGACACCCGGACCTACAGAAGCAAAAGGTCAGGCTGGGCCCAGAAACATACATCTAACATCCTCCAGGTATTCCGGAACCTCCTAAAGTTGGGGGCCCTGGCTAAGAGTATGCAGCGCTCAGCCTTAACTGCTCTTCAGAATTACCTGTTACTTTAGGAAAAAGATCCATGCCCTGGCCACCCCCATCCCTAGTAGACCAACTGAATCAGATTCTCTGGGGATGGAGCTCAGGCATGGGCCTGTTTTAAAGCTCCCAGGTGAATCTATTGTACAGCCAGGGTGAGAAGAATTGGATTGGAGGGTGCCTCAGGCCCCTCCTCAGCTCTTTAGCTCTTTTCAGAGTTTAGCCCAAGTGCAGCTCACTGGGGCCACCTGGTGGCCACATTCGGGAATGACTCTGTACCCTGCTTCTGTCCCAGACCCTTATCCCCCAATCACCAACACCAGGGATGGGGTTCAGGGGTTCCCCTCTTCCCACAGCAGAGGTTGGCACCATCCTGGCCTTTGGAATAGGGGTAAGTGGCCAGATCTTATGAGGAGGGAACGACAGTCCTCTGCTGGTTCTGTTTCCATTAAAACACCCCAAACTCCAAAAGCAGCCAGAGCATCTTCTGCACTTAGTCCCAGCCACCCCACCCTCCCCTCCCACTGCCAACAGAGCAGAGCCAGCTTACCCATCCAATCTCACCTCTGACAATTTCCAACACAACTGTGTTCGTGGGCACCGAAGCACCTTCACCACCTCTGAACTCTCTCTGCACTTTTCCAGCTCCTGGCCTTTGCCCAGGCAGTCCCTCCCATCTGAAGCAACTCCCCCTGGCTCTCATTACTTCAGGACGGTTCAAGGCCTGCTCTGTGGGACCTCTCCTCTCTCCCCGAGACTCAGGCCCCCCTGATGCCCCCTGCTGCACCCTCTGTGTGCCCCACAGTGAGCATCCATGGCTGCAGAGATCAGAGGAGGGGAGGGATCTATCAGCTTTGGTGGGGTGGGGGGACCCCTGGATTGCCTGAAGGCAGCGAAGAGCTAGCAGGGCCAGAAAGAAGAGCCTGTGAAGAGGGGTACTCTGACTGAGTGTGGTTAGCGTTGGGAGGGGGCCGGCGGTACTCTGAAGCTAGGCATTCCTTTCCTACTACTCAGGCCTCTAGCTACAGAGATAAGTGGAAGCTTGGTTCTCTGCTCTCTCAACGTCTCCTGAGCAGGAGGCGCTCAGGCTCTCGGTTCACTGCTGCCACCTGGTGGCAGAATACCAGACCGCCAGGAGGGAGACCCACAGATGAATCTATTGTACAGCCAGGGTGAGAAGAATTGGATTGGAGGGTGCCTCAGGCCCCTCCTCAGCTCTTTAGCTCTTTTCAGAGTTTAGCCCAAGTGCAGCTCACTGGGGCCACCTGGTGGCCACATTCGGGAATGACTCTGTACCCTGCTTCTGTCCCAGACCCTTATCCCCCAATCACCAACACCAGGGATGGGGTTCAGGGGTTCCCCTCTTCCCACAGCAGAGGTTGGCACCATCCTGGCCTTTGGAATAGGGGTAAGTGGCCAGATCTTATGAGGAGGGAACGACAGTCCTCTGCTGGTTCTGTTTCCATTAAAACACCCCAAACTCCAAAAGCAGCCAGAGCATCTTCTGCACTTAGTCCCAGCCACCCCACCCTCCCCTCCCACTGCCAACAGAGCAGAGCCAGCTTACCCATCCAATCTCACCTCTGACAATTTCCAACACAACTGTGTTCGTGGGCACCGAAGCACCTTCACCACCTCTGAACTCTCTCTGCACTTTTCCAGCTCCTGGCCTTTGCCCAGGCAGTCCCTCCCATCTGAAGCAACTCCCCCTGGCTCTCATTACTTCAGGACGGTTCAAGGCCTGCTCTGTGGGACCTCTCCTCTCTCCCCGAGACTCAGGCCCCCCTGATGCCCCCTGCTGCACCCTCTGTGTGCCCCACAGTGAGCATCCATGGCTGCAGAGATCACAGGAGGGGAGGGGTCTATCAGCTTTGGTGGGGTGGGGGGACCCCTGGATTGCCTGAAGGCAGCGAAGAGCTAGCAGGGCCAGAAAGAAGAGCCTGTGAAGAGGGGTACTCTGACTGAGTGTGGTTAGCGTTGGGAGGGGGCCGGCGGTACTCTGAAGCTAGGCATTCCTTTCCTACTACTCAGGCCTCTAGCTACAGAGATAAGTGGAAGCTTGGTTCTCTGCTCTCTCAACGTCTCCTGAGCAGGAGGCGCTCAGGCTCTCGGTTCACTGCTGCCACCTGGTGGCAGAATACCAGACCGCCAGGAGGGAGACCCACAGGCAACTCCAAAGGGAGGGGCTGGCCGTGGGGAAAACTATCCCATCTTTCAAAGCTCAGCAAAGTCTGAAACCACTTTCCTCACCCCAAATTTGGTATCCCTTCCAAATGACCGCTGACCCTGGGCATAACCTGACCCCAGGTGGCCTGCCTCCAGCCAAGCACCCTTTCCCACAACTGTGATCTGATCTGTGACCCTGAGCAAAGGTTGGCCTGGATCAGCCATTCACAACACGTGCCCAGGGCAGGCTGAGCGTGGGGCTGGCTCGGAGCCACCTGTTCTTGGGGACCGCTGCCCCACTGCAGGTCAGCACCCATGGGGATGCTCACTCACTCGCAGCACAGTCTTCTCAAAGCTCCCGCTCCCTTCACAATTGTCCCCTCCCATGCCAGCACCCTCCTCTGCCCAGCAGACAGTCAAGTTCACCGGGTCAGAGAGGAAGAGAATTAGACAGGTCAGTATGCTCCACACAGAGACCAGAGGCCCCGAGTCTGATGGCCCGAGCAGCCCCCGTGGGTTATGTGGCTGCACCAGCGAGGCCACGTGCAGGAGTGCCTGGGACCAGGGCTGACTAAAGGGCTTGTTTTTTCTAGATCGGCTAAAATTCTGAATTTTTATATGAAATCTGGACTTTTATAGAGAACTTCTGGTTTGTATAACTGAATGCTCAGTCCCTCAGGCAGCATCAGCTGTGAAAACACTCGATGGCTTTCCTGCCGGATATTAAACAGCCGCTCCCCAGGACCCATCCACCCACCTGCCTCCTGCCCAGGACCCCCAGGGCCTCCCATGGCCCAGAAACTGGAGGGGGAATGCCTGGCACCACAGGGATCGAGGACAGGGTGTTCCGTCTGAGCAGTCACAGCCTTGACGGGTCCCAGGGCCACAGCAGCTGCCGAATCCTCTGAACTTCACCCCTGCACACACCCCACCGAGCACTGCAGAATCCAGCCGGGGAAAGTCAGGGCTGGGCGTGTGTCCATGGCAGGGATCACCCTAACTTCCAGGAGGTGGAGAAGGGACTGAGAGCCCCTGAGGGTCCTGTGGGGCGCCCTAGCCACCTCACACCCAGGTCAGCCCCTCCTGGGCTGTGCAAGCAGGGATGGCATATGTGGGCCGGGGCTCACCTGGCGGAAGGTGCAAATGATGATCTCCCGCAGGTGGTAGTGCATGGGCGTCATGGTCTCGCTGACCGTGTCCAGCGCCGCGTCCACCTCCCTCTTCACCCGGTGCCCATCGGGCAGCAGCTGCACCACCTTCATCACCACCTGGGGCCAGAGGCAGGGGGTGAGCTGAACGAAAACCAAGTCGGGGGCCTCCAGCGCCAGCAACTGGCTCGCCCACACTAAGGGCCGGGCTGGCCCTGATGGCCCCTCACTTCTCAGACAAGGGACGGGACCCAAGGCCGTTCCCGGATAGCTCAGAGGCCAGGGCTCCCGAGGGGGTTGTTTTTTCAAGCAGTAAGAATCTTGCTTCAAATGGAACCTTATCCAGGACTCTAATCCATAAAAACGGATAGTTGTCGTATAACTGGAGCTGGCGGGGTGAGCAGCAGATGTATGATAAGCCTCAGGTGGGGCCCTGCTGGCTCTCCCTCCACCTGCAGGCACTTTGGGGACACCCAGCTCTGGGAAACCCAGCGTGGACAGCGTTCCCTTTACCTGGGGAGACTGAGGCCAGTTAAGGTCACTCTGCAGTGCAGGGCTCCTCCCACCCCCCCAGTCACTTGCTGTGGATCTCGCTCTGACTCAGTCTACCCTGCACCCCCACACCCTGAGCCAGCAGCGATCCAGGCCTCCAGCACCCCCAACCCCCTGCAGTGACCCCGCCTCCTCCCCCTCACTGGTAGCCAGAGAGGCCTTACAAAAGTATAAATGTGAGTGCTTCCTAGTTGGGTAACTTCAATCTCTTCCTGGCTCCCTTACACTCAACATAAAAACTGAAAGCTTCCCCACGTCTACAAGGTTGCCCAGGGTCTGACCCCGCCTGCCTCCAGGCCTCACTCAGAACTCCTCCTATGGGCCCAATGCCTTCCTGGAACCCTCTCAGTCTACCCACCCCCAAAGCCCACATAGCCCTTTCAGAGCCCCAAGGTCGACCACCACCTACACGTCCATCTCACGCACCCACGTGCTCACCTGTTCACATCCACTCCCCACCAGACAAGGAGCTCCCAGACCCCCAAGAGCAAGATTTTCCACCTAGGAGGCGTTCCGTGGGATGATGCTAAGTGAACAAAGACCAATACCCGACTAACTCAACTCTTCTCTCAATCTGACCCATCTCCACAGCTGCGTCCTAGCGGGATCACGGTGGTGGTTGGGCTGGAGGGGTAGGTCTCCCTCACCCCTGTGTTTCTCAGAGGAACTGGCCCTGAGCTGGCACACCGGTGGGGGTGGAGCTACAGCCCAGTGGGAGGAGAGCGGTCATCACCTGGGAGGACCCTGGGCTAATCCACGCCTGGATTCCGAGCTCTGGGAGGGACACCTCCCTGGAGAGGAGTATGGACCACAGGCAGGCCCCAGCATGACCCAGGGGCAGCTCCCCAGCAGAGGGCTGCAGCTTTTTCAAATGCAAGGCACCAAACTCTTAGCCTCTCCTGGTAAATCGTTCCTCGCCTTCCTCTCCTTGGCTGTCACCAGCACCAGCCGGAAACCCAAAGTCATCCAGCTGTCTTCCCTCTTTGCCCCACCACTAATGGTCCCCAAGACCGACCAGTGGGGACTGGGGTCCTGTTCACTGGGCAGGCCCATGCTCACTTAGGCCCCAGCTTCCCCTCTCCATCCTTCCTCCACACACTGGCCCTCCAGCATAAGACTCTGATCCCAACCTCCCCCTACTTCCCTACTGGCCTCAAGGTTAAGATCACACACACAGTTTGTGAGAACCTCCAAGGTTCTCACAATCAGTGTCCCCCACCTCAAACCCTTCCATTCTGCCCAACCGCAGCCTCCCATAGCTCCTGCCATTTCAAGACTCCCTCCTCTGCACACTTGATCCTCTCTGCATACTACCCCTCCCCACAGCCCCAGGCAGACTCCTTCGTCCTTCTAAAAATGCACTGAAATGTCACCTTCTCCACGAAGCCCTCCTGGACTCCCCCAAGCTATACCCTCAGCCCTCAGCACCAATGTCTATTTCAGCCCTCTTCATACTCTATTAAATGCTCCCCACTGGACTGTGGGCTTGACAGACCTGAATTAATCACAGAGGAAGCTGGTCTAGACATGAGGATGCTAGAGATGGGTGAGGATGTGGGTATAGAGTATCTTGGGTCACAGGATGTAACGTTAGAACACAGATTCAGAGGCTGACTTCCTGGCAGTGCTCCGGTCCCATCCCATCTCTGATGCGGTTCCAGGGTGATGAGCTTGGCTCCCGGCCTCAGCTGGGAGCAGTCAGGGCACCTAACCCGTGGGGGCTGTGAAGGGTGGAGAAGGAGGCACATACAGAGCTCCTGGCACAGGACTGGGCGTGAATGGAGAGAGTTCCAACTATCACGTCTGAAGGACTGGCAGACTTGGAAATAAACCGTCATGTATACGGTCAAAAGATTTTTGCCAAACCATCAGATGGGGAAAGGACATTCTATTCAACAAACGGTGCTGAGAATACTGGATATCCACATGCAAAAGAATAAACCTGGACCCTTAACCATATACTATATTCAAAAATTAAATCAAAATAGATCAAAGCCCTAAACTTAAGAGCTAAAACCATAAAATTCTTAGAAGAAAAGCTTCATAATACTGCACTTAGCAATGAATTTTTGGACATGACATCAAAAGGACAGAAAACAAGAAAAAAATCTACTAATTTCATCAAAATTAAAAATTTGGGGGACTTCCGTGGGGTCCAGTAGTTAAGGCTCTACACTTCTACCGCAGGGGGGTGCGGATTTGACCCTTGGTTGGGGAACTAGGATCCCTCATGCTGCATGGTGTGGGGGAAAAAAAACTGAAAACTTTTGCATGAAATGACACTATCAACAGAGCAAAAAGGCAATCCACCAAACTATCACATATCTAAGGAGGAATTGATATCCAGATTATATAAAGAGTTCCTACAACTCAACAACAACACAACTTAATCAGAAATGAGTTGAATAGACATTTCTCTGAAGAAGATAAACCAATGGCCTTAAAACAAATGAAACAACATCCGACATCACTAATCATTGGGGAAATACAAATCAACACTACAGTGAAGCATCACTTCACACCTACTCAGAAGGCTATTAAAGAAAAAAAAAAAACAGAATACAGAAAACAAGTGTTGGAAAGACTGTGGAGGAACCGGAACCCTTGTAATTTTCTGGTGGGAAGGTACGTGGTGCAGTTGCTGTGGAAAATAATACAGTTCCTCAAAAGTTAAGCAGTGAGTTATCAATTGATTCAGCAATTCCTCTTCTGGAATTGAAAGCAGAGACTCAGATATGTGTACATCCATGCTCACAGCAGCGTTACTCACAATAACCAAAAGGAGAGGACAACCTAGGTCTCCAGAGACAGATAAAATGGAAAAATGAAACACGGGCAGTACTTACAGTGGAATGTTATGCAGCCTTTTAAAAGGAAATCATGACACACGCCACAACATGAGTGAACTTTGAAGATATCATGTCGAGTGAAATAAGCCAGTCACAAAAGGACAGAGGCTGCATGATTCTCCCCACAGAAAGCACGTAAAGTAGTCAAACTCATGGAGAGAGAAAGCAGAATGGTGGCTCCCAGAGGCTAAAGGAGGGATGATGGGGAGTTAGGGGATATGGTGAATTTGGCCTGAGGAAAAAGTCCTGGAAATGGTGGTGAAGGCCATACAATAGCGTGAATGTACTTAATGCCAGAGAACCGTACACTGAAAAACGGTTAAGAAGGCAGATTCTATGTTATGTATATTTTACAATTAAAAAAAAAAAAAAGGAAAAGAACCTGTGAATCAGCCAGGAGAAAGAAGAGAGAAGTGGTCCAGGGCAAGGGGAAAGCACGTGCAAAGGCCCGGAGGCCGAAAGTGCTTGGGGAGGTTGAGGCGCTGCACCGAGGCCCGGGTGTCAGGACGGCGGGGAGGGGCGGGGCGGCAGAGGGGTACTGGCGAGGCTGGCCAGGTAGGCAGGAGCTGAGCACAACGCTGACACTGGGCAGCCCCGTGCCAGCTCCTGAGTTCCACATGCCCCGTCCGTCAGACAGGGAGGGACATTGCCACCTCCCTGTAGGGTGTCGGGGAAGATGACGCGTGGCAGGGTACAGCACCTGAGTGGCTGAATGTGCACGGCCAGTGCGGGCCATCCAGGACCCTGACCTGAAATGGGGGTGGGTGGAGTATGCCCTTGCACAAGGCCGCCAGCCACGGCCGGGCCCCGGGGGCCTGTGAGGTGGTCGTCAATGTTGCCCAGACGAGATAGTGGCCAGTGGCCTCCCGAGGGCACACAGCCACCCAGCAGCAGGGGCAGGAAGAACAGGGAGGGGTCCGGCCCCCACTTCTCACAGCCATCTGCCAGGGCCCAGAGCCAAGCTGCCCTGTGCCCTGGTTTGCTCATCTGCATAATGGGGACAGGGAAGTGCTGGAACGAGGAGGGAGAAGAAGGCGATGGCCTTGGGAGGAGCTTTGAACATCCCTCCAGACCTGCCGGGGAGACTCACCCTCTCTCCTCCCCCAGGTGTCCCCCGGGGACCCTAGGGGGCACACTCACCTCAAACTCGCCCTTGGTGAACTTGGCATCGGGCACACTCACGAGCTCTTCCTCGCCCACCTCGGGGAAGCCCTGAGAGAGGACAGCCGCTGGGACTGGGAAGCCGGCTACCAGACTGCACCCTCCCCCAGCCCCGCGCCCAGAGCCCATGCTGGGGGTCGGCCAGCCCCCACACCGGCTGCCCAGGGCTAACGGGAGGGGCCTCTGGGACCACACCAGGCACCAGCTCCGCCCCCCAGGCCATCCTGCCTTCGCTGGGGTCCCCCGGGACCAGCTGGCCCCCTGCTTGGGCAGACCCCTGTCCTCACATACTCTGATGTGCCAGAAGGCAAGCACGGCCACCACCATGGCGGTCGTGGTCCGGCCCTGGCCGCTGAGGCAGCTGAACACGAAGCCAGTACCCGGGTCCTTGGCAAGGGCAGCCTGCAGGGCCCCCAGCAGCCGATCAAAGTCCTGCACAGGGAAACCGAGGTCGGAGTCAGTGGGTACTCCTGCTGCCCTGATTCCTGAGGCGGCCCAGGCAGCTGCCCCGGGAGTGCCTGTCCAGTGCCCGGTCGTGTCAGGCTCATAACCTGGTGCTGCACACACTCAGCTCACTGAGGTGCACACAAGACCTTGTGCGTGTAAACAGCCATACCCCCATATAACCCGGCATTGGACAGGTGAGCACACACAAGCACACACCTGAGGCTCCAGCTGCTACCACCTGCCAGGGAGAACAAACATATTCCCATGTGCTGTGCCCCCAGGCCACATGTGGACCCCCAGCCCTACTGCCCACCGGAGGTGGACCAACCCAGGTCCCAGCTTCAGGGCAGTTTGGACCTCAGCCAAGCACTGCAGCACATGACCACTAGGGGGCAACAGACCACAGGCAACCAGACCACAGAGCCAACCGAGGGGGAAACAAGCCCGTCACCACTCATCACACCTGGCACACAGCAGGCCGGGTGCAGACACAGACACGCCACCCAAACAACCGACACATCACACAGGCACACAGTGACCCCACACAATACATGCCAGGCACACACTCCACACAAACCTTAGCGACATAGACTACACAGACATACACACGCACAAACCTACAGATAACACACACACACACAAACGCCCTCCGTCACGCAAAGCATTCTGCAGCACCCCCTCCACAAATTCCATACGCACACCACCTCACAGCACTCCCCAAAACCAGCTCTCCATACGTCCCCTAGGAAAGGCACGCGGCACCTCACAGCTGCCAGATACACACACACACACACACACTCCACAACCACACTCACAACTACTCTGAACACACACAGACTCCACCAACAGCACAGACATGCTCACCCACCCCACAGACACTTATGTCACATAAAACACACACACACACGTGTGCACACACATAGATGCAAAGCCTGGAAGGCATATGAATAAACCACGGAGGCCGCTCTGAAACCGTGAAGCACAAGCTCTTAGTCCCTCCAGGGAGCTGTACCCACGGCCAAGACCCAGGCCCGAGGGAGACAGCGGGGGCGTCCTCCCCTCCCCGGAGGCCTCAGCCGCTCGGCCCTCTCACCTCCTCGCGAGGGGCGCAGAAGTCCGGGATGGGGATGCGGTGGTAGATGAGGCCAGGGCAGGCCCCGCGGTGCTGGCTGAAGACCTCCTGCATGGTGAGGCACGTCTGGAACCTGTGGGTCCGTGGGCCCTCGGCATCGGGGGGAGGCCTGGTCAGGTGGGCCTTCAGCTGGGTCTCCAGGTTCTGGGGGAGGGTGGGATAGAGGGCTCAGGCCACAAGGCAACCCCCAGGCCAGCCCTGAAAGACCAGCGCCGGCTACGGCCAGGACAGTCCTGGCTTTGGGGCCCATCACTGCCCCTTCTCGACCCTCCAGGTTTCTAACCAGACCAGGGCTAGCATGACAGTCTTCAATCAGTCACTCCCTTAGATGCTCCTCTCGGGGCCCGTTTCTCCAACTGTACAACAGAGTGTACAAGCTTCTGAAGACCCTTTCAGGCCAGCTCCCCAGAAGGCCTCCAATGGAGGGGTGGTGCAAGGCAGGGGAGCCCCACCTCCAGCTGGTCAGGGGCCATGGGGGGCCCAGGCCGCCGCAGACTGTGGGTCCGCCCGTCACACTCGAGCACAGCCTCCTCCCTCAGGTTGACCCACACGACCTGCTGCAGTTTCCTCTTGGAATCAGTCAGGTAGGCCAGGATACTCCCCAGGGCCTGGGCGACAGGAAGGCCATCAGTGAAAGGGCTCCATCACCCTCCCTCTGCCCCACAAGTGTGCCCCCCAGGGTGGTCACCTTGGCACTGGGCTGGGCCATGCCGTAGATGGGCAAACGGGGCACCCGACGGAAATTGGCCACGTCCATCTCTCTGATGGTGCTGAGTGCATCCGGGGAGACAAGGTCATCTGCCACCTGTCGGGACAGCACCAAGCCTGGGACCCACAGCAGCCACTGAGGTTCAGAGCGTGGCCCCAAGTGGGCGTGGGGGATGGGGGATAAGACCAGCACTTGACAGTTTACAAAGCACTTTTGCACGCATGGAGCCTTATAACCACCCCAGCATGGACAAAAACGATGGTGCCCACTCTCCAGATAAGGAAGCTGAGACTCAAAGATGCGATGCTGGCGGCAAAGCTACCAGAAACAGTTCTCCTCACTCCCTGCCCAGAGCACTTGGGTTTGAGAAAGAAGAGCAGGTCCTGAACAGTAACCAGAGCTGCAAGCACTTCTTAAGGCCTGAGAATGGCTCCATTTTGTTCACAGGCAGATCCCATCACCCATCATCACTGAGGGCAATGCTTAGCCCAGCCCCAAGGAATCAGGGCTGTAACCAATCCCAGGGCCAGCCCACACCCACTCCCCACTTCCCCACTCAGTCAGGTACACTCACCAGGGAGCCCAGGGCGATGAGGTCCCTGGGGGCCACAGGCCCCGCTGAGCTTAGAGTCACAGGCAGGCGGTACAGTCCAGGATGGACACACAGCCAGCGGCTGAAACTGAGGGCAAAAGCCAGCGGGTACTGCAGCCCGAGGCAGAGAGAGACGGGATTTCAGGGGCACGGGGCCAGCCCAAACTCCTCCTGGCTACCCCGTAGCGGGGGACCCAGGAGACAGCCATCACGGCCCAGAGCAGGGGCATGGGGGTGGGGAGAGGGTAACAGGATGTCCGGAGCGAGATCCCTCCAGGCCCCGATGCCCTGGCTAAGGATACAGAGATGGACCCAGAGGAAAGAGAGATGGGCCTCTCCTTGGCTGCCCTGCTCAGGGACTGTCCCTCTATCTGGGTCTCTCCTTGCTTCCTCCATTCCCACCTTCCTCTGAAAGCAACAAACGTCCCCTCTCCCCTCCCCAGCTCCACAGAGGTCCCCACCGACCCCATGCCAGTCACCGAGTGGGGAGACTGGAGGGGCCCCAGGAGAAGCGGGTGTGTGTCTGCTCATCCCCCAGCCCCACCTGCTCATGGAGATAGTAGTTAAACAGGACCAGGTAGAAGTACCGCTCCAGGCTCTGAAGCGCCCTCTGCTGGACACCGGGCTGGCTGCTGCTTCCCTGAGAGGGAGGGACCCAGAAGGCCAGCGGTAAAGATGGGGCAGCCCAGGCCACCCAACCCCATCCCTGGAAGTTAAGCCTCAGAAATTCCCAGAGGCAATCTACCCTGCCCTTCATAACACTGTTTTGCCAGGCTGGAAGTTCCTGCAAGCATCGAACTCTATCACATTTGCTGTGGTTTATCCGTGTTCAGGGACCAGAGCTGCTGCTGGACCAAGCCTTCCAGTTCTCGATAAGGCTGTGCCCAGAGAGGCTGGGCCTCGCTGCATGGCCCCAGTGCCAGCCACACAATCCATGCTGAAGCAGCAAAGCGTATAAACACCCATCCCTGAGCCAAAGGCCCCGCCTAAGAGCTGTAACCCTCCCCACCCCAGCATCCACCGGGCAGGGGGAGCTGTCACAGAGAATTCCAAGGGCCCTTCTCTTCACCTGTGGAGCTCAGGCTTCTCCTGCTGGGTCAGCACCACCTTCTGGAGGGCAAGTGAGATTCGTATAGGCCCAGAAAAAGAGGCCATGCCCTTGGATGAAGTTTAATCCCACCTCTGGGAATCTAGGCCTGAGGTCAGCAAACTTATTTCTAAAGAAGTCCAGACAGTAAATATTCTAGGCTTGCAGGCTACCAGATCCCTGTTGCGACAGCTCGACACTGCCAAGGCCGCACACGACCCCCGTAGCCTGTACGTAAATGGATGGGCGAGATCTCATGTCAACAAAACTTATTTATCAAAACAGGTGGCGGGCTAGATTTGGCCTGTGGGCCACAGTCCATCAAGTCCTAATCCAGACCTTATAAGGCGGAAAATCCTAAATACAAAAAAGCCTCATTTGCATGAAGCAGTTCAATGCAAAGTAGGTACACTGGTGACCCCACTGTGCAACAGGAAGGGGCCTGTACATCCCAGCAGGGGATGCCCGGGAACAGGTGCTCTGTGGGGCTCCCTTCTGAGACTTTACGGCCTGAGCTCCCCTAACTCACAACAACCCTACGGAGTAGTTATTATTAGTGGCCCCATTTTATATGTGGGGAAACTGAGGCACAGGCGTGAAGGAGGTTGGCCAGGCCCACATGCCTGTAGGTGGCCGAGCCAGAAGGAAGCTCGATAATCAGGCCAGAGCCCTGCTGCTAACCTACAGGCCAGGGAAAGCCAAGCCTCACAATGGCTTTGGTTCCACAGCAATAAAGCTCAACGACAACAAGCAGGCATGACATGGAAAAGACAGGGTTACATGAAACAAACAGGATGCGAACATGCCCTGGACAAACTACAGAAGAACATCAGAAACATGGAAACTGAAGGAAGCCAGCCCCAAACGCTCATAGCAGCTGTGCTTGGGTGACAGGCGGTTTTACTTCTTCTCTAATTTCTCAGTTTTCCATAATATTGCTTTCATAAGATATTTCTTTAAGCATTAAAGAAGAAAAAGGCTCTGTGGGCTTTAGATTCTTTCCATGAGCTGTGTGCAAACACTGTCAAGCCAGCCTCCTCTCTCCAGAGCACGGGCACGGGCCTGCTGAGACAGCCCAGAGCGCATTGCTCTTCCAGAAGATGGGCTGGACCTAACCCCAGCCTTCCCAACGAAACAGCAAGCGTTTCATCTGCAGAGGCGGCCCGGAGCAGCCTGGAAAGCGTCTGCAGTCAGAGGCCTCCAGCACCTCGCCAGCAGCCCCTTCCTCCATCCTGTTTATTCTGCAGCGAGGGGTCCTAATCAGGGAAAGTAAACTTCCTCTCTTCCTGCAGGCCCAGGTCCCTATCTCCCCTTCCTCTGAAAACTGCTCGCTACTCATGGAAGCAGCAGCAGCAATCAAGAAAAGCCAGGCTGAAAGGGGCCAGCCGACAGGCCTCGCCCAACGAGGCCGCCGAGCTCCAGCGAGAGCAGCAGCTCTCCGCTCCTCACCTGTGCCCGGCTGCCTTCCAGCTCCCTCTGGTTTCCCAGGACTACTTCCTTCAGGTCGTGCAACTCTGCACAGGCGGCGATGGCTCTGTCCACCTGGTGTCAGGGACCGGGGCAGGGGAGAGAGGACAGAGGCAGGGAGGGAGCAGGGCCAAGGAAAGATGGCAGGAGGCAGCAGAGAGGGGCAAAGAGAATGACGGGTTAGGAAGGGAGGGCTGGGGAGGAGAGCTCCTCAGCAAGGGCAGCGAGTGCTCCCCACTGCCCCCACCCCCAGCTCTTCGCCCAGTCCCCACGCTCACCTCCTCCACCATCCTCCTCCCCTCGGGCACCATGTGCAGAAAGCTCTGGACCACCTCGAGCTGCTCCATGGACAGAGGCTTGGTCTTCACAGGGACAGCCCTGATAGGCAGGGACAACGGCAGAATCAGCGCTCCCGAAGGCCGCCGTCAACACCCTCCCATTCACCTGGACTGCACTGGACTACGCGCTCAAGTTTCCCTTCCAAATCAGGTAGGGGAAACAACAGGCCTTTGCCCTGCTGGGGAAACCGAGGCCAGAAAGGTCAAGTGACTTTCTCCAGGTCACCCAGGGAAGTCTGTGCAAACCAGGAAAGGAGCTGCTGACGCCCAATATCCAGCTGTAGCTCTGGGTTTCTGATGTGTCCCCAGCATCCTGGGGTGGCCCGCCCCCTTCTCCCCTCATCCCTGCAGCCCCTTGGGGCACTGGCTCCCATGCCACTCACTCCGGCCGCAAGGCAGTCCCACCACGGTGAAACAGGAGGAGTGTGCCCAGAACCATGCCCAGGCTGGCCCTACCCACGCCCGTCTGGCAGCTGAAGAGGAGAGCAGGGGGAGGCCCGTGGGCATCTTGGAGCAGCAGCAGGCTGGGGGTCTCCTGGGAAAGGACAGTGGGGAACAGTGTGACCGGAGAGCCCTCGGCTGAGGACCAAGTTAGGATGCAGGTGGAGGGGCATCATGGCACTGATGCCTCCCCCTGGTCTGTGGCAAGATGGGGACAGACCAGCAGCCTCTGGGGCAATCCCACGGCTCGGTCTGCTCCACTGGCCCCAGGAGCACAGGCCCTGCCCCCTTCGCACGCTCCAGGGGGCTCCGCGAGGCCCTGGAGGTGAGAACTACTCAGAGGGGACACAGGGCCGCAGCTACGCTGCTATGCAGTTTACACTGCAGATTCAGTACGGCGACCTCCCAGGGGCACACAGACCGCAACACAGGTCCTCAGGAAATACCAGCTGCAAACCCGCACAGACACACACAACCCCCTCAGCCTTCCTCCAGGAGACACACCACCCAAGCATCTCCAAGGAGACAGGGCCTTAACATAGACCCACTCTCCAAGCACCTGCACACCCCCCCACCCCTCCACTCACCCGGAGGACACTGACAAAGGCATCGAACTGGGCTTCCAGGGGGGCCCCTTGCTCTGGCAGGGGCAGACGGTGGTACCTGCCGGGTGACAGGGAACAGCCCATCAGATAAGCCACACATCCCATACTCCGGACATCCACCATTCCCGGGGAAGACAGAGGCACAGGGGACTCAGCCCAACCTGCAGACGGTGAGACCGAGGCCGCACCAGGAGAGCAAGCGCCCACGCCCAGCACGCTGGGGCCTCCGCGCAGGCCTGGCCCCCAGTACCTGTAGGAGGGCTGCAGGAAGAGGGGCCTCTTAAACACCTCCTCGGTCACGTGCACGTCGTCCTCGCCCCGGATGGCCACGGCGTGGGGCTCCCCCCGCAGGTCCTCGGTGTTGTGGTACACGTAGTACTTGTTCTCGCTCAGCTGGGCAAAGTCGTGGATCTAGATGGAGGCCAGGGGCCAGAGGGCCATGATGGACCTTGCTGGCTGAGCTCTGGAGGCGCCTAAGCCGCTCGGAGGCCGTGGACAGGCTGCCTGCCCTCCAGGGAGGACTCCAGCCAGAGGTGCTTTCTGTGCTCTGGCAGTGCTGGAGGGAGCGGGGTGACCGCTGGCCTGAGGGCAGCCAGCTGTGCCTCAGCTGCTGCATCCCACACTGCGGTCAGGCTGGGAGGGCTCTGCCCAGTGGGCAGCAGGAATTGGCCAGACCGCCAGACTGAAGGACAGGAGGAAGCTGGTCAGCTGGGAGCTGGAGGGGGCGAGGCCTGAGGAGGAGATGGGGAGACGACCACAGCCAATGCGACCCCTGCTCCTGCCTGGGGATGTCTCCGAGGAGCGGGGACACCATGACCCCTATACACTATTAACACAGCTCTGTGGTGTGTGAACAGCCCCAGAGACCTGGACAAGTCCCCATGCTGTGAAGGAGGAGGTCAGAGGAACCTCAGAAACAGAGGCCCAGGGAGAGAAGTGGCCCAGCCCAGGCCTCACGGCTCTCGGAAGGCTGAACCTGGTCTTGGGACTTTCAGCCAAGTACTCTCTGCCCTCCACCAGACCCTTTTCTAAATAAGAATGCTGAGTTTGCAGGAGAAAAGCAGGGTGGGGAAAGAGCAGAGGCAAACAGCTGAGAAGAGAAGTCCTCACCCTGGTGCCCCTGAGCTGCCCTTGCAACAGCCACTGGCCCAAGTGGGAGAGCTAAGTGGGCAAGCATCAGTCAGTGAGAGCAAAGCGGGCTGGGGCTCAGCTCAGGTGCCTGAGGCTACCAGAAGGGCGGCCTCCCACCCACACAGGGGGCCCTCACCTCCTTCCGGATGGCCAGCTCCAAGCGTTCCGCCGGAACCCCAGGTCCAAGGCCCTGGAGGTTCTCATGAAGATTCTGCTTGTCTCGAGGCGTGTAGGGTACAAAGTCCTCAGCAGCTCGCAGAAACAGCACGGGTTCCTCCCGCACACAGAAGATGACACACTCCTGCCGGGCATCCAAGGAGGAAGGGGCCATCGCCACTATCCGGTGTGGACACCCGCTCCACCGGCCCTTCCCCGGACCCCCTCGAGGGCCCATCACCCCACTCTGCCCCTGCAACCTGAATCTTACCCCAGAAACAAAGCTCAGGCCAAATGGCACCAGCTCCTGACCCTCCCTCCCCTCTACAGCTTTCTCCCTTTGTGGACTACAGGGTCCTTGCAGGTAGAATCACGTCCTGGTCATTTTCATGTCCCCACAAAGCCTGGCATAGAGCCCTGAGTAAATCAAGTGCTGATAAACATCAGCTGCAGACATGAATGCCCACCACCACCATGCACTCACTCAGGCACTGAGCACCATACAGACAGAGGGAGCTGGTGGGCAGGCTCCACCCTAGAGAACCTGCTGGGACGATGGAGTGGGATCCAGGCTCAGCTAACACTCCCTCGTCACTCTGGTTCACTAAAGCCTCTCCACCTTCACCCAGGTTAAATCAGACTGCCCACTACGAGTCTGCAATAACAGTGGACCCTCCACCTCTGTCCTGGAGACGCCACAGCAGGCAGAGAGAAGAGTCATGTAAAGCAGACACATGGAGTCCAGAGGTCTGGGTTTGGGTCTTAGGACACCACTCGGGGGCTGTGTTTCTTATCCTCTCTGGGCCTCAGTTTTCTCCTCTGTAAAATGGGACAGTAGCTGCCCCACCCATGTAGGGTCAACATGAGGATGTAAGTCTTAGCTGTAATCATCATCCTATGGGTGTATAGAGGGGCTTCTGACCTCGGGGCTCCCATGTCCATACAGGACAATGCAATAAACACTTGCCCAGAATTTCCCAGTGATGCTGAGCACAACACCCATTGACTTTCAAGGCCTGGCAGGGCCTGGGCCTGGTCACCAGTCACCTCCCCCATAATATGCCCAGGCCCCTCCAGAGACTCCGCAGTTCCCCTCCAGGAAACCCATTTCCCCAGATTTGGGGACTGGCCCCTGCCTGGGAAACGGCCATGCTTACCCGGTATCCATCCTTCTGGAGTTTCTGGAGGACCTGCCTGAACCCCAAGAGGCTGGGCTGTCCCATGCCGAACACAGCGAGCCCGCCCCGCACCTGCCGGAAGTTGGGGGCCCCACGGCTCTGCAGGGTGCCCAGCATGTCCATCTTCTCAGTAACATCCCGCACCAGGAAGTAGCGGCCCTGGCAGGGGAGAGCCACAGGGGTCACTCAGATGGCGCAGGGACGTCGTCCACAGACAAGGCTCTACCCCAGGCCCCAGAGGATGGGGAGCAGGGAGATGGGGTGGGGAACACAGTCCTCAGGTTGTCTACAGACTCGTGGGAAAAAGAGAGAGAACACTTGTGATGCCAGGAGGGGTGTCATATAGTGTGGGAAGAGAGAAGACAACTCTTCCTGAAGGAGAACCGGAGAAGGCTTCAGGCCGGAGGCGGCATCTGAGCCAGGCCTTGAGGACGCAGGGCAGGGAGAAGCACCATAGGGACAGGGCACTGAGACCAAAGCCGCCTGCAGGGCGTGCCGACAGCCCCCAGGGCAGAAAACAGACATCCCTCACCCAGAGGCGAAGCTCACGGAGAAGGGCTTCAAGTAGGGAATCACAGCTGGCGCACCAGCAACCAACTAGGAGAAAAGTGTGAGCCACTTTCAGGGGCCTGCAGTTATGCGTATGGGCAGGTGTCTCCCTTCCCCAGCTGGGGACGCAGACCACAGAGAAAAGAGGGGTCAGGTGGGAGCAGGAGGAACCAGGAGATTCATTCCCGGGCAAAAAGAAACCATGAAGTCATCTCATCCACCCGTTCACCCACCTCCCACTCACCACGACCTCCCACCCAGACCCTCTTTCAACAAATACAGTTTAATCATCATGACTATCATTAATTCATTCACTGACTGTTTTTGAACACCTACATGATTACCCAAGCACTGTTCTAGGATCTGAGACTATAGCAGTCAATAAGACACATGAAAACTCATCTGCCTTTGGAGACTTTACTTTCCAGGGGATATTTTAAGGATTAAAAAAAAAAAGACACATCTAGATAGATGTACATCGATGTCTACATCTCTATCTATGCACCAAAGAAGTCCTAAAACTTCAAAAGACAATGGCATGACGATTCCTAGCCTGAGAAGAGCAGTCTGGGGCCCCAAGCCCTTCAGGTTCCCATGTGCATCTTCTTTGGTGCTCAGAGAGGGGGGTGTGGCCAGGCTGGGGCCACATCGGGACAGAAGAGCAGGGTCCCCACAGGGCAGCAAGGACAGGCCCTAGGGTATCAGAGAGTGAGAGCAAGTGGGATCAGGGTCCCAGAGAATGGGGTGAGGCAGAGGAGGCCACAGGGAAAGCAGGGGGAGATGAGGGAGGGAGGCTGTGAGGAAGGAGGGCTGGAGGGGTGGGAGGTAGGAAGGGAGAGAGGGGCAGGCCTGACCTCACCTGCACCAGGTAGTGCTCAGGGGTGGCATCTGAGAGCCGGCCCAGGGTGTAATGGGCTTTGAGCAGCTCATCATGGATCTGGAACTCCTCCTTGCAGTTGTACCTACCAAGGGCAGGATGCAGATGGCATCAGGCAAGCACAGTGACCAGGATACACTCCACCCTCACCAGGCCCACAGCAGGGCCACCCCATCCCACACGTGCATTTATGACAGACGCTGCCTACTGTCCCCCAGTATCCACTCTCCCCTTCTTCCTCAGCAATAGTTCCCTGAATCTGTGACTGGGCCATCCAGCTGGAGACTGTAAGTCCAGCCTCCCTTGCACCTAGTGTGATCATGTGATTCAGTTCTGCCCAGTGGGATGGGAGAAGAAGTGTGCAACTTCTGGGCCATTCCCTAAAGGAAAGAAGACGTGTTCCGTCTACTCTTCCTTCCTTCTCTCTGGCAAGCACCCAAAAGTGAAGGCAGGAGGCAGATGCTGAGGATGGCAGGGCAACAAACGGGGGAGCCCAGCCGATTATGGAGCAGTCGTTCCAGCCTGGAGGCCTCCCGGACTTCTGTGTAGAGAGAAGCTCCGTCTTGTTTAAAAAGACGCTTACTCCTTGGAAGAAAAGTTATGACCAACCTAGATAGCATATTCAAAAGCAGAGACATGACTTTGCCAACTAAGGTCCGTCTAGTCAAGGCTATGGTTTTTCCTGTGGTCATGTATGGATGTGAGAGTTGGACTGTGAAGAAGGCTGAGCGCCGAAGAATTGATGCTTTTGAACTGTGGTGTTGGAGAAGACTCTTGAGAGTCCCCTGGACTGCAAGGAGATCCAACCAGTCCATTCTGAAGGAGATCAACCCTGGGATTTCTTTGGAAGGAATGATGCTAAAGCTGAAACTCCAATACTTTGGCCACCTTATGCGAAGAGTTGACTCATCGGAAAAGACTCTGATGCTGGGAGGGATTGGGGGCAGGAGGAGAAGGGGACGACCGAGGATGAGATGGCTGGATGGCATCACTGACTCGATGGATGTGAGTCTGAGTGAACTCCGAGAGTTGGTGATGGACAGGGAGGCCTGGCGTGCTGCGATTCATGGGGTCGCAAAGAGTCGGACACGACTGAGCGACTGAACTGAACTGAAGGGCTGCTGTGAGAAGACAAAGCACCAATGAAGTAAGTGCTTATTTAGCGCAGAGCCTCAGAGACTCTCATCATCTAGTAATCTAATTACTATTCCGAGCAAAAGTTCTACCTCCACCCAAGGCCGTTTCAAACAAAATACACAGATTTCTGAAGAGGCTAAATAGGCTGTAGGCTGTGCATTACAGACCCAAAACACTTCTGTGCTGATTATAACAATAAATCAGACACAGCCTCCCAGGGCTCATGATCTGGGGTCTGACATCTGTTTAGAAAAGGATAGGCAGGGTGATGGCATGAGTAGGGTGGGGAGCACTGGACAGGAGTCGTGAGACCTGGGGTCCCTCAGCCAGTTCTGTCTCCCTCTCACACATGACCCATGGCAGGCAAACCCTGCCTTCCCAAAACTCAGTTTCTATATCTAGGTCAGTTTTCATATCTGATCTTAAAAACCTACTGATTAGATCAGGAGTCAGAAAACCTTTTCTATTAAGGACCAGATAGTAAACACTTTATCGGAGAAGGCAACGGCAACCCACTCCAATACTCTTGCCTGGAAAATCCCATGGATGGAGGAGCCTGGTAGGCTACAGTCCACAGAGTCGCAAAGAGTCGGACACGACTGAGCGACTTCACTTAACTCACTTAGGCTTTGTGGGCCCCACAGTCTGCTACAACTACTCAACTCTACCACTGCAGCCTTAAGCATCCTTTGATGATATGCAAATGAGTGGGCGTGGCTGTGTCCCAACAAAGACTTATTTACCAAAGCGAGCGGTGACCTGATTTGGCCTGAAGGATACAGTTTGCCAGCCCCAGTTTTGGATGATCTTCTAAGGTCCCTTCTACCACAAACAAGCTACAACTCAAGGATCACTAGGTCACAGTTGGCTCGAGGAGGCCTGCACAATACCACCGAAGTGGGTTTCTACAGCAGGCCAGAGAAGGTTCTGAGCCATGCCATGCTTAAATTTTTTGAATGTCATCCCCACATATCCTGATAAGGAAACTAAGCCTTTATGAGAGGGAAAAGGATTTGCCCAAGGTCACAGAATAGGGGACAGGCAGAGCTGGGCCCAGGATTTCCAACACTGTGCTCAGGACCCAAACCAAGTTCTGTCCTGTGCTAGTCAAAAGACTACATATCAGGTCTCTTATTTAACATCTCCTTCCTCCCCTTATCATGAGCAAAGTAATGTATTATGATCACAGCTTTCCTGTCAGGCCCCAAAGCCAGCAGGCCGGATTTATCACTCCTTCAGTTTTCCTTACACAGAAGGCCCCATCTGCCAGGCCTCCACCAAACGTCACTCCATGGAACACATCCAGTTCTTAGCTAATCCTGTCTACCTTCCTCCATCCTGGAGGGGTCCAAAGGCAGGGAGCCCAGTGGGTGGATGCGGGGAAAAACAAGGCTTCCCAACTCACCAGGAAACAGAGCCAGTGTCCCCCTGGGTCCCTGGCCTCAGGCTCTCGGCACCCGCTCCTTCCCCGGGCCCATAGGACACATGCAGGGTATCCAGGTCTCTCAAAGGATGGGGCCAGAACAAATCCTCAGCAGTCTCCGGGAAAGTCCCTGAAGGGCCTAATTAGGAAAGTTGACCAACAGCTTCCAGGTTTTTCAGCCCAAGGCCCTATAACAGCCTGGTGTTAACCTCAGTTTTGAACCATAATTACAGATTGTGGGGAGAAAAAAAATCTAAATTTTATGTATCTAAGGAAAGCAACAGAACTGAACTGAAGTACATAAACTTCCTTTTAAAAAGTTCAGCAAAAAAATTACTCTCAAAAGAGTGTCCCAACCTCCCCTCGGCCAGCCACTCCTCCCTTTCCTACACTCCTTGGGAACCACGACATAATAAGTAATACGAGCTAGTCAGTTCAGTTCAGTTACTCAGTCGTGTCCAACTCTTTGTGACCCCATGAATCGCAGCACACCAGGCCTCCCTGTCCATCACCAACTCCCGGAGTTCACTCAAACTCATGTCCATCAGGTCGGTGATGCCATCCAGCCATCTCATCCTCTGACATCCCCTTCTCCTCCTGCCCCCAATCCCTCCCAGCATCAGAGTCTTTTCCAATGAGTCA
>SJYT01025833.1:0-20629 GCA_006410635.1 Cephalophus harveyi
GCGCTCAGGTAGCCTTCAGAGGCGCATATTTGGCTGGGCCTGTGTTCTGTGCGCTTCCCAGGTCCGAGTAGCTCAGGAGTTTGGCGAGCGCAATTGCTGCGACTGGTCGCCTTTCCCTGCTGCTCAGTCCTCTGGGTGCACTGCTGGCGTTCCCTCTCATGGGGACGATGACCGTCCAGAACCCCCAGAAGCCTTAGTTAGCAAAGAAGCCTGCTTGCATTTTGGTAGGTAATGACTCTCTTGGGCCGCGATTGCCCCCTTCCAGCCCTTAAGCCTCTGGCTGCCTGTCACCGGAGGGGGATGGTAGGCAGCCGGCTATTTCCGTTCCGTCCTTTGTTCTGTGCGCGGTCCTGGCGGTGTCTTATGTTTGAGCGTTTGGTGTGGTAGCTATCCCACAGTCTGGATTGCTAGCCCAAGTTAGTTCGCTCTGATCTCGCGTGGGCCCTCTGATCACGCGTGGGGCGGGCGTTCCGGCCCAATTCTTTGCATCCCGCGCCTCCCGCGGCCGGGTTCTTACAAAGCACTGCAGTCCAAGCTTCCCGCCTCTCCCAGCCCAACCCCCAACTTGTTAGTGGCGGATGCAGGCGTCTGCGCTGTTTTTCCGCTGAGAGTTACTGTTGGGCTCGTAATCTGTTGGTTTTAGTTATTTATTTTTCCTTCCTGTTATGCTGCCCTCTGTGCTTCCAGGGTTCGCCCCAGACTCGGCAGCGAGAATGTTTCCTGGTGTTTGGAAACCTCTCTTCTTACGAGTCTCTTCCCGCAACGGGATTCCCTTCCCGGGACAGAGCTCCCTCCCTACCTCCTTTGTCTCATTTTTCGTCTTTTATATTTTTTCCTACCTGTTTTTGAAGCCAATGATCTGCTTTTCTGGGTGTCTGATGTCCTCTGCCAGCATTCAGAAGTTGTTTTGTGGAATTTACTCAGTGTTGAAGTGTTCTTTTGATGAAATTATGAGGGAGAAAGTGGTCTCCCCGTCCTACTCCTCCACCATCTTCTATTTCTCTCAGGGTCTTTTTTAATAATGAGGACAGCAAATTATCCAGGTAAGAGGAATGGTGCAAGCTTACAAGGGAAAAGGGTCAAAGCTGAAAACTGAAACTTGAAACAACCATGATGTCTTTTCAGTTAGAATATTATCCGTTAGAGAAATGATGTGGAATTCAAATGAAAGCAGGATTGTAGTGCTCACATCTGTCACCTTCTAGGCACCTAGAAATCACAACAAAGAAATTCTTTCAAAAGAGTAAGGGTTTTGCATTTTCCTAGGGATCCAAAGAATAAAAATGCATTCTGTATTCCTTTCCCAAAGATTTCTAGTTGTTACTTTCTTGGCATCTGTTTACTGCTGACCGCTGGACCATTGTAAGTTTGCTGCTGCTGCTGCTGCTAAGTCACTTCAGTCGTGTCCGACTCTGTGTGACCCCGTAGACGGCAGCCCACCAGACTCCCCCGTCCCTGGGATTCTCCAGGCAAGAACACTGGAGTGTGTTGCCATTTCCTTCTCCAGTGCTTGAAAGTGAAAATGAAAGGGAAGTTGCTCAGTCGTGTCTGACTCTGTGACCCCATGGACTGCAGCCTACCAGGCTCCTCCTTCCATGGGATTTTCCAGGCAAGAGTACTGAACTGGGGTGCCATTGCCTTCTCCAATTATAAGTTTGATAGCTGCTAAAACAAGAATCCTAATCAGATTTAACAAACCCTCTCTGAAATGATTTATCTTGTCATAGCTATAGAGCAGACTAAACTGAAAAGCAAAATTATCCTCTTCTATAAAGGTGAACTCTAGCCTATCATGTAGTCTGTGACAGTAATTAATGCAGCTTTAGCTTTCTTTCTGTGCTCAGCCCAAGAAACTAGTAATAATTTAGGTATGTGAATGTGTTGAGTTTCATTCATTTTGACCACACAGGATGAGGAGAGATTGGCATGTTTACACACTTTCAACTTCTCCCAAGAAAATGAAGCTTCTGGTAGGCATTTCCCTTTTGCAATTCTCATTTCAGTTTCATGTAAAATTAGATACTTTTCTATTTCCTGACAGGAAAAAAAGAATTAATCAGGAACCTCTATGGTAGCTTATAAAAACATTGATAATAAATTGATGATATTTTAGGACTAACATGTGAAAAAATACTACATATTTGAGGTTGTTTTCCCCTAAGTACTACTATTGTTTAAAATAGATAGGTAAAAACAGTATTTTTAGCTGTTCATCAGCACTCAGTTATGGTATACTGATCCTGAAATCCAGCTCTTAGTATAAAAAATTAGGGAGAGGGACTCTTTTCCTGCCTGACAGGTCAAGTTGATGTGATTTTCCTTTTTGCTGAAGCAACAATATCTCAAGTAATGGCTTAAAAAAAGAGAGGATGGTATGAAGAATTTAGAGAAAGTAAAATAAAAAATTCATTAAGAATTGAGGTGAGGCAAAGGTGAAAAAGAGGAATGCTTCCAGAGTACCTGGCCTGCTTCTGTTTTAGATGCTGGACAGCTAAAGGTACCTTTTGTAAGAACAGGAAGTACAGTAAGAGAAAGAAATTAGACAAGAAAACAAATAGTTCAGCTTTGGATATATTGTTTACAAAGCGTGTGTGGAAGAGGCAGTCTGTTATGCAGGTAGGTGTCTGAGAGAGGTCAGGGTGACGAAATAGATTTGGAAAACCTCATCACCTAAAAGGTCGTGAATCCATAGGATTGAATGGGAACAGTACAGCAGAATAGCCATGGCTTATAAATCACTGCTTATTATCTCAATGAAAAATATATTTTTTAAAAATTTTGGAGCCAATGAACAATCCATTTTTGAACCCAAAAGTGGGTTTTATAGAATGTCCATATCTTGTTCTTACTATCTTTCTTGTTCACCAATCATGAACAACATAAAATTATTAAATTCTTAAAGAGAGAAGGAAGCCAACAGGCATACCTTGGGAAAATATGTGCCTTCTTCCTGAATCAAATTTGAAAGAAAATGCCTAGTGTAAAACACAAATTTCTCTAGCTAAGTATGTAAATTCTCACTTATGAATGTGTTTGCCATTCCTCTATTTTCATGACAATGAAAGAAGAATCAAAAACTCATTGAGATTTTATTTTAAGGTACATATATTTAACTGTTAGTATTATCCTACTATTTATGAGAAATATAAGCAGCACTGCATGTTTGGTTGTATATATTTTTAAACAGTACTAAAATTATTGGTAATTATGCCATTCAGGTATGACCTAAATCAAATCCCTTATGATTAAACAGTGGAAGTAAGAAATAGATTTAAGGGCCTAGATCTGATAGACAGAGTGCCTGATGAACTATGGAATGAGGTTCGTGACATTGTACAGGAGACAGGGATCAAGACCATCCCCATGGAAAAGAAATGCAAAAAAGCAAAATGGCTGACTGGGGAGGCCTTACAAATAGCTGTGAAAAGAAGAGAAGATCCCTTGGACTGCAAGGAGGTCCAACCAGTCCATTCTGAAGGAAATCAGCCCTGGGTGTTCTTTGGAAGGAATGATGCTGAAGCTGAAACTCCAGTACTTTGACCACCTCATGCAAAGATTTGACTCATTGGAAAAGACTCTGATGCTGGGAGGGATTGGGGGCAGGAGGAGAAGGGGACGACAGAGGATGAGATGGCTGGATGGCATCATGGACTCGATGGACGTGAGTCTGAGTGAACTCCGGGAGATGGTGATGGACAGGGAGGCCTGGTGTGCTGCGATTCATGGGGTCGCAAAGGGTCAGACACGACTGAGCGACTGAACTGAACTGAAAATTATTAAGGAATGATAAGTTAGTTTATCAATCCTGGCACTAAAGTTTTAAATTCTAGCTGAAGACTAGACTAAAGGTGTGGTTTAACCATACAACACATAAAAAATAGGAAAAAGAGTAATCTGGAATAGAGATATTTTCTGAAAGCTCATAGTTTGTTTCTTAAATGGAAGTGTGTGGAAAAATATCTAGAACCTCTATAAATTCTGTTATTTTTCTTGAGGAGAGTAAAAATAATATTCCACAACCACTTCTGACACCTTTCATTAAATATTTAAAAATATATAATAGAAAGACGTTCTTGGCCAGATGAATAATAAAAGTATGATACTTATATGGAAACAAAAGTCAGTCTTCCAGAAATGCAACAAATCTGAGAACAAAATGAAAAATTGGGTGCATTGTCAGGGCTTCCATAGAGTATAGATCTTTTTGAAGACAATAAAGAGTGAAATAACCGTGTTCTATTTTATTGTCATATTTTATCTTTTTGGAATCTATTTAAACTCTTTCTACCTGTAGGGTTTTAGCTCTCACTTGAGAGACTCCTGTTGCAAGTTTCTTTCTGAGCCATATAATTTCTAATCAAATTATTGAACCTTGTTCATCCATTTGGAAGTAGAGAAGAAAAGAAAATGAAATTGCATTTTTTTCCAAAATATTGTGATAGATTCTTCCTTGGGTTTCCTGCTGCACTGTCTCCTCAGTCCCCTCGTCTGCAGCAACCTCCACATCCTGGTGGACACTTTCAATTCTAGTTCCTTTCCTATTCAGATCCAGGAGCATTTAATTTTTCCATGTCTGGTTTATAATATTTGGAATATAGATTTTTTTAAATTTACAACAAAAGTTTTCTCACTTTTTTCCCCTCAATTCTGCATTAATCTTCTTGTCGGTGAACATAAATTCATAAAATGCTTCAAACTGTTCATTCTTGATAAAAGTTAAAGAGATCATGTCAAGGTTATTATGGAAAATAAAATGCAATCTATTGTTTAGCACATGTAAGGGAGAATACATACACCCAAACGTTTGCAATATTTCATTTAACTTGATAAAATAAAGTTCAAAGCTTTACATTGATTAGCTATGACTGAGTGCATCCTTCATTGTACAGATAATTACATGAATTACTAACCTTCAAAGAAGACAAGTTAGAATAAACTTTGTCACTGATGGGCCAAATAAAAAGTTAGAAGAGATTAATTGAATGGTTTGTTAGAGAATGTGACATTTAAGTATAATTTTAAAAATGAATGGCAAGATCATTAAAGGTCACTTGTGCCCTTACTTAGATGTTTAGCCTGAAAAATGTTAAAAACATAATAAAAAAAAAAGTATTTTTAATTGGGAAGTCAGAAAGAGGAAATGTACTCAAATGAGTGCTGATGAAAGAAATTAGAGTTGAATGCCAAGAACCCAGAAGATGGACACACAGACTCATCTTAAATGAAAGGCTCTCTGGTCCGCTGATATCCTTATATCTGTACACTACTGGCAACCAGTAGGTCACAAATTTTTACTTGATCTTACTGAAAACACTTATTCTTCTTCAACCAGCTGGTGGAGCAGAACTCCAACTAAGTAATATTCTCTCAAGCATTTTGATATGAGTAATATGAGTTACATTTTCTTTCTTTTTTGTTTTTTCTTTTGGATATGTTCTCATTCAATCTTAGAGCAAAATGGACTTTGAAAACCATCTAGTTCAGGGAAAATAAAAAGCATACATAGTATCATTTCCTTCTTTTTGTCCTCTCAGGGGAGAGGCCACTGCTTCCTCTAACATTCTTTCCCATGAAACAGAATCCAGTTCACAATTTGCAGCAGAGCACTTAAGGGCAGCCGCTTCCAATCAGTTGGTACTCCAGGTAAAAACCACCTGCTGAACCTGATCTAGTCCAAATTTCCATTTCACAGTGTAAGAAACAGAGATCTAGAACTCATTTGCAAATGGGTTGGAGAGTCAATCTATAATTTTGAAAGCAAATTTCTCTAAACAGGAAGTAAAACTTTAATCAACTTTGCTCAGATTCCTAAGTGAAACCATATAAGTAGAATTGTTTGATACAGAGTTAGCAATTTGAAAGACTCCTATCATTTTACTGTACACAACAGAGCATTTAGGAGATTGTGACTGAAACTGATTCCTCTCATGTGGGCAAAATAAACTTTTCCTAAATACTGGGCAACATGCTGCTTGTCTTGCAAATCAAAACAACAGTAAATTTAGCAGAGGCAAAAATGTTCCACCCTCAAATTACCTGGTATGTCCATGAAATAATATCCAAGTAGGGTACCATGGTTTATAAAGTGCTCTGAAGGAAAATGCCCACCCCCCCACCAAGGGTAATCACATTCCTATATCATTTTGGTCTCATTTAACCTAGAGAGACTTGTGGTTTTCTTTCTCTGAGGCTTATGATGGAAAATAAGGCAATCATGAGAATTTAAGAATAACACAGCATAGAACCATCTCCCCTAAGCCCTTAACAGGTGATATTCTGCAGAGAGCAGTCCTGGATGTATTTAACATCTCTACATGTGATTGATTATGAGCTGGAGAGAGTAGTCATTAAATCTGCCAAGTACATCACATCATCAGGATGGGTGAGCACCTTGAAAGACAGGATTAGAATTAAAAATGACCTTGACAGTTTGAAAAATGATTATAAGCAAATGAAATTGAGTTCCCTAAAATCAACGGTGCAGCAACATGCTTACAACACCCCAGACTGCACAAATCAAGTTTGAAGTGCATAGTTGACAGATGGTGGTTGTTACCCAGTGAGTTGTAAACTGTACTTTCGTTGACTTTGTTCTGCTGACCAAAAAGCACAATGTACAATCAAATATTCGATGAAGTATAGTATACAGTTTTATTCATGATGGCACCCCACTCCAGTACTCTTGCCTGGAAAATCTCATGGGCGGAGGAGCCTGGTAGGCTGCAGTCCATGGAGTCGCGAAGAGTCGGACACGACTGAGCAACTTCACTTTCACTTTTCACTTTCATGCATTGGAAAAGGAAATGGCAACCCACTCCAGTGTTCTTGCCTGGAGAATCCCAGGGACGGGGGAGCCTGGTGGGCTGCTGTCTATGGGGTCGCACAGAGTCGGACACGACTGAAGCGACTTAGCAGCAGCCGCAGCAGCAGCAGCAATGCAGATTAATCATTAAGCAGAGAGTGAAGAAGAACTAAAGAACCTCTTGATGAAAGTGAAAGAGGAGAGTGAAAAAGCTGGCTTAAAACTCAACATTCAAAAAATGAAGATCATGGCATCTGGTCCCATCACTTCATGGCAAATAAATAGAGGAAAAGTGGAAACAGTGACAGATTTTATCTTCTTGGGCTCAAAAATCACTGTGTACAGTGACTGTAGCCATGAAATTAAAAGACGCTTGCTCCTTGGAAGGAAAGTTATGACAAACCTATACAGCGTATTAAAAAGCAGAAATATCACTTTGTTAACAAAGGTCCGCATAGTCAAAGTTATGGTTTTTCCAGTAGTCATGTATGGATGTGAGAGCTGGACCATAAAGAGGGCTGAGCACTGAAGAACTGATGCTTTTGAACTGTGATGTTGGAGAAGACTCTTGAGAGTCCCTTGGACTGCAAGATCAAATCAGTCAATTCTAAAGGAAATCAGTCCTGAATATACATTGGAAGGATTGACGCTGAAGCTGAAACTCCAATACTTTGGCCACCTGATGCAAAGAGCTGACTCATTGGAAAAGGCCCTGATGCTGGGCGAGATTGAAGAAGGAGGAGAAGGTTATGACAAAGAATGAGATGGTTGGATGGCATCACCAACTCAATGGACATAAGTTTGAGAAACCTCTGGGAGTTGGTGAGGGACAGGGAAGCCTAGTGTGCTGCAGTCCATGGGGTCACAAAGAGTCAGACACAACTGAGCAATTGAACTGAACTGAACTGATGGTTTTTCCAGTAGTCATGTATGGATGTAAGGGTTGGAGCATAAAGAAGACTGAGTGCCAAAAAACTGATGGTTTTGAATTGCAGTGCTGGAGAAAACTCTTGAGAGTCTCTTGACTGCAAGGAGATAAAATCAGTCAACCCTAAAGGAAACTAACCCAGAATATTCATTGGAAGGCCTGATGCTAAAGCTCTGAAACTTTGACCACCTGATGCAAAGAGCCAACTCATTGGAAAAGACCCTGCTGCTGGGTAAGATTGAGGGCAAGAGAAGCGGGTGAAAGAGGATGAGATGGTTGGATGACATCAGCGACTCAATGGACATGAGTTTGAGCAAACTCCAGGATAGTGAGAGACGCCTGGGGCACTGTAGTCCATGGGGTGCAAATAGTCAAACATGACTTAGCAACTGAACAACATTCCCATGTAATTTATGAGGTATGTAAACCCTAGAAACCCTGGAAAAGAATCAGAGGCCTAGGATGAAAATATTTGCAAGGAAAATAGAAAAAGTAAGGAAATGTTAACAAAAAGAATTTGGAAATATTGTGAGTGCAAGCTGTCCAAAGAGATGTGAGAAAATATGTTAAATAAGATCATAAAGGATTTAGGCCATAAATAAAAAGGTCTTGCATGCTATAAACTCTGACTTGATTTTAAATGTTCTTTTCTAGAGATGATATCAACCCAGAAAATTAATTTACAGCTTTGCCTGAATTCAGCAGTGCAAAAAAACTAGGATTATGTGATCTCGTAAGATGTAATATTAATGTGGATTTTTAATTTCTCTCTCTGAGTTGAGTTCAGTCACTCAGTCATGTCCGACTCTTTGCGACCCCATGAATTGCAGCACGCCAGACCTCGCTGTCCATCACCAACTCCCGGAGTTCACTCAGACTCACACCCATCGAGTCAGTGATGCCATTCACCCATCTTATCCTCTGTCATCCCCTTCTCCTCCTGTCCCCAATCCCTTCCAGCATCAGAGTCTTTTCCAATGAGTCAACTCTTCGCATGAGGTGGCCAAAGTACTGGAGTTTCAGCTTTAGCATCATTCCTTCCAAAGAAATCCCAGGGCTGATCTCCTGCAGAATGGACTGGTTGGACCTCCTTGCAGTCCAAGGGACTCTCAAGAGTCTTCTCCAACACCACAGTTCAAAAACATCAATTCTTCGGTGCTCAGCCTTCTTCACAGTCCAACTCTCACATCCATACATGACCACAGGAAAAACCATAGCCTTGACTAGACGGACCTTAGTCGGCAAAGTAATGTCTCTGCTTTTGATAGTCAATAAAGCAGAAATAGATGTTTTTCTGGAACTCTCTTGCTTTTTCGATGATCCAGTGGGTGTTGGCAATTTGATCTCTGGTTCCTCTGCCTTTTCTAAAACCAGCTTGAACAACTGGAAGTTCACAGTTCACAGATTGCTGAAGCCTGGCTTGGAGAATTTTGAGCATTGCTTTACTAGCATGCGAGATGAGTGCAATTGTGTGGTAGTTTGAGCATTCTTTGACATTGCCTTTCTTTGGGATTGGAATGAAAACTGACCTTTTCCAGCCTGTGGCCACTGCTGAGTTTTCCAAATGTGCTGGCATATTGAGTGCAGCACTTTCACAGCATCATCTTTCAGGATTTGAAAGAGCTCTACTGGAATTCCATCACCTCCACTAGCTTTGTTTGTAGTGATGCTTTCTAAGGCCCACTTGATTTCACATTCCAGGATGTCTGGCTCTAGATGAATGATCACACCATCGTGATTATCTGGGTCGTGAGGATCTTTTTTGTACAGTTCTTTTGTGTATTCTTGCCACCTCTTCTTAATATCTTCTGCTTCTGTTAGGTCCATACCATTTCTGTCCTTTATTGAGCCCATCTTGCATGAAATGTTCCCTTGGTATCTCTAATTTTCTTGAAGAGATCTCTAGTCTTTCCCATTCTGTTCTTTTCCTCTATTTCTTTGCATTGATTGTGGAAGAAGGCTTTCTTATCTCTTCTTGCTATTCTTTGGAACTCTGTATTCAGATGCTTATACTAATTTGAAGGAATAGTTTGAGTTGCATAGCTTTCATAATAAGTGATTACAGAATTGTTACTCCAGCTATTAAAAAATTATAAAATTCTTTCACTACTTTCATAAAATCTTTACTCTTATTTGATGTAGACCATCACAAAAAATACGTGACATTCCTTAGCAATGCTGATACCTCATCATATCTCTGGTATGTATTGTAAGAAAAACTGGTGTTGAATCTTCTATATTATCTGCAAAACTTTAAACCTAGAAAAGACTTTTAACCTAACCCCATCAATCACTTCACTTGGCAAATATAGTAATGCAACACTTTTAATAATTTTAAAAACATGAAGTGATAGCCATACAATTCTCTTCTGTGTGCAGTGACATTTTTTAATATAAATCTATTTATTTTAATTGAAGGTTAATTACTTTACAATATTGTATTGGTTTTGCCATACATCAACATTAATCCGCCACAGGTATACACATGTTCCCAATCGTGAACCGCCCTCCCTCCTCCTTACCTGTACCATCCTTCTGGGTCATCCCAGTGCACCAACCCCAAGCATCCTGTATCCTGCATTGAACCTGGACTGGTGATTCGTTTCTTATATGATATTATACATGTTTCAATGCCATTCTCCCAAATCATCCCACCCTCTCCCTCTCCCACAAAGGCAGTGACATTTTTTAATTGGCCAAATAACTCAGCAAAGGAATGTTTAAATTTGTTTAAATGTAAATAAAATATTTAGCTGTATTTTTTTTTAATGTCATGATTCTTAAATATCTGCTCCTGCTGTTTAGTTGCTAAGTCTTGTCTGACACTTTGCGACCCTATGGACTGTAGCTTGCCAGGTCCTGTGTGCAGTTTCCCAGGCAAGAATACAAAGTGGACTGCCGTTTCCTTTTCCAGGGGATCTTCCAAACCCAGAAGTGGAACCTGAATCTCCTGCTTGGCAGGTGGATTCTTTACTACTGAGCCACCTGGGAAGCCTTCTAAAATACCTATAGGGATTTTTTTTTTTTTTTTTTTGCCACATATACACTGGATTCTAGCAGTTCAAAAGACTATGTATTTGAATATCTGTAGATTGTATTTGCATTTAATATCCTTCAGATGATCCTTTTTATAATTATAGGGATTTTCCTCACTGTGTCCTTAACTTGCTGTAAAATGTCACTTTTTTGCAAGATTGCGTCTCTTTTGTTTAATCCTTAGCTTATAAACAAAGAAAAGCTCTATGGTAACTCCCACATTAACTTCATAGGTATTCTAAAGGAATTACCCAAATTCCTGTTTAGCACACAGCTGGATTCTGAATAATTTAACTTGTGTGTACAATGTTGGTTTCAGTAGCTTCCGTACTATGGGAGAAATATTGATATCTGCAGCGCTGGCTGTTTCCTTGACATGAGAGTAAGAAGAAAGAAGGAGTAAGAGAACAATGAATACTGGTAAAGGGTGGACAAAGAGGCAGGGATTGCTTGGAAATACTAGGATTTAGGGGTCAAAATATTCTCTGAGAAATAGTACCCCCAAAGCATTCTAACTTAGATTTCATCACAACTTACATATCTGATTCAAGGAATATCTGACAGTATCCTATTTCCAATAATAAGAAAAAATAGATTTCCTAAAATGCTAAAGCTGAAACTCCAGTACTTTGGCCACCTCATGCAAAGAGTTGACTCATTGGAAAAGACTCTGATGCTGGGAGGGATTGGGAGCAGGAGGAGAAGGGGACGACCGAGGATGAGATGGCTGGATGGCATCACGGACTCAATGAACGTGAGTCTGAGTGAACTCTGAGAGATGGTGATGGACAGGGAGGCCTGGCGTGCTGCAATTCATGGGGTCGCAAAGAGTCGGACATGACTGAGCGACTGAACTGAACTGAAAATGTTAATTAGGTTGGGCTACATTCCCATTCACTTGCCCTCATCTCAGTGTTAACCCTCAGTAAGAAACCTTGCTCCGATTGAGAAGGGATGGAATATGAGAGAGAGAGATTGACAAAGATTAAACACATCTGAAGCAACTGCACAAAGCCGGTAGTTCCAAGAGGACTATTCACTGGTTATTAGATAACCTCTCTGTGAGTTAAACTACAATCTTCTTCTGAAAGACGGTGATAGGGTTGTGCCCACTGCCGCCTGCAATTCTCAAGGCCTTCACAGATTACAAGTCCAATTTGGAATACAATAAAGAAGATGAATGCTATACAACCAGAGAAAACTGCAGCAGATGAGAGAAAAGCAGGTTCCAAAAGGTCATGAGAGACAGAAATTCCTGCTCAGTGTAATTCTCCTAAGGCCATAGTCCTTTCCTCATTCTTCATACGTAGGGTTAGCCAATCAAGTGCAAGACAGGAAACTTAACACTAGACAGTTACACAATAATTGAATGAAAGTACACAATACCTGAGTTTGTCCTTGGGTATATTGAGGTATATTGAGTCAATAAACATATACATTGGTATGTATTGAAGATAATTTGATTCAACTATCTCTCCTTAGTTATGAGATTAAATCTTTGAGAAACAAACAAACAAAAAAACAAAAGCAGGTTTATTTTCATTTAGGAATGAGAACACTACAAACTGAAAAACATCAAATAGGAATATGGCCCTATTGTTGTGATTAGTTATCAAGACTGAAGATTTGGCCAGAAATCAGGAAAAAAGAGGTGGAAAATCATATCACAGATGAGAAGTGACAATTCTTATACCTGCCCAACCACCTCAAACCTAAACAAAGAACACTATTAAAGATGATATTTCAGAATTACATAGGATGACTTTTCTGGAAAGAAAAAAATGCTACCAGTGTTAAATTGGGCCAAATTTTTTCTAAGTTTTAAGGTTTTACTAGGCTAGACTAAGGTTGACTACATTGCTATAGGCATTTAGAAATGTTTAATGCATTGGAGAAGGAAATGGCAACCCACTCCAGTGTTCTTGCCTGGAGAATCCTAGGGACAGGGGAGCCTGGTGGGCTGCCATCTGTGGGGTCGCACAGAGTCAGACACGACTGAAGCGACTTAGCAGCAGCAGCAGCAGCTGCAATATCCCTACTCTCTCCGCCATACAGAGTACCTGTCAATTCTGTCTGCCTACATTATTATCTTTATTATACTAAGAAGAAAAGCAAAGCTATTTGGTTATAGCAAAACAAATTTTTAAATATAATTCCCATTACTTATGCCAAGGGTTAGAAAATCAAGGTCCTTGAGCCAAATTCAGTCTGCAGCCTATTGTTTTATATGGCCATAGAAATATGAATGATTTTTACATTTTCAAGGTATTATTTTTAAAAAACATTATGCAGTGACAGATTTTATGTCACCCACAAAAACTAAAGTATTTGCTCTGCAGCCTTTTAGAGGGCTATTAAAATATAGTACCTTTAAAATTAACTTAAAGTGGTTGATTATTAGTAAATTCAATGATTTGAATAAAAATGGAATTTTTAAACCTAGAAAATAGAAATGGAATACAGATACTCATTTAATGTACAAAGTGCTATATCATATGCTTCTGATGTAGAATCATTAATGTAATGTCAAAAACACATCAGTATTTTGATATCCAGAAGAAATAAGCTTTTGTGTTTGTAAACTTGTCTGGCTCAACAAAAGAAAAAAATTTATAAGGCAAACCTTTGCCAGTAAAGTCAAGAAATAGAAGCCACAAAATAAAATATATGTATGTGTGTAAATATATGTGAACATCATCACAATTACAGATACACAAATAAAGTAGTATTAAATTGTCCAATAAGTAAATAAAGGTCACTGCAGGAAAAGATTGTAAGCATTAGCTGCCATCAGTTTTTGCAGCTTTCATCTGTAAAAATTCATCTACTGAACCAGATCTTGATACTTTTTCTTGCTGTTAAATATCTAAGCTTGCCCCTTGTCCCTAGGTAAGAATCCAGTTTTTCCAAAACACACTAGATTTTTGTGGAAAGACCAGTCACAAAGAAAACCTGATAAAATGAGAATGCTCATTGTTTTTCCATTTTCCCCGACACATGCCAGGGGACTATATTATTAGGCTGGACTCTCCAATACTTAATGATGTCCTCCCTGCCTCTGATGGCTTTCGCCTCTTTCCTTGCCAATGTACTTAAAAACGCATCAGCCTTCTTGCCTCAATATAACTCTGGTGCTGATTGCAGATTGTGGGTGAAACCTTTGGCTATCAGGAGACTAGGAATAGATCAGGAAACTCAGCATAACTCTGAATTAAGTAACCTTTGAGCTGCAAGAGACTTGAATCACCCCACCAACTTTGCACACTATTCTTAACTGTTTCTTTGTCAGTATTTTTGTTAAAGGGAAAAAGATTAGGATGTCTCCTCCTTTTCTCCATCTCTGTCTCTCTATCAATCTAGTAGAAAGAAAAATTGAACATGGACTAAAATCCATAGATTCCACATGAGATGTTCCCTGTTACCTCAACATTCACAAATCTTCATCCAGTTTCTCAGAAAGTGTATTGATGTATGTAACCAGCTGCCTTAGAACACTGAAACGAGGAGTGTCATCTGTGAAAGGAAGAGAAAGGAGTGCTAACAGGAATAACAGGTGTGTTGATTGTTATTTGAGGAAAAGAAATTGTTAACAGTGAGGATTTAGATTTCAAAAATGAAAATAAAAACTCTCTACTTCTGATAAGAAAAAAAAGTCCCATAATTTAAGTTTTAAAGATGGAAAAATAGTCTATAGACTTTATGTAACAAATACCTACAGTTACCCATTTTTGACATAGACAAACTATGAGACCTAAGTCCCTTGATGACATTTTGAGGATTAGTTGTCCGGCTAATTTTGAGAACTAACCTATGACTTATTTAATTGGTTAGCTCTTCATGACTGTGAAGACTGGCTATTTCTTTTCATACCATATGTGGTTTCTATCTTGCTTTTTATATCTTCTATAAAATATCTGTAGTTGTTTAATTCTGGAGAAAAATCACTTTTGTAAAGGTGGGATTCTGAAATAAGCAGAATGACTAGAGGTTATATATGTTTTAAAATAAATAATTATTGAGCTCCTGTTATATACTTATAATATGTCTGGACACAGATATATAGACTGCAGAGACATATGTGAAAGAGGATCCTTGCCCTGGGGTAATTACATTCCAGTGTGAGATATAGACCATAAATAATACTGAAAGAAATGCATACTTTCAGATAATGTGATGTGGATAATAAATTGAATGATATACAAAGAAAATAACCACTGGGGGAGGTGCTTTGGTTGTTCCAGAAGACTGTCCTGAGAAGGTGAAAGTCTTAACAGAGTGTTGAAGGTGTAGAGATGGAACCAGCTATTGAAGAGCTGAGGAAATGCATTTGAAGGAGAGGGACCCGCAAATATCCATTGGTGGTAATTGAGGTTGGACATGTTCCAGGAACAGAAAATTGATTGTGGTTGAAGTAGTGAGTAGGAATGAACATAATTAAGATAAAGACAGATGGTAGACCAGGGCCAGATCATGGTCCTTTGGGGCTGGGATTAGGAGTTTGAATTTTATTCTTGGTTTATTGGGAAACCATTGGAGTGCTTTAAAGACATACTTTGACTTAAAAATTTTAAAAATTATTCTGGCAAATGCTCTAGAAAAGTAGGTCAAATGAAGGAAGAGTAGAAATGAGGCTATGCAGTCATCTAGGCTACATAGGTAGTCACTAGAGTAATGATAGTTGAAATGGAGACTGATTAAGTGGATTTAGCATGCATTTTAGAAATATAACCCAAAGACTTGCAGCTGATAGACTGAACAGAGACCTTTGTGCTGGTAATTTGGATGACAGGAAAAGAATGGACTCGAGTGTTTGCCATGAGCATGAGGAAGGCTAGAGAACACAGCCTTTCACTTGTGTCCCTTTGCTATTTTCCTGGACCTAAGTCCCCTTCTTTGTCATCTTCCAATCCACTTCCAGTTAGGCATTGATTCATTTAGATCCATATAACCCTAGTCTCTTTCCTATGTTAGAGCTAACGTAAATCTCAAAGTCTTCTTCTGATTTGTTTCCCATTGCAGTTTTTACAATATTTGCACTCTTTCCTCACCCCAGCTGTTGCACTTACCAGAATTTCAGGAAGTGCAGCTCTCCTCCCACACAGATGCGCTAGAATAAATGCCTAGTTCAAGATGTCCTCTTTCCTGCCAGGCTGTGGTTGGGAACTTTCAAAGTTGCTTTGATTTTTCTGGGACAAACTATCTGCAAGTGTACTTCTACACCTATAAAATACTCTAAAAGTCCATTTTCTCCAGTTGCACTGGTGTTCTATACTTGAATGTCTCCTTTCCCTCCTATACTCTCCTAATCCATCCAGAGCTACATATTCAGTGCCCATCTCGGATTTTATCATTTAACTAACAGCTTTTGCATTGAATAGCTAGTCTAGCTTTCCATATTACATGTGTGTTTTTTAATTTTGCATTTTTCCTTTATTCATTCCTCAATGCATCAGTTCTTATCTGCACATACAAATACTTTAACAACAACATACTGCATGTTTAATGGATTATGAGTGTCCATGAATATACCACAGTAAATAATAGAGTTAATAGCAGTAACTCTATTATTAGTAATGGCAATTTATAAATCATGTTTATAGTTATCTTTTCTATCAAAATCCATCCAAGTATGAAATCTGAAAATAGTTTCTTCTCATGTTAAATCCATGCTTGTTTGATTTTTTTCAATTGAAGGATAATTGCTTTACTGGTCAGAATGGCCATCATTAAAAAAAAAAAACTACAAACAATAAATGCTGGAGAGGATGTGGAGAAAAGGTAACTCTCTTTGCACTGTTGGTGGGAATGTAAATTGGTACAGCCACTATGGAGAAAATATATGAAGATTCCTTTAAAAAACTAGGAATAGAACTATCAAATCCATTTTTTTGAAACTTACTTTATCACTGGAATTGTTTCTCAGACAGTATCCTATGTGGGGCCCCAACTCCCAATATGAGAAGTAAACAAGAGGAGAGCTGCTCTCATGGAAGAGGAAGATGAGCCATGCTTTCAGCCTTCTGTGTGTGCCCTGTGATTATGCTTGAGACACTCATACACAGGAAAATTCACACTCAACAGAATGCAGTTTGATACCTCAGTGCTAAAAAAAAATCACTCTAGATCTGTTTCTTTCAAATGTCAAATTTGGAAACTTCCCTACGCGTTATATTTGTGTGACTAAAATTCAGTAATCCTGATGATGCATATCACACAAGCACACACACACATACATACACACACTCCCCTCTGAATCGTAAGATCATGCTGTTAATACTAAGAAGAAGGTTGCATTCTCTCAGTAAACATCTAAAAGACTCACCTTCTTCAGAAGTGGAGTTTTGTTCTATAAATAATGAGGCCAGCCTTCTGAACCATCCCCACGGTTCTCCTGATTCATGTAGTGCAGGGTCTCCACTGAGGGTTGTTTAGCCTAGAAAGTTCTAGGGCACTATGGCAACTTTGCCACTCTCCACCTAGAATGCTTCTAGTAGTTATGTCTGCATCAGCCTGGTGAGGTAAACAGGAATGGAATCTTTAGTACAGGGTCAAATGTGAAGAACTTTAGATCACATTTATGGAGAAAGATTAACTCTCCATATTATCTACTCATGAAAATGAGGCTGGGGTGAGGCAGGGTGTCAAAAAAACCACATGACGTATCATCTGGTTAGGCAAGCTTTACTTCTTGACTTTATCAATGCAGGTTTGGGATTGTACCTGCCACTGATTACATGGAGGGAGAGGCAAGAGGATAAACAGGTTAAGTGACAATTCATCATCCTTCTTAGACAACTGAATCTAGAATGTTCCAAATAAATAATGAATTAAGACAATTAACTTTGACTTCAACAAGAAGTTCATAATTTTATTACACAGATCTCAATTTGACAGACACCTAACTTTTGTATTTGGGAAGGTGTATGGAAAAGACCATAGAGATAGTAACATACTAATCATAGTAGCATATTAATTATTCAGTTAATGAATAGTAACAAATTCATAAATATTTAGATCTCCTTTACATTATATATGATAATGAAACCACCAGGATCTATATCAAACAAATAACTTACTGGGTAAAGTTATCAAGAAAATATATTATCTTTGGTTTCAGGAAGATGACTATATTTAGATTTGTGCTGTTTCTCAATTATTTCCTAACTTTTCCTTCAAGTATCGTAATTGGGTAATATTCAGAAGTGAGAAGGTGAGGAATTGAGTTGCCATTAACTGATTCTTCTTTTCATGTGATGCCTATATGACAGTGCTTTCCTTGTCTACATTCCATGGTCTTTTACTAGCTCATTCAAAGCAAGAGCAGTAAGAGGAAGAAGGGGTGGTTGGCCAATGGCATCTTTGTTGCTGTTCGATAGTATGACTGGTTTCCTTGTTTTGGCAGCAATTACAGATGTAAAGATGCTTCCTGGAAAATATTCTTTTTGGTTTATTCAGAACTTCAGTGTATCTCTGCTGAGCTTCCCTGTATTGTTATGTACGCTGACTCCTCATGTGTTCTTAGGGGATAAAAAAAAACAAAGACATAGCTAAATAAATTTGGCATCTTATGGATACAAGGGCAAGGCAAATGAAAGATAATATATACTGTGGAAAGAATCAAGTGTTTGAACAGTCCAAAGTTATTACCAGCCACTACAGTGCAAAAAGAGAGATATTTATCAGCACACATGCTAATGTCTTCTCTGAACAAAGCTGGAAAAAAGAAACTATGTAAACCAAAATAGAATTGTAAGAACACAGACAGTATATAGATGACACAGCAAATATGTGTATAACTAAAAATAAAAGTTTCTTCTGCTTCTGCTACTTTATATTTTTAAAAATATCTAAATGCTATAAAGACAAAGGCTCCACAATAAAATTGATTCTGTATTTATTCTGTCACTACAAGCTTGTAATAGATGAGAGAAGTTATTGTGAGTGCATGTCATACAGAATGCAGGAGGTAAACACACATTTTAAACAAAAACTTATTACAGTGTGTTCTAAAACTTTTTCTGGGGTCTAAAATCTCAATGACAGTTTCCCAGAAAGGAGTCTGTACTTTAAAATATCTCCAACTGGAAAACAAATGTAGTCGAAATGTTTGATGAAGCTTATACAAGTTTTCCTAATGGTCCTGGCAGATCACTCATAAATATGAAGTAAATAGCATAATAAAGAAGCAGAAAATTAAATACATAAATTACAAGCAAAAAAATTACAACCACACCATGACAGAATTCATGTACATGAATTCATTTAATACCAACCAAAAGCTTTGCTTACAAGTAACATTTAAGCAGTAAAATTTGAGATGAAAGGACATAAAGTTATTCTTTTCATGGGGAAGGAAAATCTATGTTTAATGTATAAATCAAGTTTTAAATTGGACATGCAGTCTTGACTAAATTTCCTCATCATAATGATGGGAATAGATTCAAATAGGTATAGTATAGATGANAAAATTCCTTCTGTTTAAAGATATCTAGATAAGATTTGCCAACATGATCAATTCCAACACAATTCTAACCTGCTTAATATTAATCTAACAGTGTTCCTAGATGTGTATAAGAGACAGGTATAGATGACTTGGAAAATAAAGTTGATACAAATATTTATTATTTTCATCTTAAAATTTTAGAAGGATTTTATGACATGATGAAAATTAGTTGTACTAAGAAACCCATATCATTCTATTTTTAATTTCAAATTAACTTGCAACTCATACTGATTTCAAAGCCCAAGTTTCTGTCTTTAGGAGGGAAATGAAAACAGGAGATATCATTATCAATATATCTGTTATTTGCTTCATCAATTATTTAGGCATTTCAAACCATATCTAATGTAGTAACTTAAAGGAAAAATCATTTATTTGCTCTTAATTCTTCAATTTGAGCTCAGCTCACGTGGGCAGTTTTTAGCTGGACTTGTCTGGCATTCCTCACAGGGTTGCAGTCATCAGATAGATTGACTGGTGATGGGATGTCTAGCATGGCTTTAGGTCTGAGGCCTCTGCTGAGATGGCTAGAATGGCTGAGGGGGCGGGGTCTTTCTTTCAATCTGGTTCCTCCTCCACACTTCTGCAGAGCATGGTGCTCTCAGAGTTTCAAAAGGATAAAACAGAAGATATGGGGCCTTTTGACATCTCATCTCAAATTGCACAGAGTCACCTGTGGCATACTCTTGTTGATCAAAGCAAGTTGCAGGGCCAGCCCAGATTCAAGGATTGGGGGAGGGGTGAGATAGGAAAGAGACTCCACCATTTGATGAGCAGAGCATCACTTTGAAATAAGGACAGGAGGAATTTAGGGTCATATTTTATACTCTATCACAATCATCAAATTTAAAAAAGGAATAGTACTTGGGTGTATTAATAGTAACCCAAACATGAATACATAGGAAGAAAGTCCTGAAAGTTTGAATTTTTGCCTAAATAAAAGAATTTTATTGTGTAAAAGTTTGTTTCATGTTCTGATAAACTGTTTTAAATATTCTGATTTCTGGAAAAACCTTTCTATGGCTTTATGAATTCAAACACCTGTTGCATTATATAATACATAAAATTCCTTCTGTTTAAAGATATCTAGATAAGATTTGCCAACATGATCAATTCCAACACAATTCTAACCTGCTTAATATTAATCTAACAGTGTTCCTGAAAATCCTTGCTCTAAGTTTGGATCAATAACTGAAAATTGTGCATTATTTAATCTTTTATCCAGTTCTTTTTTTATGTAAAGGTTTACCCAGTTGTGTCCACTTACACTAGATAAAGACTATTATTCAGTCATATAGTAGAAGACATTTTAGAAATTATTTAGAAATTATTCATTATCAAAAATTAATTTAAATTTGATTAT